>JAFEMH010001291.1:0-499417 GCA_022495995.1 Adenophora triphylla var. japonica
GAACTTGAAGTCGGTGATCATCCCTTCCTAGCCAAAGCCACAGTCAATTTCGTAGTCATGGATTTGACTAGCGATTACCATGCGATCATAGGCATTCCAAGTCAAGCTAAACTTGGGATGGTGGCCTCACTTCCCCACCAACGAGTTAAATTCCCCACTCGGGCAGGGATTGGATGTGTGAGGGCCATCCCCAAAGACTTCTTGGAACATGTCGTGAAGAGCAGAAAGAAATCCAAGAGAGTGGAGATAGATACCCCCGAGGAAAACATCAAGATCTCAAAGTCCCAGAAAACCACCGAAACTAGCTCCAGAATGAGCTATATTCGTGAGGTGCTTGCAGATGAGGACGAACCTGTGGTCCTAGAAATTGCAGATGACCAAGGCATAATCCTACCTGCACCTGTGGAAGAGCCTATGGTCCCAGAAATTGCAGATGACCTAGGCATAGTTCAGCCCGTATCCGAGGAAGACCCTGTTCTCTTCAACGACCAGAACTTGGGGGCCAACCACGATCTAGGGAAGGTCAATCTCCCCGATGTTGATAAACTTATGGAGGAAGAAGGCCTCAACGTAAACGACAACGAAGGGAGAAGAATTAGAGAGATCATTATTGAGTCTCTAGAATTTCGTGACGGTCCTGAAATGAAGCCTGTAGATGAACTGGAAGAGGTGGTCATCAATCCTGACTATCCTGAACAAAAAATCAAGCTCGGGGGCCAATTATCTCCAGAAGAGAAAGAAAAATCATCTCCCTCTTGAAAAGCAGCCTCGACGTCTTTGCTTGGAGAGTCGAAGACATGAGGGGATCGATGAAGAAGTGGCCCTCCACCGCCCGGAAGTTGATCCTTTGGCAAAGACTATCTCCCATACAAGGAGAAATTTTGCAAGAGACAAGGGAGGAAGCTATAAAAGAGGAGGTGCGTAAATTACTTAGCGCCGGAATAATTCGTGAAGTCAAGTACCCCGCTTTGGTTGGCCAATGTAGTTATGGTGAAGAAGCAAAATGGGAAATGGCGTATGTGCATAGACTTTACTGACTCTAAATAAAGCCTGCCCCAAGGACACCTATCCTCTCCCTAGAATTGACAAGTTAGTTGATTCCATTCTTTGGACATCAAACTCTCAGTATTTTTCCTAGACGCCTATTCAGGCTACCATCGATAAAAATGGCGGAAGAGGACATTGAGAAGACGGCCTTCCAAACACTTCAGGGAAATTACTTGTTACATCATGATGCCTTTTGGGCTAAAGAACGCGGGTGCTACATACCAACGGATGGTGAATCGAGTCTTTGCCGGCCAATAGGTCGCAACATGGAAGCTTATATTGATGACATGGTCATAAAGACCAAGGAAGGCAGTCACGTTCCCGACCTGGAAGAGACAATTCACAACCTCCGAGCTAATAACATGAAGCTAAATCCAAGCAAGTGTGTGTTTGGAGTAACGACCGGAAAGTTCCTAGGCTTCATGGTATCTCAAAGAGGGATTGAAGCAAACCCCGAAAAAATAAAGGCGCTCGTTGACATGAAGGAACCTACCACCATCAAGGAGGTTCAAAGACTTAATGGAAGAATCGCAGCCCTTGGAAGATTCATCGCCAAATCCGCTGAAAAGTCACTGCCTTTCTTCAAGGTATTGAAGGGTACCAAGGGCTTCTCCTGGACTCCTGAATGCTCCGAAGCATTCTTCCGGTTGAAGGAGTACTTGGGTTCCCCTCCCTTGCTCCCTTGCTTAGCAGTCCGACTACCGGTGAGATGCTGTACGTCTTCCTAGCTGCCACTGATCATGCTGTCGCAGCTGTCCTAGTTCGAAATGATGAAGGGATTCAAAATCCTGTCTACTATGTCTCTAAGGCACTGTCCGACGTGGAAAGCAGATACTTCAATGTGGAGAAGATAGCATACGCACTAGTCATCGCCTCAAGAAAATTACGTGCCTATTTTTCTGCACATCCTATCACCGTATACACAAATGAACCATTGAAGAAGATACTACATAAGTTGGACGGCTCCGGACGTCTCCTTAATTGGTCCATCGCTCTCACTGAGTTTGATATCACTTACCAACCAAGGAAGACCCTCCTGGCACAGCCTTTGGTTGACTTCATGGTCGAGACTGCCTTTATGGGTGAGCATCTCCCCACCTCTCGGAAGCAAAACGCACCAGAGGATAAAGACTCTCCCATTGAACTCCCACCCAACTGTTGGATCCTGTATACGGACGGATCAACCACAAAGGAAAGAAGCGGAGCTGGAATTGTACTAGCAAGCCCAGAAGGAGAATATACTACGCATGACGCCATCCGTTTCAATTTCCCTGCCTCCAATAATCAATCGGAATATGAAGCTCTAATATTTGGCATTGAATTAGCCTCCTTCTATGGAGCAACTAAGGTGACGGCTTTCTGCGACTCCCAACTCATTGTCAAACAAGTAAAGGGAGAGTATAATGCCCAAGACCCCACCCTTGCCAAGTATAGAGACCTGATCCTAGATATGACGAAGAAGATGGAATTTTTCGAGCTCAAACAAATTGGCAGGGAAGATAACCAAGTCGCAGACGTTCTCTCCAAACTGGCAACCATGGATGTGTCTAAGACTAGTCCATATGTAGTTTATGCCGAGGAACCTGCATACGAAAGACTACAAGTCATGCTCCTAGATGGAGAGGATAGATGTTGGATCGATGACTACATTGAATACATTGAGAAGGAGAAACTCCCTGAAGATGAAGCTCAAGCTAAACTCATCAAGAAGAGGTCTCCAAGGTTCGTGGTAATAAGCGGAGTCCTCTACCGAAGATCTTTCACGAAGCCCCTGCTAAGGTGTGTCTATCCCAAGGAAATTCAGAACCTCTTGGCAGAAGTACATGAAGGCGTTTGCGGCGGACACCCGGGGGCCAGAACCTTAGCTGACAAGATCATATCACTAGGTTACTACTGGCCAAACCTAAGGGAAGACGCACACGCCTATGTTAGAAAATGTGACAAGTGCCAAAGATTCTCTGACATTCCTAGACTACCGGCAGTTGAGCAAACACTTGTAATACCTACGTGGCCATTTGATATGTGGGGGATCGACATCATCGGACCCTTCCCTCCCGCCCGTGGTAATTGCAAGTACGTGATAGTAGCTGTTGATTACTTCTCCAAGTGGATAGAAGCCAAGGCATTAGCCAAGATAACGGAAGAGAACGCGATCAACTTTGTCCATGACAACATCCAGTGCGTATTCGGCCTTCCACATACAATTGTCTCTCGATCATGGATCGATTCTCCACGGCATTCACTACGAGGTGGGAAGGGTAAAAGTCCGCCATGCAAAATCTTCGTTAGCGACCACAAGGCAACGGCCAAGCGAAGCGGCAAACAAACCGGTCCTAACCGCCTTACCAAGAACCTTGAGGGACGCGAGGGTAGATGGTTGGAAGAACTTCCCCTAGCCTTATGGGTCAGTTCGCACAACCACCCGGGGCCAACCTGGGAAACCCCATTCGCACTAACCTTCGGTTACGAGGCTATGGCACCCGAGCGGAGATGGCCATCCCTACTATGAGAAACTCCCATTATGATGAAGCAAGTCAACAAGGTCAATAGGCTCCTAGACCTGGACACGATAGATGAGAAACAACTAGAGTTTGCCTGAGATGAGGATGGTGAATTACAAGCAAAGGACCAAGGCGTATCACGACAAGAGGGTCATCGAAGAGTATTCCAAGTAGGCGATTGGGTACTTAAGAAAAATTGAAGCTGCGGGTCGGAAGGCGGAACGTAACAAGCTCTCCCCAAATTGGGAAGGTCCATATATCATCACTCAAGTCATTCGAGAAGGGACCTACAGATTGAAGACCAAGGAGGGGAAGGATCTCAAGCATCCGTGGCACTCCGACAACCTTAGAAAATATTATCACTAGTCTAGTTTATTTCACAGTAGATTAGTTTCTTATTTTCTGTCTCTTATTTTATGTTAGTTGATAGGATTGCAGTTCGATGTAATCGTATTTCAGTTTTACGAAAGCAGTTTCTTCCAGCACGCAAAGCAACTATCAACTCTTCATACAGACACCGGAGACGAGGATTTTACCCCCGACTCTTCGAAACACCCATCCTGTCAAGGGTCCACCTTGATTTAGGATACCAACGGCCAAGACCAAGGGTCCTCCTTGGCCTAATGGCTTATCACACGTCCTGTCAAGGGTCCACCTTGATTCAGGATACCAACGGCCAAGACCAAGGGTCCTCCTTGGCCTAATGGCTTATCACACATCCTGTCAAGGGTCCACCTTGATTCAGGATACCAACGGCCAAGACCAAGGGTCCTCCTTGGCCTAATGGCTTATCACACATCCTGTCAAGGGTCCACCTTGATTCAGGATACCAACGGCCAAGACCAAGGGTCCTCCTTGGCCTGATGGCTTATCACACATCCTGTCAAGGGTCCACCTTGATTCAGGATACCAACGGCCAAGACCAAGGGTCCTCCTTGGCCTGATGGCTTACCACACATCCTATCAAGGGTCCACCTTGATTCAGGATTACAAACATAACAGCCAAGACCGAGGATCCTCCTCGGCCTGATGGCTTAACATACGTCCTACCAAGGGTCCGCCTTGGGTTAGGATTACAACATATTCAAGGCCAAAGGAAACCTTCCTCAGCTTAAATAACTTAAGAGTATAGTAAAAGTCAAGGAGTTCTTCCTCGGCCTAACTACTTACTCAACAATTAGGGAGCGAGGAACCCCCCTCGGACCCCACCTTCTTAAGTCTAGTACCTCTGCCTAGCACACAAAAACATAAGCAAGTCATTGAAATAACACGAATCATGACAAAGGGATTTTTCATTGATATTCAAAGAGAATTACAAACCCTACCATCTATTACACAAAGTAAAAAGAAAAAAAATGGGAAAACTATCCTAAGATTGCTGCCCGTCGTTAAAAGGCTTTTCGAGCCAGTCTTCAGTGATAGTGCCAGGGGGAGGAAGATCGGTTTGATCAGTTCGAGAGTTAGTCTCCTCGGCCTCTCTTCCCACCTCGGCTTCCCTGGCCTCAGGCTCCTCCTCGTCTTGGATCGCCTCCACCAAGGCCTTAAGATTGCCGGGAACAACGGAGGCCGGCTTCCACACTTCTCTGCAGGCCCGAGCATCCTTAGCTGCCATTATTCCCAAGTTACTATCAGAGAAGGGCACCAGGTGGTGGAGAGCCCTCACTTCATCGCTATATTGATCCCGGCATATCAACATAGCCACCTTATTAATATCCAAGCCGGTGGAAGGGTCAGCCAAGATACTTCGAGCCAGGTGAAGATATCCATCTTCAAACATGGTGGCCGTTTGATCGTCCACAGCGTCTTGGAAGGCCGAGCTAGCTAACACAGCATCCTTGAAAGCTTGGCTATCCTTGAAGCGGGCAACTGCCTCCTCTTCTCTTTGGGGTAGGGTAGCCTCAAACCCTCGGCACTTAGCTTCGGCTTCCTCGGCCCTTGTTTGGACCTCGGCCTTAGCTTTCTTTGCTTCCTCCACCTCAGCATTTTTTAGCCGGAGCTGTTCCTCGGCTTTATCTCGAGCATCCTTGACCTGAGCACGAGCTTCCTCGGCTCTTTTTATCTCGGCCTCAACCTTAGCCTGAGCAGCTTCAAGCTCGGCGTCTTTGGCCTTCAAGAGTTCAAAGTTAGCCGCCTTAGCTTCACTCGTCTTTTGAGCAGCTTTGGCATCAACCACCCGCTTCTCTTGGGCCTTGGCCAAAACGTCCTCATAGGCTGCAATGCTGGCCGACTGCAAGAATAAAATCTGTGTTAAAATCGTGAAACAAATACAAACATAATCAACAAAGCCAAAGTACGAGATCACTACCTCAGCTAACATGAGACCCTTACGGCAGAGCAAATGGTCCCTGCTTGCCTTCCCCTTCACCAGGGTGTCATATACATCCTCATCCAAGGCCCTTTGGATGGGAGCTCGGCCCAACTTCATCATATAACTCTTCCTGTCTAGCACAGGAAGGCCCTTTAGACGAGGGACGTTTGCCACCATGAGCTGAGCAAGCTTCTCAAAGATCGCTTGGGTTTTGGCATTTGGATGGTTAAGGGAGGGTCGATCGTGATTGGAAGCCTCACCAACATTCGTCTTCTTGGCCGAAGGCTCTCGGCGCTAGCTCCTTGAGCTCTCTTGGAGCCGAATGCCCGGGGACAAGGTTGGTTTCCTCGATCTCTGTCTCCTCGGCATTAGTAGGAGGGTTGGACACATCTCCAATAAGGGGGTCAGCCCGTTCCTCAGACACAACCTCCTCGGCGTTCACGTCCCCATGTGGTAAAATAGGAAGGGGTTGATCACCTTGGACATTCAGCACCAAATTACGAGCATTGGCTTCTTCCCTCCTCTCCACCAAAGCAGACTTCTTGCTTAGTTTCCTCTTTCTCTTTATCAGCTCCTGGGGACTAAGTCTCTCCATGGCTATGGATGCTTCTTCCTCGGCGGTTAAATCTGTAAGGACAAGAAAGAAATGGTCAAGTACGAGCAGAGGGAATTAGCATGCAAAAATAACAAGTAACAAAGATAAATGTTTACATCCAACAATATCAATTGCTTTCAGACATTGGTCACGGGGACGGTCGGTCTTGCACCGAGTACAATCTTCATGAAATACAAAGCCAGGGTGTATCGTCCAATCATTAAAACGCCTTCCTCTTTTAACAGCGACGAGATTAGCCACCCCATCCTTTGGTCCCGGCATCAACCCTGCTTGGACATAAAAATGGTCGAAAGACTCAAGTGCCTTCCAGTCGAGGAGCCCCACCTCGGCAGACTCCTCCAAGCGCTTGATTAGAGCCTGGGTCCATTCATATTGTTGGACAGCAAAGGAGGAAGTGGGATCCTTGCAAGGTGACTGGAACTCCCAACCTTGACGACTTTCAACCCGGATAACATGGTTATCCCAGCCTGCAACTTTGCTAGACATGGGGAGAAGCAGCTTGGGTTTTTTGGGGGCACTCCTGATGACGACTAGGTAATTTTCCTTGATAACTTGGACTACGTAAAAATGACGGAAAGCACCCATGGTCGGCTCAAAACCTAGGCTACGGCAGAGCACAATGAAGCTCACAAGAACCCTAGTGCCACTGGCTCCGAGCATGGCCGGCACTGCCCTAACGTCATCCAAAAATTCATTGATGAATGGGTCCAAGGGAAGACGAAGCCCCTGTTGAAACTGTTTGAAATAAAGATGGACATAATCTTGGTTGTAGTAGAAGTTCTGCTCCTCCTTATCAGTCTTGAGGTCAAGCTTGCCCATATAAGTTAGCTTGTACTCGGTTCTATCCACCCCGTACTTGGAATATAACTTTTCGATCATGGGATCCCCAGGCTTTGGAGCCCTCTCCCTTTGTTTTCCTCGGCTTTCCCTTCTTCGTACCAAGCGGCCATCAGCTTGGGCACCTTCCACGAAGGCGTCAACTATTTGAGTAGACGAGGAGGGTACTCCTTCTCTTCCCGTCATATCTGCATAAAGACGAGGGGACAAAGTTAGTTACCTCGTCAATGGCTGATTTTAGGACGGGGAAGGGAGTTTCCCCTCCTCGTCATGTTATAAGGCCGAGGAGGGAGTCGTACCTCTCAGCGCTCACGCATTTCGCGATTGGAGGCCGGGTAGAACAAGTCGACGTGCTCCATCATCTCAGCTCTATCCTCAAAACTATAACGTTGGGTGAACCTGACTCAATCCTATCTATTCTTGTGGAATCGGGTATTGAAGGAATAACCGAGTCCGACCATAACCTCTCAATTGCTTGCTTATTTCATCCAAGGTCAGCATCATCCAAGGTCCCCTCTCTCTCCGATAGACCCTTAGATTGCCAGTGTGATATCCATAACGGAATCGGGGGGAATGGTCCCAAGAACGAGCCATTTCTAAGGGGAATCAAATATTAAAGGGGGATTTCATTCAATATTCAAGAAAGTTCATTCAAAATGCAAAGAAAATCAAAGACTTTGAAGTTTTGGGAGTTCAGGACAAATGCATAAAGGAAAGTTTCATTCTTTAACAATGGCGGTTCTTGGCACATACAAAATTCCTCCTAAAAACCCTAGAAGACGCTAAAGCATGAAGGGGATTCTTGAGAAGGGAAGAAAATTCGTACCTGAGGTTGAAAACGTGTTCTGAATCGCAACAAAAAGCAAAGTCGCCGGAAAGATCGAGTTCGCCGGAATCTGGAAAGGATGAACGCTGTGTTCGCCGGAGATTTCTTTTGCCTTTGCTCTCAAACAGGAGGTTTGTAAAGAGTGAAATGAAAAGGGTTTTTGGCTTTATACTCCCCCAAATCGGGTTAACCCGTGGGTAAAGCAACGACCCGGGTAATACGCCCCCAACATTAAATGCTATCGCCGGTTTTCGAGGTATGACAAGACTGGGGGGCCCCAGGTAATCATTAGAATAGCAACCGTCAATTACCGGAAGCAACACCGAGGACACGTGGCAAACCTGTTCGTATCCCATAGCCGAGGACGAGGAGACTTTCTACTCGTCCTAAACCGAGCTAGAAAGTCGGGGGCCACTGAACGGTATAAACCGAGATACTAACATAGGCTTGCTCGAGCTGAGCCCAATTGGATTGGGCCACGAATATTATCTAATAACCAAGTATCAGGGCCGAGTAAGGTCTTCCTCGTATGCCGAGGAACATTTACCTCGGCCTTATGTCTCCATGCTCGGGCCGTCATGTCGCAAGTGACGAGGGGAGAAAAGTTCTTACCTCGGCATTTCATCACTGTGACGAGGAAACAAAATCATTTATCCCGGCATATATACTTGTCGGCCAATCACCAAATGACGAGGAAACAGAATCATTCACCTCAGCCTATTTACCAAGGCCGAGGTAAAACATTTATGTTCCTCGGCGTTTCGGCTAGCAGATTATACAGTCCTTATACAACAAGGATTATACATTCATGATCCAATCAGGATTGTAGCCAACTACATCACTTCAAGTCAAACAAGGACTCCTTAACAGATATAATTCTCATAGGATTACATCTTATCTCTTTACAAGTTCACTTCAACATGGATTCTATCAATCCATCCCTATAAATACAAGCCCCATGGCTCATAATTAGGTACGTTACTTTTTACCTTGGGAAAATTCTGTCCATTTGTTTTCTCATATACAAATCGTGAACTTACTCTTACGCCGGAGGGCCTTTAGCCGGATCCGCCCCGGCTTAGTTTACGTGTTTTCTCTTATTTTCAGGCCTTGCAATCACCGGAGCAATCATCGCTTGGATTTGGGCTGTTTTGACGATTTTGGCATCATCAAAATGTATATTTTTTTATTAAAAAAAATGGCATTTTGTTTTTTTCATTCCCTAATAGAGACTATTTTGACATATTTTAAGACGCAATCTCAATTACTCTTTTTCTTTTTCATTTCATGTATTATAATTTTATTTTCAATGTATTTGTAGTAAATTAAATTTAAGATAATTTTTTTGTGTGTAATAATTATTACTGATAGGTTAAATTTGGTTGGGTTGATGTTGATTGTAGTCTTATATTCTTTTCTTTCCTTATCAACTCTTTTGTCTCCCCTCCAACCCTCACTCCTCCCATCTACTCCCATCAAATTCTTTTTTTTTTTTTTTTTCCCATATTAATTGTTTTATCAACTCTCTTTCCGTCCCTCCAAACCCCTCCCACACCCCCTCGTATTAATTATTTTATCAACTCTCCTTCGGCCCCTCCAACCCCCTCCCTCGTCAATTTTTTTTTTTTGTTCATATTAATTTTTTATCAACCTCTTCTGCCACCCCTTCAACACAACACACACACACCCCGTCAAATTTTTTTTTGCCCATATTAATTTTTTTTATCAACCTATCCTACTGTCCCTTCAACAACCCCCCCCCCTCAATTTTTTTTTTCTCATATTAATTTTTTTATCAATACTCTTGACGTCCCTTCAAACCCTCACCCCCACCCCAACCCCCCGTCAAAAAAAAATTACTCATATTACAATTTTTTTCTGTAAAACATTTTACATAAATTTATCAAACAACCGAATGTTATATTTCGAAAAACATTTTTATTATCCAAAAAACATTTTCCCCAAAAAAAATACCAGTAATTTCTCAATTAAGATTCATTTTCATGCTGAACGATGTCGTATTTACCACTACGGAGGCGTCGAAGAATCGCCCGAAAAGTTCGTCGGCTATCGGCTCCGATTCCAGAACATGGCGAAAACTGAGGCCCCAAAACCAAAACTCCGGCCGATTATTCGCATCGGAATCTTCATCATCTCTCACAGCTTCCTAGTTAGGTATAACTCATTTATCAATTCGTCTTCTTTCTCTACATTACTTGATTCAGCTACCCGACATTCCAGTCATAGATATATATGTATATGTAATTATAGATTTAATTATGTTTAGCTTAAGTATGAATTGAGGTTGTTTTGGACTTCAAATTTGAATGAAAATGGCGGCTGAACTGGATATGAGTTTTATGATTAATAATAATAGAGATTGTTGTTGTTGGATAGGCAGTGTGATTTGCTGTATGGCAGGGATTGTAGCTCTTTTGATTTTACCTGTTCTGGCCAAGAACACCTACATCTCGGAAAATGCAATAATGCCTGGTTAGTATAAACACCTTACTCTTTTATTGTATACCCAATGTTATTGAACTGAATTCCTTGAACATTTTTATGTGGAGCTTGTGATTTTCTCCCGTGCTTGCTCCTGTCCGCGTTGGCCGCTTTGGTTCATTATATTACTTGAATTTTGAATGTGGGAGTAGATAGAAAAGTTTGTTGAAAAAGTCGAAAGATTAGCAATGTAGAGCTTGAAGGGTTTACAATTTTTAGTTTCCTGCTTCAATTTCTGCAAAATTAAAAGCTGACACAAGTCACACTAAGTATTGGTTCAGTATGCAATAACAGTTATTCTGCTTCCATGTCATTTTAGTACGAATACTGTTTGATAATAGTTCAAATAGCATTCAAAGAATCTGTTTATCAAAGAAACACTGAAGCACCTAATGTAGTTGGATATTTTTCTAGTGTTTACTTTCTTACTCATTGTTGGATTACGGATTATGGATCTATGGATCTCAATTAGGAAATGTCAAAGTGGGATACTGTTGTTCTTCATCTTATATTTATTTCTCACGCTGGTAATTAGAATTACTATTTCCTTTCTGGAATGGACCCGGGATACTCATTAGCAGTTGTTAGAAAGAGATTCCATGGGGAGAACTCTTACGATGGTGAAATTGATGAATTTATCACTTCAAAAGGATCCTTAATAGGAGTCATTGGGGAACTTGATACATCGTAACATAGATGGATCCTTTTGTTGAGGCGATCTGGTAACTATCTTTATGATTTCCCTGATAGATTTCCCCTAAATTCAAAACTATGTCTCTCTCTGCTCAATTATACTTAAATGATGTCAATATCTTTGTTCCACAGGTTCTGCAAGTCCCATGCTATCTAATCAGGATATCTCAGGGGCAGATAGATTTGTCAAAGAGATAACTAGCTTGAATTCGAGACATCCACTCACATGCATGTATGTACTTTCTCCAATTTTCGGTGTATTCAATAGTTTGTTCAAACTTCTCATGTTTGAGCTCATAGTGTGAATTACTAATTCAAAGCTAAGCAGCATAGTTGGGTTAGTAAAAACTTCACCTCGTAGTTTCCAGTTTGCGCTTGATAATCAACTTATGACCAAGGTTCTAGAGATTTGGTAGGCTGACATCTTTCTCGTTTTTCATGCTATACATGTTTCTATACTTCCACGAACTGCAGTTGTTAGAAGATTTACTAATTAAGTTTATTGACCAATCTACTAAAGGTGTTTCTCTTTTCTTTTGTTCGGGTCTTGTTTGAGCTAATTTACTATAAGCTCTGTACAAGTTTCTCAACTACCTGATTTGAGTGTGATTTATATGTATTCCTACATTGCAAAAACGGACACTATAATGAATCTCTTTCTTAACATTTTTACTTTTAAATCTCAGATAATCTTTAAAGGTGAAGTTGAAATAAACCAGTGCATGCAATCCGTTTAGTTACTACCCCGTTTTGCTATTGCTCAACTATCACTCTTAACTCTTCTTGGGGGAGTGCTCTATGTAGCTTCAGTAGGAAAATCTGGTTATAGTACTCTCCATGTTTGATGCCGAGTTTATTGCCAAATGGCCCTGCGTACTATTCAGTTTTTATATATTGTCATGTGTACTGTTCAAAGTAACCTGTATACTATTGATTAATTAATTAAAATAACCAAAATCGTTAATAAATGACCTATTTATCCTTAGTGTTCCATTTTTGTTTTTTAAAAAATCAAAAATGATTTTTTTCTTATTTTTTTACTTTATTGTGGCCGGCCCACCCAATTAGTTTACCCAACCCAAATCAAATGCAGAAAACCCTAACCCCTTTACCAAATCTCTTCACCTCTCTCCCTCACACACACTAAAACACACAATTCGTTGCACCTTCACGAATTCGCCCGAGAGCCTCACCAAGTTCCAGGATTTTTCTTTGGCCTACCAAGAATGTAGCAGCAAAAGAATACCAGCTTTGGACTCCCCTCAAGAAGATGAAGCCATCACCACCAAAATCAACCTCATCGGACTTAAGATGTGCTGCCAATCACCACCGTCAAATCCGTCGGCCTCCTTCATTCACCGGCGAAACTCTGACACGACAAACGAACATAGAACGTCACAGACTGATGCGCGTCTCCATGACGAAACTAATGGTGTAAAAATCACCATTATCAGCCTAAAACTTGACACCGACTACCTTTCTTCGGCGACCTTTCTGTGTGTGTTTTAGTGTGTACGAAGGAGAGAGAGAGAGGGGAAAGGTTGCCGTAACATTTCACTCGCCACTAAAATTCAGCTTGATTCGTGAATGGAGTGGGGGATAAAGGGGAAGGGAAATGATCGTGGTTTATAAAGGGGAATGGCCGGTTTCAATGGAGAAGAAGAATGGGTGGGGTAGACGTGAGCTAGAATGGGTAGGGGTGGGTTAATTTGGAATTTTGGGGAGTCTCAATAAAAATAAAATAAATGAGAGACAAAATCATTTTTGGATTTTTTGGAAAAAAAAAAAAATGGAACCCCAAGGGTAAATAGGTCATTTATTAACAATTTTGGTTATTTTAATTAATTAATCAGTAGTATAGTATGCAGGTTAATTTGATCATTTCGATAGTACACAGGATAATATGTAAAAACGGAATAGTGTGCGGGGTCATTTAACAAGAAACTCGTTTGATGCCTTCACTTGTTTTGACTTTTAGGATGACTAATGGTTCAGATTTGAATGCATATGCACTAGTTTAACACTTTTAGGGAAGCCAAAGCTGAAGCTTATCACGAGTGCAAACGTGGTTGCCGAAACTACAATGCATGTTTACTTTAGTTAGTTTTGGTGAATCTTTATTGACTTTTTTTTCCTCACTGCATTTTACCTCTTTGTTTAATATACTAATATCCGCCTCAATTCATGTTCCAGAGAAATTCCAAGACTGTTAGCACAGCACATGTCAGATTTGGGTGGCGAAGTTAATTATAACAAGTTCCAGCCTCAATTAAAGAAATTTCATCCTCTGCACTTCTTCACTAGCCCTGATCCAGAAGTAACTAAAGTTAACTTTACTTGTTCTTCCTATGGTATTAACACTGTTGGGGTTATTAGGGCCCCACGTGGCGAAGGAAAGGACGCTATCGTATTGGTGACTCCTTATAATTCTGTCAAGATCAGTCCGGGGTGAGGCCTTATCATTGGGAATTGCCTTCTCAGTGTTTTCTCTACTGACTCGAGTCAGCTGGCTTGCAAAAGATATTATTTGGCTGGCTGCAGACTCAAAGCATGGAGAATATGAACCAGTTGCTGCTTGGCTACAAATTATCATGCACCTTCATTTGGTCTCCTCGAGAAGCTAAATGCCAATATGTGTCACGAAGGCAGCGAAATGTATGAGTCAAGATCAATCTTTCATCGTGGTGGGACCATGGCAGCTGCTCTTATCATTAAGGTTGTAGATACAAGTGAAGAAGGTGATAAGGATGAGCTTAGCGTTTATGCCGAGGCATCAAATGGGCAGATGCCAAACCTTGACCTTTTCAATATTATGAACAATTTGGCGGTGAATGAGCAGGGTTTTCGTGTAAAGGTGGATAAGTGCTTGTATTTGCTTGAGTCAAAGTGGCTTAAGGGGAATCTTTGAATCAGTTGGGAAAATAGTTAGAAGCTTAAATCCTCTGTGGAATTTTGGTATCCCTGAGGCAGAGTATATTGAAGGCGCTGCTACACTTGCCAACTTTCTCTATAACCAGGTAATTCTTTCTCCTTTCCTTGGGAAATTCCGGGCTTGGTAGCCCGAAGATACGTAAATTATATGATTTCTTGCATGTTTATTACCAGGCTCGAGCCTGAACTCGACTTATTTATGGCTCTTTTTATAAATTAGTTTTAGCCAAACTTTAACATAGGTTTCTTGGATCTTTTTTACAGTTAAGGATCGAGCTCAAACCCCAAAGCTCTGTTTGGGTTGTTAATAGACCTAGTTTCTATTAGTCACTCGAAACATTTTCGAGAACCTATATACTGGTTGGATACTACTAAGCATCCGGGATTTTATCAATATTATTAACGTAATATCATTATTTTTTGTTGTCAGGCACTAGGTATTCCTACTGGTCCCCATGGTGCTTTTCGTGATTATCAAGTTGATGCAGTTACCTTGGAGATCTCCCCCAAACTTTCTTCAACTTACAAGTCCAGGCAAAATGAGTTCGTGTTTCGAGGTGGCAGGTCAGTACTTGGTTAGGAACTTAGGATCTATCTTTTCTAACCATATGAACCAAAATAGCGTTGGCTACTAAAAGTGCTTAGAAGTCAACTTTAAAACTTCTCTCAAAGTTGAAAATGGACAATCATGTAGGGATGGAGGGACTACAGATTAATAAACGTCTACGGTGGTACTGTTAGTAAAAGAGGATTTCATATGATCTTATAAAGCCGGTGGATGATTTCGATTGAATTGTCTAGACTTCATTGTTGTTTTGCAGCCTTTCTAAGACTTAATAGGTTTTTCCAATCTTCATGCCCTCTTCTATAAAGTAGGCCAAAATGCATTTTAGTGCCCAAAACTATCATCAGAATCCCACTTAGGGTCCTAAACTATACCACGTCCTCATTAAGTCTCCAACTTATATTTTAGTGCAAACAAGATCCTCAACCTAACGTAATGTTTTTAACGAAACTCATCATTGCCACTTTATCTTTCACAAGCTAAAGGGCTCAAACGTCTTTCATCATCAGCTAATTCTAATCAATTTATATCGTCTCCCACAACCAACAACCCATGCCTCTTTGTGATGCCGGAAAAGTGGAGAAGTCATCGGAGGTAACACAAGTGAACAAACAAGAGTTTATCGAACTCGATATTCAAAGGAATCCACCTAAGAATATTAGTCAAATTACCACCCAAAGGCACCCAACCTAAGGGATAAGATAACTAGAAGAAATTCATCTTCTAAAACAAAGTCAAAAGACTTAATCTTTTATATAAAACTCACTATCCATTACAATTGCACTATAAGGCTATTTATACTTAATTTGGAACATCCCTCCAAGTCTAGGAATACTAAAACTACTAAGTAGATAAACTATGAATTATTTATTTGATGATAAGATTGACTAGAAATATGAAAGATCAAAAGACTTGTCAAAATTCGGATGAATCTGTCCACCTGCACAACACTTAGTAAAATGACCATAACTTGATGTAGAAAACTCGGAATGATGATCCGTTTCTTGCGTATGAAACTAGACTCAATTATCTATCCAATGGTATATAATACTACTGCTGGAAATATATATTCAATTACCAGAATGCCCTTTAAGTGAACCCAAAATTTTGGTGTTTATTATTTTAGACTACAATATCAAATCGATCTTTCCAATAGTTTCTTGAACCGAAAACCCATTCCATCAACAATGAATCTCAAGGATATATAGAGGGTTATTTCCCGCATCACTTTGTCTTTCCCAACAAACAGCCTTCTCTCCTCTCTTTCTCTATATAAAATTTCACACCTGCACTCTTTCTTCTCTCTATCTCTCCATTAACAAACAAAGCTATCTCTCTATGTTTTTTTTTTCCTTTCCATTAAAAAATATGAAATCAGTTTTTGGTTAAGTTGGGTAATGAAATATTGAAATTCCAGTGAAAAGGTATCTTTTTGCTGCGTTCTCCTTGTATTACATCTCTGCTTTTGGGAATTTTTCAGTAGGAATCAAATCGAAAGGTCTCCATGCAACTTACAAGTTCCTCTGTATTCTTCCTCACCCACATCCAGTAATATCGTATTTTTGTTTCCATGATAACCTTAATTTCATCAGCCGATCTAAAGGAAAGATTATTTCATATTAATTCACCCAATACACATCTAATGGATCATCCATGAGCGAAACCCAAATCATTTTTCTTTTGTTATATATTCATTCTATGATGCTCGGACTCTTTGGTTTATCTCACTGGACCCTTGTCAACAACGCTAAAATAGGAGTGTCCGACACGGGTACGGCGGGGTAAACCAAAGAGTCCGAGCACCAGAGTATTCATTACTCATTAGCTACACAATTAAAACCCTGCTTTTTATATCTTCAAATTCTTTTTAATCTCTTTCCACTTTTTTTTGTTTTAAGGTATGACACTAGTACAAAAATGGCTGACAATGGGTGGCTGGGAAAGAAAAAGAGTTGGGTTGGGACTTGGGTGACTGTGGTCTAATTGCCTGTGAACATGGTTTGAGAAAAGAAAGCATAATTTTAGGGCTAAATTTTAACACTTAAAAGCCATTTTTACCCCTTAATTTTGAACATGGGAAGGGAACATGTCTAAGTTTCGATAAATTTTAAACTGTATGGGCCAAAACTGTATAGGTCTAGGATCCTATTTGGGCCAAAATATTAGTTGTAGAATCTCTGTGGTACGAATTAAACTTTAGGACCTTAGTGGGATTATAGTGATAGTTTAGTTTTGGGCACCAAAATGCATTTTGGCCTTGTAAACAAGTTATCAATGCTGTTTTCTAACTTTGCTGCACTGATGCAGGTTGATTGAGGGAGTATTACGGTCCTTAAATAACCTCCTTGAGAAGTTTCACCAATCTTTTTTCTTGTACCTCCTAACATCTCCTAGTAAATTTGTGTCCATTGGAGTTTACGTGATTGCATTCTTGCTGCTTGTTGCTCCCCTTCCAGTAGTAGCAGCTTCCCTATTTTTCAATGCCAATAAACTTAAACCGAACTCAGAAAAAGAAAGCAAAATTTCCCCAGTAATCCTTAGATCTTGGAGATGGCTTTATGCAGCAAAAACAGTTTTTGTTGTCCATTTATGGGGTGCCTTTATTACCTTACTCCCATATTTCATATACCAAATACCCAACACCTCACCAACAAGCTGTCTTCTAGTTTGGCTTGTACTTTCAGCATCCAGCCTTGTACTTTTGCATCTCATCTTGGATTCTTCGACTCAAGTTAACGGAAAAGAGTGGGCCCTACTGAAATCAGTGACAGTTTCAACTGCGTTCATCGGTCTTTCTATAATGTCAGTAATCAACTTTGCGACAGCAGAGATTGGAGCTCTGATGATTGTACCAATGTGTTTGTTGGTGACAAAATTAAACCACGATGTACAAGCTCCCACTTTTAGAGCTTTATCTCGGGCAGCTTGTAACTTGGTCTTGGTACCCTTTGGGTTTCCCGGGGTTGCGTTTTTTTTAGTGAAAGGTGGATTTGAAGGGGTTGACAAGTCAAACATTGGCGAGTTTTGGTATTGGCTTGAGTCACTCTGGGCATGGAATAGTGCCACTTATATTTATATATGTACCGTTCATCTCCCTTGTTGGTTGTTATGTACATACATTTTGATGCATTCTTGTTGACCCTTTTCCGCGCTTTAACTTGTTCCAATGTTATATTAATAGACATGTCAAGCTTTTAGTATCAATTTTTTTTCTCGTCCGTCTGCGCTTTAACTTGTTCCAATGTTCTTGTTGACCCTTTTCTCGTCGGTCCGCGCACCTTAGTACACATCGTGTGCACCTAAGAGTAAGCAGACTCAGTCCATAAAGGATTTATAGTAATATATACTCCCTCCGTCCCAATAAGAGCTTCCCTTTTTGCCATTTTGGGTGTCCCGCTAATAGCTTCCACTTTCCTTTTTTGGCAAAGGAATCTTTACTATTTCCTCCACTCATTCTCTCTCCTCATTATTTTAATACTCACAACACTATTATAATTTACTATTCCCTCCACTCATTCTCTCTCCTATTTTCAAATTACACTCACAACATCTTTACTTCCCTCCCACTTCCTTAATTTGCGTGATTTTAAAAAAAGTGGAAGTAATTGTTGGGACGGAGGGAGTACTTCCTCCGTTCTCACTTTTAACTCGCAAAAAATTGTAGAAAATGGGAATTACGAAAAAAGTGAATATATTAAAGGGCTGAGTGTGGATAGTGGTTAAAAGAGAGAAAGTAGGATAGGAAAAAGTAATAAGTAGATAGTTATTATGAATATTATAAGTGAGGCTCGTTATATATATAAAAAAAATGTATCTCGTTATATTTATGAAAAAAATATATATGTATATATATACTCCCTCCATCCCGTTTGAAGGGGCACAAATTTCCTTTTTGGGCGTCCCATTTGAAGGAGCACAACTCAAAAATGAAAAGTTTTTTATTACTTTTTTATTTGTGTGACCCACTTGTCATACTCACAATAAATATACACTAACTATTCCCTACCCCACTTTCTTTTTCCTACATCACTTTTCATACTCACAACATTTATTTCATTATACACTTTTTTTTTTCCTACATTACTTTTCTTAATTCCCGTGCAAGTCAAAAAAACTTTGCCCATTCGGGCGGGAGGGTGGGACGGAGGGAGTATATCATTTTGGGATATTGTAACAATATAAAGAAACCAAATGGATATTTTTGTAACTTAATATGGAACAGTCATAATATATATATATATACTCATTTAATTACTGAACAAACAAGTCGTTGTAGTATAGTGGTAAGTATTCCCGCCTGTCACGCGGGTGACCCGGGTTCGATCCCCGGCAACGGCGTCTTTTTTCTATTTTTTCTTTTTTAACCATCCTCTATGGCTGATCCGACGACCCCTTTATCTCCATCGGCCACCGCCGCCCTTTTCCTAGTCACCTCTCTCAACCTGAATTTTAAGCAGACAATGATGGTATATAAAAAGCACAAACATCAGTGTAATAAATTTTACAAATAGAGAAACTGAACAATAGATGACTTCTTCAATCCCTTTCTCAATCAATCCTCCAACCGGAACCTATGGTGGCTACGCCGGAGCTACTACATTTCAACCCAAGTTCATCATCGAAGAAAGATAGAAGTTTTGATGGACTTGAAGAAATGGTGGCCGACAGTAGCAAAGTGACATCCGTCCTACTCCCTCCGTCCCGCACGAAAAAGGGCATTTTTGTGTCTTTGCACGGATATTAAGAAAAGTGACGTAGGAAAGGAAAAAAAGTGTTTAGTGGAATAAATGTTGTGAGTGAAAGGTTATGTAGGAAAGAGAAAGTGGGGTAAGGAATAGTTAGTGGATATTTATTGAGAGAATATGACAAGTGGATCCCACAAATAAAGAAGTAATAAAAAAATTTTCATTTTTGGGTTGTGCTCTTTCAAATGAGACGCCCAAAAAGGAAATTTGTGCCCTTTTGGATGGGACGGAGGGAGTATTTATTTTAACTTTCTTTTTTATTCTGTCACAAGTTAATTAAGGTTTTTAGTTGTTTTATTATTTAAAATGGATAATTAGATCACTTGTCATTATTAAAACAAAAACTTTATACCCACTTTCTCCCTCATACTTTACTTTTCATACTTATAACATTTATCTTTTACTCCATCCGTCCCTGAAAGATTTTTTCATTTGCCATTTTGACTTGTCCCAAAAAGTATATCCCATTTATAAACTTAGGCACGAATGTTAGTGCAAATCTATTAAGGTACAAAAAGGTGAAACTCTTCCTTAATAATTGCAAAATGATATAAATGCGACATTCTTTGCGACGGGGGTATTAATTTTGGTGGAAAGTTAAATTAAAAATATTAAATCGAACCGGAGTGAGTAATAATTGTTTTTTTCATTAATTAGAAATTATTCTCACTCCGTCTCATAATAATTTATCCATTTTGTTATTTTAGGTGTTTCAATGGCATAAGTTTCATTTTTCCAAAAAAGAAAATATATAATATTTCTTTATTAATGAAACTCACTTGTTATACTTACAACAATATGCACTACACCTACTTTTACCTTAACTAGTATTCTTAACTAGTATTGCACCCATGCAGGGCCGGTCTTGTGGTAAATGTGGCCCTAGGCCAAGAATTTGGCGAGAGTTCTCATTTTTTTTTATCCTCAATGGTAGATGATCAATAGCATTGCAAATGATAAGTGTAAATAATTTATTTTAGTTAATTACAAGTAATTTAAAGAAATATTGCAATAAAATTTTAATGATAATTACAAAATAGTTTTACAATTATAAAGATAATTGCAAATTATATTTAAACAAAAACAATTCAAGAAAGCCTATTGTGGAACAAATGCCAAATTAGAAGAATTGAGACAAAAATGTAAAATGGAGAAGAAAAGCAGGCAGTAGGAATCGAACCATGGTGGAATAAACCTATAGTTGAGCTAGGAATCAAACCATGGTGGAATAAACCTATAGTTGAGCTACTGACCACTAGGACAATATAGAACACTTGCAATAAATTGTGGCTCTAATTATTAGTATATATTTGGAGGCCCTAGGCAATGGCCTCACTTGCCTTGCCTTAGGGCCGGGCCTGCACCCATGCGATGCATGGTATAAGCAAAATTTTGTTATATTAACATATTTTGTTTAAATGATGTTATATAATTATAATATACTCCCTCCGTCCCACTATACTTGACACTTCTTTTCATTTTGGGCCGTCTCACTTCACTTGACACCTTTCAAAAATAATCAAGTTTTTATATTTTTATATTAATGGACCCCACCACTCATTCTCTCTCTTCATTTTCCACCACTCAATTTATTCAACCAACACTACTATTTATTCCACTCATTCTCTCTCTTCATTTTCTACCACACATTTTCTTTATTTAATTGTTTCTTCTTAGTTCCCGTGCCCACTCCTTGGGTGTCAACTATAGTGGGACGGAGGGAGTATTAATTATGAGTCCAAAATAATTTACACCAAAAATAATTTATAATAAAAAGTTAAAACTAATGAAAGTATACATATGTTATAATTATTTAACTAACACAATTAATATTATAATTTTTGGAAGCTTTTTGTATACACATATTTCGTTATGTGAAAAACTTCAATAATTATTCCAATAGAAATTGTTATTTTAAAATATTATTCCTTAAATAATTTATTTTAGTACTTTGTTATTTTACTATTCATTATATAATTGTAAAATTGAAAATTTAGAATAGCAAGCGTATTTATGCATCTTTACTAAAATAAATATTTTTAAAATATCCCTAAATCAAAAGTTTGATATTCATTTGTTTTTTATTCTAAAAGCACAATTCATTTGAATTTGAAGTATTTACTTTGGAAAAGAAAATAAATATTCTTATTATTCACTTTTAAACATTTAATTTACGATAAAAAAAATAGTGAAATAAATTTAGTAAAAACGTTTATATCAAATCTTTTTATAAAAAAAACAATTTTAAAACAAAAATTTCTTACATTGTAGTTTATTAAGAAACAAAGTAATAGTGATTAAAACAAAATCATCTACTTTTTTAGCCTTATTATGACAACAATTGTATCGACTTTTGGTTCTTTTTATAATTTGTATACTTTTGATATAATTAAATGAACAAAAATCAAAATTAATTAATTTTGATTTTTGTAACAATTTGGTTTTTATAATTTATAGTTGTTATAACAACTACATTTAAAACTAATGTAACAATTTATCCAATTTTTTAGTGAAATAAACTCTCCAAAAAAATAAATCTTAAATCAACACGAAATAATGGCTCTTTCGTCGAAAAGTTCATGACACCGGAAAGTTAGCAAAGTCTTTTATGTATTAATATTTTCATCTATATAATGTGCATGGGGGATCGATAAAACCTGTAAAATAGTAAATAAAATAATAAGAAATGAAATAAACATGAAATAATAAAATTTCATATATACAATATTATTATAATAATGTGGGTGATCAAAAAAGTTCAGTTAGATTATACTTCCTCCATCCTATTATAAAATACACACTTACTATTTGCTCAGAAATTAAGAAAAATTGTTTGTGGATTGAGTGTTGTGAGTATGGAAAATGAGTGGAGAGAGAAAATGAGTTGTTGTTCTGAATATAATATTCGAATCCCATTAATATAAAGATAATAAAATATTTCCATTTAAAAACTATATACTCCCTCCTCCCACCCGACTTAAGATCAATTTCCATTTTGAGCGTCCCACTCGACTTATAATATCCCAAAATTGCAAGTTTATGTTATTTTTATATTCAATGATACTCACTTGTTATACTAGTAACAACAATCTCCTTACTATGCCCCTCACTCATTCTCTCTCATATTTTACTTTTTATACCACCACTACCACTACCATCACCACCACTACCACCACTACTACTACCATCACTACTATCACTACCAACACTACTATATATACTCCCTCCGTCCCGCTACAAATTGCACACTTTTCTCATTGGGCGTCCCATTACAAATTGCACACTTCCTAAAATGGCAAAGAATCTTTACTATTCCCTCCACTCATTCTCTCTCCTACATTATTTTAATACTCACAATACCATTATAATTTACTATTCTCTCCACTCATTATCTCTCCTATTTTACTTTTACACTCACAACATTTTATACATTATTTTTTTTCTTAATCCACGCGTAAACAGTAAGTGTGCAATTTCAAGCGGGACGGAGGGAGTATATCACTACCACTACGTACTACCACCACCACTATCACTATCACCACCACTAATACCACTACTACCGCTACTACCACCAATACTATCACTACTATTACTACGACCACCACTACCACCACCACTACTACTACCACTACCAACACTACTACCACTTCTACCACACTATCACCACTACTACTACTACCACTACCACCACTACTACCGCTACTACCCCAATTCCTAAATTCTAAATCATATACTTATATCTCAACCCCTAAATCATATCCCTAAACCCCAAACTCTAACCCCTAAACCCTAAACCCTATCCCCTAAACCCTAAACCCTAACCCCTAAACCCTAACCCATAAACCCTAAATCCTAAACCCTAAACCCTAAACCATAAATCTCAAATCTCATATACTTATACCCCAACCCCTAAACCCTTAATCATATACCCCTAAACCCTAAACTCTAACGTTTCCAGTTAGTTTTTTAGAATTTCAGTCAGCTTTTAACGTTTTCAGTTAGTTTTTTAACATTTTCAGTCAGCTTTTAAACGTTTTCAGTTAGTATATGTGAGTACCCCGACCCGAACTCATGTTTTGGGTCCACTTTCCTTGATTTTTGGGCTCATTTATTTGCTAAAATGCAATATTGAGTCCAATTATCCAATTGCCCACTCAACCCATTGAGCCTGCCATCCATTCGGCCCAACTGTGCCAAAAAGCTGTTCGTAGTCGTCCGACATAGGACGACACTAAGGCGGTTTAACTCCCTCTGTCGGACGACATGGAGCTTCCCATCAGCCTGCCTATAAATACAAGGCATGGCTGGTCATTTTAGGGAGACTTTGGAGAGTTTTGGGAGGATATAAGTAAAAGAGGGGAAACTCTGCAGAAATAGAGACCCTCTCTCTCTCTCATACACACACACACTCACCTCCTTCCTCACACACACACCCTAAAAGCCAAGATCCAAAAAAAGGTTCCTTTTGTTGGTGTGTTGAAGGGGTAGGCACCATACTACTGGTGTTCTTACCTTGTGGACTACAATAGGTAGCCACTAAACCCTCTCTCTCTTCAACTAACTCTTCCATACACTTATATCACCTTGCATGTTTACTTGCTTAGATATTATGTAAAATATTGGGGGTTTTGCATGATAAAGGTGGTGGAGAGGTGAATCTTCAATATTCACTTCTCCCCACCTCAGATCTGAACATTTGGTGACATTATCACCAATAAAATTTGAATCTTTCCTAGTTTCCATTGAGTTAGGAGGTGATGGCTACATAAAAATGGCCATAAACATGTGATTTATCACATTTGGCCATTAAAGCCATGTGATCCTCCCATAATACTCACGTAACATTACTACTTTATCAAGCTTAGCTTAATAAAATTACTTGGTTGACTTTGGGAACAAAGGGGAAATCAACCAGACTGAAGGGCACAGAAATAGGCTGCTCATGTCGGACGACACAGGACTCTCAAGAGGACCTGTGTCATACGACATGGAGTTCCCAGAAGGCTGTAAAGCTTTTCTTGGACTGTCAAGATTGTCCCCCTTTGTAACTCAAAGTTTGCCTAAGTAACTTTGGCTCATTAAGCCACTATTTGGAGTGTCTAAGGTCTATTTGGGCGCGATCTATTGATGGAGGCGGTTTGCCATGTGACATAGACAACTTCGAATGTTCTATGTCATATGACATCCGTATCATTAAAAGTCTATTATGACTTTGCTCAGTCCTATCAACCCCAAACTGAACTTAGACCACTAAATAATGTCTTTCCTTGGGTGAAATAATGTTGTTCCAGTTCCAGAATAGCCTTGTCATTGCAAGAGACAATCTGACCATGAGGCCTTCTGTCGTCCGACATCCCCTTCCTGGGAAGTCCTGTGTCGGACGACATCAGAGCTTCCTGAGCAGATTGTCTCAGCCTTCTGCCTTGTGATGGAAATCATCATATGTAAAGGGTGTGGCCCCCTATAATGGCTCACAAGTTGTACCCAGTCCCTATATCATCAATGAAATTCCAAATTTGCATGCCTTACTTGTCGACACATATTGCGCACACACTTTGAATGTCTATAATTGTCCAATGCTGATTGAAAGTCTCGAAAGAGGCGTGTTGGGTGAACTCTCAAGTTCTTCCCAACACGTAACCAGACTCCCGAACTCAAAATCTCTTTAAAATAGGTTTTTCAATGTTTTTCTTAAAAAACGGCGTGGCGACTCCTAAAAACCGAAAATTTTCATAAAATCATCATATTACTCTTTTTATTTTCGGAGAGCGTTCATTCAGTGGCGACTCCGCTGGGGAGCTACATTGAAAAACCTTTGTTTTTTTAAAAAAAAAAAAATAAAATGAAAATGATACTTGGTATATAGGTGGAAACCATTAACCTTCCTGTATCGCTCCCTAACCCGGGGCTTGGGATAAATTGTGGTCTAACAATCCCACGTACCGGTATCATTTAAAAAAAAAAAAAGTTTTTCATGACCCTGGTCTTAACTTTCTTTGAATCAACTTGGACAATTTCTTCATTCTCCTTGTGTGTGCATTGTGTCATTTTGTGTGCTCATGTGGGCCTTGCCATGCTTCTATGCTCTATATGCTTTGGTATGTGGCATTTTTGGGAGCCAGGGCTTCCCCCTTTGCTATTTGCTCTTCCCGTTGATCAGAACAGGGTAGGATGATTCTGGACTACAGCTACTGGTAAATTTGGACATTTGGGGCAGTCCCATTTTGTCGTGATTTGGACTCATTCTCTTGTTTTTTCCTTTTGCATATTGCATGAATAAAAAAAACAAAAAAATATCTTTTACAAAAAAGCAAAAAAAAAATATTTTTTCTAGAAAAATACCTTCACACTACTCGCACGCTACCCGCACATAGAGTTAGAACCCGGGAGTGTACGGACGGCATCGCGGACGGTGACGTGTTTCGCCTACGTTTGAGCGCCTAAAGTCCTCCTAGCCTGTGAGTCAGCCAACACTTGTCCGTGACACACTTTATACCGTGACCGGTTGGTTTTTGGCCAATACTTTTCAAAACATTATTCAAACTCGATTTTCAAAATTTTCTCACAAAGTCCGAGTCATGCTTCGTCTCCAAAATCCTGGCATACTTTCCCTCTTCATGTCGGAATTACGACATAATTCAACGTAAGTACACGTTAAGATCTTGACATATCTCGACGTAGGTACATATCGATTTCTCGACTTGGCTTCGTAAGAGGTCATGACGCGTTCTCGACATGTGTCAACGCGGGACCATGTCGAATTCTTGGCGCATGCTAACGGGAGTTATGCCGAAATTTCGCCACTAAGCGACGAGAGGCCATGCCGGATTTTCAGCTCGAAAAGAGGAGAGGTCATGCCCAATTCTTCCAGGATTTTACCTGCAAATTGCGGTCTCGTACATTCAAACGTACGTTCGACCCTCTCTCCTCCCGAGTCTAGACGTTGACTTGGACTTGGTTTTGAAAACCCCGAGTTTGACTTGTTTTGACCTGTATGCCCATAGGTTCGTTCTCCCTTTCGATTGGTGGGTTCCACGTGCCCTATAGGACCTCTGCCGGGATTGTCCGTCCCGGAGGTGCAATATAGGTGGAATACAGGGGGTCTATAGACGTAGTGATGGAACCCACTGATCCAGGAATAGCGTAGAATGCGAAAAAGAAGGTGTCCCCCTTTTCCAACCATTCCTAGGATTAATAAAAATCATTTTTATAAAAAAATATAAAAATGTAAAAAAAAAAAAGAGAAAAAAAAAGAGCATATGCATGAGTCCGTCCTAAGCCTATCCTCTCCCCTACCTAAAACCGTTCTCTCCCCCTTTCAGCGAGCAAGTATTGGGTCAGAGTTTCGGGTGGTCGATTGATCAGTTTCTTTCCGGTCAAGGATCCGTTTTCAGCAGCCTCAGATAGACCGTGGAAATCGTCGACTTCAACGTTCCAGTGTTAAGAACGGAAAATGTGGCAATTGACAATGCTGATGACCAGATGCTAGGCGGGGCTGCCCCAACTCAACCCACACCCCACATCTGGTATGATGTGTGTGATTGTGAAGATTGTTTGGAAGATGAATATCAAGACTGGATCAACGAAAATGCTCCTTCAAGAAAGAAGAAAAGGAGGAAGTCCATGCAACAGAAATTGAAGGAGGATACGAAGCTGGAGACGAGAGTGTGGGAACTTTGGGGGAACCCTCAGGCAAATTTGACTATTACGTCCGTTACACCAAGGAACCCACCAAGGAAGCAATCAGCCAAAACAAAGCCCAGCCCGACTTTCCCGTCATCATTGATCCCCTTGGGATGAGAAGTTCTGAGTTTATCACCACTGTGAAGTCCAACGAAAAACTGGCTGGTCTGGAGGCGGAATATAAGACTCCTATGGAATATAGAGTTAACCAAGGCGGAATCAAGGTATCTCCCGAGGAAAGCTTCATCGGCATCATCCAGGTTAACCCTCCTTTTGACCGCACAGATAAGGTTGTGATATCGAAGATCAGTAAAGAGGAGATGACTTATCCGCAGGGTGTTGACAAGATGAGCCAGACCCCTCAATCAATGAGTCCGTTTGTCATGAACGAACTGGCCAAGGAATTGCATCAGATTTCTCTAGCTCCCCGCACCACCTTTCCAAGATACCGGCTTACCAATGATTTTCGACAGATTCCTCGGTCAGCCTGAAGTTTCCAGTTTTCTGAAAGACGACAACAGGAGAACGTAAGAGTCCAATCCATGCCAAAAGCTTCGAGTCAAATAAGTAGTGTAGGGTCCTGAGTCAGTCCTCAGAGTCTTTTGTTATCGAGTTCGAGTCTCTAGATAGGTCTGATACTCTCACGGCTGATGATCATCGCCGTGTCTTTAACTCTGTCTTCCCTTTTGCGTTGAATGAAATGGTTGACCTTTCTGTGTATCCCTTAATTGCCACCTTAACAAATGATAAGTTAACTAAAACAAATCTTAATGACTTAAAAGTGGTTAATAATGATTCATTTGAAGAGGACACAGACTTTTTAGATGAAAACTTTTTAAATGATAATATAAAGCAGGTTTTTGATCGAGAAGACAATCGGGCCCAAGCTGTCGATGAGGTATTAACTACAGTGAATTTGGGAACTACCGAAGAGCCCAAAGAGACACAAATTGGCAGTTTCTTTACCGGGGAAGAATGGGAAGCCCTCATTGATTTGCTCAAGGAATATGTGGACATATTTGCCTGGTCCTACAAAGACATGCCCGGGTTGGACACTTCAACTGTTGAGCACCGAATACCCCTGGACCCAGAAGCTAAGCCAGTCAAGCAGAAACTTCGCCGGATCAAGCCAGAATGGTCTCTCCAGGTCAAAGAAGAAATAGAAAAGCTGCTCAGAGTGGGTTTCATTAGAGTGGTCGAATACCCCAAGTGGTTGGCCAACATAGTGACGGTAACCAAGTCGAATGGCAAAGTCAGGGTTTGTGTGGACTTCAGGGACCTAAACAAGGCTAGCCCGAAGGATGATTTTCCCTTGCCCAATATCGATCTGTTGGTGGATACTACTGCCAGTTACGAAGTCAAGTCGTTTGTGGATGGCTTTGCGGGTTACAATCAGATTAAAGTCGCCAAAGAAGATCAGGAAAAGACTGCCTTCACCAGCCCTTGGGGAACCTTTTGTTACACGGTTATGCCCTTTGGTCTGAAGAATGCCGGCGCTACTTATCAGCGGGCAGTCACTGCGCTCTTTCATGACATGATCCACAAGGAGATCGAGGTCTATGTTGATGATATGATCATCCACTCCAAGGGATCAGATGGCCAACACTTGGTCGACTTGAGGAAATTCTTCAACCGTCTGCGGGAGCATGTCATGAGACTAAACCCAGCAAAATGCACTTTTGGCGTAGTCCGAGGAAAGGTTCTGGGATACATGGTCACTGAACGAGGAATCGAAGCCGATCCAAGAAAGATTAAAGCCATCATGGAGATGAAGCCGCCAACGACAGTCACAGAGGTGAAGGCTTTCATGGGCCGTCTCCAATATATCAGTCGATTCATCCACCAGCTAACCTCTATTTGTGAGCCGATCTTCAAGCTGCTCCGGAAGAATCAGGAGGTTGAATGGAACGAACAGTGTCAGACCGCCTTCGAGACAATCAAGGCCTACTTGGTCCATCCCCCAATCCTGTGTCCTCCACATAAGGACAAGCCCTTGTTGCTATATTTGACAGTTACAGATACGACTGTCGGGGCCATGCTTGCGCAAGAAAAGCCAGATTCAAAAGTGGAAAACGCCATCTACTTCGTCAGCCGAAAACTTCAGGGCAGTGAATTGAATTACTCAGCTCTAGAGAAAACCTGTGCAGCTTTGGTATGGGTGGTCAGCAAATTGAGACACTACCTCTTGGCACATACAGTACACCTAGTGTCAAAGATGGATCCCATCAAATGCCTATTCGATAAGTCTTCTCTGTCATCGAGGCTTGCGAAATGGTCATTCTTCTTAGCTGAATTTGATATCAAGTTCGTGACCCGCAAGGCAATCAAAGGCCAAGCTCTGTCAGATCATTTGGCATATTTTCCGAGCTCAGAAGCGCCCGAGTTCGAACCCCAATTTCCAGAAGATGGAATCTTCATGATAGAAGGTACAGACCGTTGGCAGTTGTTCTTTGATGGTGCCGCCAACAAAAGGGGCAATGGTATCGGCATGGTGCTGGTTGATCCAAAGGATGTGCACACCCCCATTGCTATCAAATTGAATTTCTCGGCTACTAACAACGCCGCGGAATACGAAGCTTGTATAGCTGGCCTCGAGGCAGCTTTAGAGCGAAATGTCGAAAAGTTGGAGGTGTACGGAGACTCTCAGCTAATCATCAATCAGGTGTCCAATAAGTGGAGGACTGTGGACCAGTACTTGCAGATGTACTATGATTACATGGAGGACCTGATCGACCAATTCATGGAGGTCACGTTCCACTATCTACCCCGGGACAAGAACAAGTTCGCGGATGCCCTGGCCACTTTAGCCTCTTTGGTAGAGATTCCAGAGGGAAAGTCAGTAAATCCATTCAGAGTTGGGAGGCGCGAGAACCCTGCCTACTGTTGTCAGATTGAGCTAGAAAAAATCGATGACCTATGGTACAGCCAGATTTTTTAGTAACTTAAGCATGGCGAAGCCTCGTTCCCGACAGAAGAGGATGGTAGGCCGAAAGAAGGCCTCCGCGCCAAAAGTTTACAAGCGTTGAAAAGGTTGTCTGCACAGTACGTTATTCTGGGAGATGACTTGTCACGACCCCAACTCTAGGCACTGTTTAGGACACGTGGAGCACGTGGGAGGGGGGATTTCACTTTATTTTATATGATGCATTCCATGATCTTTGAAGTATTATGTGATTATTTGTGTGATAATTTCATGGCTTATGTGTTTATGAAGTTTAAAAATTCATTTGGGAATATTACGTTTAATGGAATTAAAGTAGGAAAATGTCCTAAGGGTATTTTAAAATGGAAGGAATTAGGAAAGTGGTAGGGGCTTTAAAGTAATTAGAAGTATAGGGGTTTAGTTGTAGTAATTAGTTCTTGGAGGACCTTTGTGGAAAATTTTTATACTTATCCTTTTATAAGGAAAGCCTCATCCTAAATTACTTACTACCATCACCTTCTTCCTTCTTCATCCTCTTCCTCCAGCCAAGAACATTTCCAAACCCTAAACTCTTCACAAAATTCTAGTAAATTCACCCTTTCTCCGTTTCCAAGTTTGATTGCGGATTATTGATCACGGCGACGAGGAGTATTCATCTATCCGAAGAAAGCTTCTTGTTCTTTTTCATCTTTTCCAAGTAAGTTATTATGGGTTTCCTTTCTATGTTGAGCATATGCTTTGATTTATGTCTCAAAGATGTTAAAAGTTTGTTAAACTTGGTTGATTATGTGTTTGGTTTGGGAAAAATGAGAGAGAAGCTTGGGATTGATGAATATGGAAAATCAATGGAATAGTTAATCACCTTTGGGATTAGTGGAGTATAAATGTTATAAGTCATGGATTGAGTGTTTTTATGAGTTAAAAATGAGATATAAACTAGTTTTTGTATGTTTGGAATTGGTATTGGCCTTGGGAAGAACAGAGGAAGGGGTGAAATGGGTTTGGTGAAGCATTGCTGGTGTCTGCGATCTGGTATCTGATTTTGGTCTTGACACGAGTCGTGCCAAGGAGCACGAGTCGTGCCCTTCTTGCCACTCGTGACAACGAGTCGTGAATAATGATCCAAGTCGTTCTGAGTAGAATGGGGAGAAAAAGGCACGAGTCGTGCCAAGGGGCACGAGTCGTGCCCTGCATCAGAATTTCTGAATTTACTTTTAAAGCTTAAGAACCAATTCAACTTAGAACAAGATTGAACCCTCTTCAGCATAGGATGAACTAGAACACTTTAGCTACGTAATGAGGTCTCACGTAGTCAAAATGAAATTGGGGAAGTAGTTTAAATATCGCATTGAACCGGGTTGAAAGTCATTGTTGTTTGAGAGCCAAAGTTTATAGAAACTTGGTATTGGATTATGGAATTTGAAAAGGAAGTCGTGAAATGTGATATTGTGAACGCGTAGAGTTACTTGTATGTTGTTACACCCTTATGTGGTTACTTTGGAATGGTTATATGTTAAAATGGTGCGTGAAATAATTGTTGCACGACATCATTGGTTTGATCATGAGCATGCATATTAATTGTTGATTATGGTAACTCAATAGTGTATATATATATGTGACACTATTTGAAGGTTGAACATGAGTAATCATACCATGTTATATGTTGTTATCCCTATGTGTGGATTTAATTTCAAGTAACTGTTACGTGCTTGAATGTAAATGTGAATGTGATCAATATCAGCTGATAATTCGGGGGTATAATGGAATACGACCACTTATGAGAAGTTGTAACATAAGGTGCTCGAGTTTCATTATACCTGTGTCCGTTTCCACCCCACTGTGGCCACAGTTTGAGGCTCAGTTACTATGGATATGCTTAAGCAGTTCATAGGATACTACCTTACATGGTTCCCTGAAAAATGGGTCTCGTAAGGCGTGAATAGGCTCAAGCCGTTCACAAGAAAAATGGGTTTCATTCCGAGAAAGTATGACTTATGATTCAGACGGGAAAAAGGTAAGATCAGGTAATGTAATGTGTTATTGTGTGCTAAATATGATGTTGAACAACTTGTTTACGTGTTGCATCCTATTTGGCATCTTGCTGCATACATAATAGCTTACTGAGATTCTTTCTCACCCCGTCTCCCTTTAATTTTTTTAGATCCCACTGAGACAGGAGGTCAGGACCGGTGAGGCCGGGGCACAGTTGGCTCGTCTTTTGGTTGTCAGGGTACGTTTTGCTATGAGGGTTAGGTTGGTTAATGTTATCCTTTTGGGGAAAGTTGTAAGTAACTTTTATGAATGTTTTCAAACTATGGTTTGTAATTAATGTGGTGTGGTTGTAAATGTGATAGTATGATCCTTCCTTTTGTTGTGGAATGAATGAAGGCAGGTTAATATTGAACAGGTTCCTTAAACATTTCATTTAGAGCGATCATGCCAAAATCTTATTAAAACTTATTTAGTTTGAAATGATTTTTTTAAAAAAGGGTTTCTCGTACGTCGGGTCGGGTTGGGGACCCTACCATCGGAGCACGAGTTTATAGGTCCCGGGGTTGGGGAGGCCCCACAGTTGGTATCAGAGCTAAGGTTAGATGTCAAGGGTAGAAGTCGAGCCTAAGGGGGAGTGTGATGTCTGACGTCGAGTGTTTGATGCAGGAAATTGTGTGATGGCTGATACTGGTAAAGGACAGCAAAGGGGGGAAGGAGATCCAGATGCGGGGGGATCCGGAGGGGATCCGAATGTGGAAATGATGAATATGTTCTGGTCTTTTATTCAGAGTATGACAGCTCAAAGCCAAGGTCAGCAACAACAACAAGAAGGGCGACAAGCACACGGATTGGAAAAGTTTGTTAAGTTGGCTCCACCTAGCTATAACGGAGATCCGGATACAGTTAAGGCAGAAAGGTGGTTAGAAGCGATGGAAAAGATCTTTGTGGCAATGGGAAGCTCAGATGAGGAGAAGGTTCGATGTGCCGTGTTCAAATTGGAAGGGCCAGCCGAGCATTGGTGGCAAATACTCAGGGAAAGTTGGGAAAGAGAGCATACTCCACAGACGTGGAATAATTTCATTCGGAGTTTTAGGGAGCATTTTATACCAATGGTGACGAGGGATAAGAAAGAAGCGGAATTTCTGAAGCTGGAACAAGGAACAATGTCCGTGGCTCAGTATTCATCAAAGTTCACTGAATTGGCAAGGTATTGCCCTCATCTTGTACCGGAGGAGCAAAGAAGAGTTTATCGGTTCGTGAAGGGATTGAGGCTGGAGTTCAGGAAGCAATTGTTGACCCATGACTTTCCTACTTATCAAGCGGCGGTAAATATGGCTTATAGAATAGAGAATGACATCGAGGAGCATCGTGGCAAGCATGAAGGTGGTGGATTCAAATCCAAGTTCTCGGAGTCAAGTTTCGGGTCAAGAATGAGTCGGCCAAGAGACTACTACTCCGGGAGGGGCTAAAGGAGGAAGTGTTAGTGGTTCTGCTCGTCCAGCACCTAGAAAAGTTGGTAATGTGTGTAATTGGTGTAAGAGGGGTGGTCATTCGAAAGAGAATTGTTGGGCAAAACAAGGGAAGTGTATTAGTTGCGGCGAGATGGGGCACTACCGAAGAGATTGTCCAAAGTTTATCCGAAATCAGGCTGCGGGTGGCAGACCGCAGGGGGTTCCGCCAAGGAGTGGTGTTAAGAGGGACGTGGAAGGAAAACCTAAGGAGAGAGAGTCCCGGGTAGGGTGTTTGCCCTAGGACGTGGCGAGGTAGATCCGTCAGCGGTCATTAGAGGTATAGTCCCTGTCTCGGGGGTCAGGGCTCGTATTCTTATCGACCCTGGATCGTCTCATTCGTATGTTGCATCTCATTTTGCATTCACGTTGCATAAAATGCCCAAGATGTTGACTTATCTGTTAGAGGTGTCTACTCCCATTGGAGAGTGCCTCGAGTCTTCTTTGATTTATCATGATTGTGAGGTGCTTATATGTGGTCATGTGTTGCCCGTGGATTTGGTAGAGTTACCAATCCGGGACTTTGATGTTATCTTAGGCATGGATTGGTTAAGCAATTGTCATGCCTTGGTGGATTGTCGCAAGAAGCGCGTCACCTTTTCTATGCCTAATGTGCCTGTATTTGTCTTTGACGCTGATAAATCATTGTTTGGAATAAATGTTATATCTGCATTGAAAGCTAGGAAGTTGTTGTCAAAGGGGTGTGAGGGTTATTTGGCTTATGCGGTCGATGTTCGTAAGAAATCCCCCGAGTTGTCCCAAGTACCTGTTGTGAATGAATTCAGTGACTTGTTTTCAACTGAATATGCTATGCCTCCTGATAGAGAAATAGAGTTTTGTATTGATCTTGTACCTGGTACCTCACCCATTTCTAAGGCTCCGTATAGAATGGCTCCAGCGGAACTTAAAGAATTGAAAGTACAGTTGCAATAACTTCTTGATCGGGGTTTCATTCGTCCTAGTGTATCACCTTGGGGAGCGCCAGTATTATTTGTTAGAAAGAAGGATGGTACGCTACGATTGTGTATTGATTACAGGTTGTTGAACCAAGCCACTGTTAAGAACAAATATCCGTTGCCTCACATTGACGACCTTTTCGATCAACTCCAAGGTTCGGTTATCTACTCCAAGTTGGATTTGCGTAGTGGTTATCACCAGTTGAAGATTAGAGCGGAGGATATCCCTAAAACTGAATTCAGAACGAGGTATGGACACTATAAATTTCTTGTGATGCCTTTTGGATTGACAAACGCCCCAGCTGTGTTTATGGATTTGATGAATCGGATCTTCAAACCTTATCTGGATAATTTTGTGGTGGTTTTCATTGATGACATTTTAGTATACTCTAAATCACGGGAGGAACATGAGGAGCATTTGAGAATCGTCTTGTCCTTGCTTCGGGAGAAACAATTGTTTGCCAAATTCAACAAATGTGAGTTTTGGCTTGAGAGGATTTCTTTTCTTGGCCATGTGGTATCACGTGATGGAATTACCGTAGACCCTGCGAAGATTGAGGCAATAGTCAACTGGAAGCAGCCGTCTACAGTGACAGAGGTTCGCAGTTTCCTTGGCCTAGCGGGATATTATCGAAGGTTTATTGAGGGCTTTTCACGGATTGCAACGCCATTGACTCGTTTGACTAGTAAGGAGGTTCCTTTTGTGTGGGATGAGAAGTGTGAGGCTAGCTTTAATGAATTAAAGAGGAGATTGACTTCGGCTCCGATCCTTACCTTGCCAGATGGATGCGAGGATTTTGTCATTTACAGTGATGCTTCTAAAGAGGGATTGGGGTGTGTTTTGATGCAAAGGGGAAAAGTCATTGCGTATGCTTCACGGAAACTATCACCAGCAGAGCAAAATTATCCCACTCACGACATGGAGTTAGCAGCTATTGTATTTGCCTTACACAAGTGGAAACATTATTTATATGGAGCTAAATTTGAGATATTCACGGATCATAAAAGTTTGAAGTACTTATTCACCCAGAAGGAGCTCAACAACAGACAGAGGCGATGGTTGGAGCTCCTGAAGGATTATGATTGTACCATCTCGTATCACTCGGGGAAAGCAAATGTGGTAGCGGATGCTATTAGCCGTAAGGCTCATCTATCATCTTTGAGATCTCGAGAAGTGAAGAGTCATATGTTGTTTGCGAATGTGAGAGCCGTTCCAACTCTTTACGGGGATCTTTTGGAAGCTCAACAGAAGGATGAGGAATTGAAGAAAATCCGAGAAAAGTTGCAAGATGGAAAAGCAAGTGAATTTTCAGTGAATAAAGAGGGGATTTTAACTTTCAGGGGTCGAATTTGTGTTCCTTCACCTCCGGAGATTAAAAGACAAGTGTTAGAAGAGGGTCACAAATCCAAGTTTGCCGTTCACCCCGGGAGCACAAAAATGTATCAAGATTTAAAGAGAGGATATTGGTGGAATGGAATGAAAAAGGAGATTGCCGAGTTCGTGTCCAAGTGTTTAACGTGTCAACAAATTAAAGCGGAGCATCAACGACCTGCGGGATTGCTACAACCATTGGAAATTCCAGAGTGGAAATGGGAAGGCATTTTGATGGATTTTGTTACGGGATTGCCTCCTACACCTAAGAAGATGGACGCGATATGGGTAATCGTAGATCGGTTAACTAAGTCTGCACATTTCCTACCTGTGTCAATCAAGTATTCCTTAGAGAAGTTGGCTCAGTTGTACATCCGAGAGATAGTGAGATTACATGGAGTACCGGTTACCATTGTGTCGGATAGAGATCCACGGTTTACCTCCCGGTTTTGGAGAGCATTACATGAAGCACTGGGGTCAAAGTTGAGTTTCAGTACCGCTTTTCATCCTCAGACCGATGGACAAACGGAGAGAACGATTCAGATCCTCGAGGATATGCTTCGAGCATGTGTTATGGATTTTCAAGCATCTTGGGAAGATCATCTACCTCTTGTGGAGTTCGCCTACAATAACAAGCTATCGATCCCAAGATAGAGATGGCACCTTATGAGGCTTTGTACGGAAGGAAATGTCGGTCTCCAATCTGTTGGGATGAAGTTGGCGAGGCAAGACTTTGGGGTCCGGACTTGGTGAGAGATTCAACCGAGAAGATAAAGGTGATTCGAGATAGGCTAAAGACAGCTCAAAGTCGACAGAAGAGTTATGCGGATACGAGAAGAAGGGAATTATCATTTCAGGTGGGAGACTCCGTATTTTTGAAGATTTTGCCAAGAACGGGTATCAAAAGGTTTGGGAACAAAGGGAAGCTAGCACCGAGATTCATTGGTTCGTTTGAAATTCTAGAGAGGGTGGGTGAGTTAGCATACCGTTTGGCTCTCCCTCCATCTTTATCTTCACTTCATGATGTATTTCATGTGTCCATGCTTCGGAAGTATTGTTACGACCCTTCGCCTATATTGAGTTCACCTCCCGAGGATGTTAGAGCGGATATGACCTATGTCAAAGTTCCATTGAGAATTTTGGAGCGACAAGTTAAGGAGTTGCGTACCAAGAGCATCCCTGTGGTTAAGGTTTTATGGAAGAATCACACAATAGAGGAAGCTACGTGGGAATTGGAATCAGAAATGAGGGAGAAGTACCCTAGTTTGTTCGATCATTCCGATAAGTGAAAGTCAAATTCGGGACGAATTTGGTTTAAGAGGGAGTGAGTGTCACGACCCCAACTCTAGGCACTATTTAGGACACGTGGAGCACGTGGGAGGGGGGATTTCACTTTATTTTATATGATGCATTCCATGATCTTTGAAGTATTATGTGATTATTTGTGTGATAATTTCATGGCTTATGTGTTTTTGAAGTTTAAAAATTCATTTGGGAATATTACGTTTAATGGAATTAAAGTAGGAAAATGTCCTAAGGGTATTTTAAAATGGAAGGAATTAGGAAAGTGGTAGGGGCTTTAAAGTAATTAGAAGTATAGGGGTTTAGTTGTAGTAATTAGTTCTTGGAGGACCTTTGTGGAAATTTTTTATACTTATCCTTTTATAAGGAAAGCCTCATCCTAAATTACTTACTACCATCACCTTCTTCCTTCTTCATCCTCTTCCTCCAGCCAAGAACATTTCCAAACCCTAAACTCTTCTCAAAATTCTAGTAAATTCACCCTTGCTCCGTTTCCAAGTTTGATTGCGGATTATTGATCACGGCGACGAGGAGTATTCATCTATCCGAAGAAAGCTTCTTGTTCTTTTTCATCTTTTCCAAGTAAGTTATTATGGGTTTCCTTTCTATGTTGAGCATATGCTTTGATTTATGTCTCAAAGATGTTAAAAGTTTGTTAAACTTGGTTGATTATGTGTTTGGTTTGGGAAAAATGAGAGAGAAGCTTGGGATTGATGAATATGGAAAATCAATGGAATAGTTAATCACCTTTGGGATTAGTGGAGTATAAATGTTATAAGTCATGGATTGAGTGTTTTTATGAGTTAAAAATGAGATATAAACTAGTTTTGGTATGTTTGGAATTGGTATTGGCCTTGGGAAGAACAGAGGAAGGGGTGAAATGGGTTTGGTGAAGCATTGCTGGTGTCTGCGATCTGGTATCTGATTTTGGTCTTGGCACGAGTCGTGCCAAGGAGCACGAGTCGTGCCCTTCTTGCCACTCGTGAAAACGAGTCGTGAACAATGATCCAAGTCGTTCTGAGTAGAATGGGGAGAAAAAGGCATGAGTCGTGCCAAGGGGCACGAGTCGTGCCCTGCATCAGAATTTCTGAATTTACTTTTAAAGCTTAAGAACCAATTCAACTTAGAACAAGATTGAACCCTCTTCAGTATAGGATGAACTAGAACACTTTAGCTACGTAATGAGGTCTCACGTAGTCAAAATGAAATTGGGGAAGTAGTTTAAATATCGCATTGAACCGGGTTGAAAGTCATTGTTGTTTGAGAGCCAAAGTTTATAGAAACTTGGTATTGGATTATGGAATTTGAAAAGGAAGTCGTGAAATGTGATATTGTGAACGCGTAGAGTTACTTGTATGTTGTTACACCCTTATGTGGTTACTTTGAAATGGTTATATGTTAAAATGGTGCGTGAAATAATTGTTGCACGACATCATTGGTTTGATAATGAGCATGCATATTAATTGTTGATTATGGTAACTCAATAGTGTATATATATATGTGACACTATTTGAAGGTTGAACATGAGTAATCATACCATGTTATATGTTGTTATCCCTATGTGTGGATTTAATTTCAAGTAACTGTTACGTGCTTGAATGTAAATGTGAATGTGATCAATATCAGCTGATATTTCGGGGGTATAATGGAATACGACCACTTATGAGAAGTTGTAACATAAGGTGCTCGGGTTTCATTATACCTGTGTCCGTTTCCACCCCACTGTGGCCACAGTTTGGGGCTCATTTACTATGGATATGCTTAAGCAGTTCATAGGATACTGATACCTTACATGGTTCCCTGAAAAATGGGTCTCGTAAGGCGTGAATAGGCTCAAGCCGTTCACAAGAAAAATGGGTTTCATTCCGAGAAAGTACAACTTATGATTCAGACGGGAAAAAGGTAAGATCAGGTAATGTAATGTGTTACTGTATGCTAAATATGTTGTTGAACAACTTGTTTACGTGTTGCATCCTATTTGGAATCTTGCTGCATACATAATAGCTTACTGAGATTCTTTCTCACCCCGTCTCCCTTTAATTTTTTTAGATCCCGCTGAGACAGGAGGTCAGGACCGGTGAGGCCGGGGCACAGTTGGCTCGTCTTTTGGTTGTCAGGGTACGTTTTGCTAGGAGGGTTAGGTTGGTTAATGTTATCCTTTTGGGGAAAGTTGTAAGTAACTTTTATGAATGTTTTCAAACTATGGTTTGTAATTAATGTGGTGTGGTTGTAAATGTGATAGTATGATCCTTCCTTTTGTTGTGGAATGAATGAAGGCAGGTTAATATTGAACAGGTTCCTTAAACATTTCATTTAGAGCGGTCATGCCAAAATCTTATTAAAACTTATTTAGTTTGAAATGATTTTTTTAAAAAAGGGTTTCTCGTACGTCGGGTCGGGTTGGGGACCCTACCATCGGGGCACGAGTTTATAGGTCCCGGGGTTGGGGAGGCCCCACATGACTTATGGAAGAAAAGGCACCGAGGCCCACTTCTACTCTGCATCAGCAAGTCTAAGGCCAGAAAGGTCATAGAAGAAGTCCATGGTGGCACATGTGGACCACATATGAACGCCCGAGCCTTGATGTTCAGCATACTCAGGATGGGTTATTATTGGATCTCCATGGAGACTGACTGTATTCAGTTTGTGCGAACCTGCGATAAGTGTCAGCGGTTCTCCAATCTCAACCATATACCTCCCCATGACCTCTACTGTATGAGCACTCCTTGGCCATTCGCAACTTGGGGGATTGACGTTATTGGGAAGATAACTCCTGCCGGCAGCAACGGGCACGAATTCGTATTGGTCGCTGTGGATTACTTCACCAAGTGGGTTGAAGCGGCGTCCTACAAGGTCCTCAACTCCAAAAAGGTAGCCCGTTTCATAAAAGAAAACATTCTGTGCCGATACGGAGTTCCGAATGAGATTATCTCAGACAACGGGTCACATTTCGAGGGACATACCGACGAACTGCTCGCGGAATTCAGGATCAAGCGACATAAGTCCTCCCCTTATCGCCCTCAAACCAATGGTGCTGTCGAGGCAGCAAACAAGAACCTGGAAAGGATCATTCGGAAGATGGCCGAAAGGAGCCGGGATTGGCCTGAGAAGCTTCACTTGGCACTATGGGGCTACCGCACTTCAGTGAGAACAGCCACCGGCGAAACTCCGTTCGCTTTGACATATGGAATGGAAGCCGTTTTGCCCATTGAATTAGAAATACCCTCTCTTCGGGTTCTGCTTGAAAATGAAGTCAACGAGATAGACTGGCTTCAGAGTCGACATGACGAGTTAGCTCTTCTGGATGAACGAAGGCTTAAGGCGATGGAGCACATCCGGGCTTATCAGAAGCGCATGGCTAGGGCCTTTGACAAGAAGGTACATCCCCGCGACATTAAAGTGGGTGACTTGGTCCTAAAAGAAAAGCCGCCGAATCAATTCAGTCCTTTGGGCAAGTGGGCGCCAGTCTGGGTAGGCCCGTATTTGGTAAAGGAGATCTTCTCTGGCGGAGCAATGAAGTTGACAGATTTGGATGGTAATCCCTTCATGCACCCGGTGAACGGCGACAAATTACGCCGCTATTACGTCTGAATCGAGTCTTCCCCTCTATAAAAAAAAGAGAAAAAAAAAAACAAAAACAAAAGCGCGAAAATAATGTACCCAGACGAGACTGAAAACCTCTCAAAAGGCAGTCCGTGCAAAACAAAGGGCGCGCTAGGTGCTAAAAGAATATACCCAACTAGGCTGAAAACCCTAAAAACGGGCGGTCTAGGTAAAAAACAGGGTTGCACCACTTGTCCCCTTCTATCTATCCCTTTCTTAAACACAAAGTTAATTGGGTCGAACTACGGAGACCTGAGCCCCTTAGTCCATTCTGTAAAAGGGGAACGTAGGCAGCCGTTCGCGGTTCGGTCTAAAAATCATAAAAATCACCAAATCCTGTCAACAGTTGTATTCGTGATTACCAAAATGTGTCTTGATTAAGTTCTAAAGTAATTTCAACTTTCATCACATTAATACATTCATTGATGAGTTCAAGCACGGTCTACTCTCGACTCATTAACATTAGCAGAAATAATATCTTTTAAAAAAGGAACATCTAAATTGTCTGTGTCGGCAATAAGGGATACAATGACCGGTCACCTAATCCTAGTCACTCGTTCCCACTCCCGAATTAGCATTCTTCTTCTTCCTCTTCCTCGGTCCTCGGGAGGTCTTTGGCTTAGCTATCCCAAACAGTTCTGTCTCCCGTCGTCCCGGCTCAGGAATAATATGAGTCGGTGAGTCAACCAATCCGGCAGCTCTCAATGCCGCCTGGGCAGCCCTTTCCTCTCTCAAAGCTGTCCTCCGGGCCATAACTTCAGGGTCATCCCTCATCTTGGCTCTCCTCTCTACGAGTCTCTCAAAGTCTGCTGCCGGATCGTCGATCACGTTGTCTGGGTCAGCTTGTGCCTCAGCATCGCGTAGCTCCCGGCTAGTTTGGTCTCCTCCTCGGATCCCTCGGCAATATACTTCAATGATGTGCTGAACTGGTCCCATCTGCTCCCCATACCAAATGAGATACAGGGTGGAAATATATGTGATTCCCCGGGTCTTCCGTATCAGTGTGTGAGCGGGAAAAGCTGCTCCTGAAAAGGCCCTGGCAAAGAACCTGAGGGTCCGGACATCAGTCATGTCAAGAAGAACGGTATCCCGGGCCATCTGCTCTCTGAACCCATCAACAGCCTGCTGTGGGTATCCATACTGCCTCTGAACAAGCAAGGGGATACTGAATGATGAGAAGTGTAATCCCGGCAGCCTCACTACAGCAGAGTCATCCTGCCTGCCGCTCATGGTCTCAAGCCTCCATCCAGGAACCCAGTACTGAATATCAGTGGTAGTATACCTGGCCAATCGCCTCGCCACTCCCCTGTGAAGCCTCCGGAGCCACTCGCCTCTGCTGTGTAACCCAGGGTGCTGCAGTTTGCCCTGCAGGTAATGGAGAGATAAGTCTCAACCGCTCAAAGAGCCACAATGATAAGAGACTGGGGCTGCAGCACCCCATGTGCAATGACCCTCCAGCTAGTCGGTCCATCCCATGATAAGTCTCTGCCAGCAAAATGGGAACTATGTCTCTCTCTCCCTGCCCGGGTCGGATCTCAGTCAATGTGGTACCACGAGAACCCCGCATCTGTCTAACAACTCCCAGCAGTAAACCAGAGTATACCCCATCATACTCACAAAAGCAGTATAGGGAGATCATAATCAGCATAAAAATATCCATGGCCGTGGATGGGTCAAACAGCTCCGGATGCGATACAGCCAATCGGGCTATTCGGGCAGTCAACAAAGGACGGTCGAGAATCGATCGCTTACTCGCTCGTGTGAAATCCCAAGAAATCGGCCAACCGCTCGCCAAGGGTCGTGGATCTCGTGGGAAAACAAAGATCTCTCGAGCTCGCCTCCCAGCCAAGTGCACGAAACTCTTCAATGGTGGGTGTAAAGTCATTATACGAAAGGGTAAAGACATGCCTCTCGCAGTCCTAGTATCTGGACGCGGCCCGGAGAAGAATCCAATCTACCGCCCACTCCTTTAATGCCTTGATGCATCTCAACCCATATCGTTGGTCGATAACCCTCCTATTGTTGCTACGATTATGGCGGGTTAGATTTATGAGATCGGAATGAAATTGACGTTCTTTGGTCTTAGATCTGTCGTTGTAATGCTCCATTTCGGGTCAAAGGTCGAATCTTGGGGCTAATTTCGGGGTGGAAGACCAGTTTGGAGTCTGCTATGACTGCCGGAACATGTTTTTTACGAGTCTGCCTCCTCTTAAATGCTGGGGCTTGCTGATCAAGAAATCTGTCCCCCAGACTCTCCCTGTCGGACGACATGGAGGTTCCATGAAGTCCTGTGTCAGACGACATGGAGAGTCCCATCAGAAACAGCAGCAGCTGCAACTGCAGCAACCCCCTAGCATCCCAATGCTTGCTCAAAAGCCTACCCAAACCTGTCCAAAACACCAGAAAATCATACATAAACACTCCCTTTCACTCATCAAGCCCACGGGAGAGGATCCGGCATATCCAACGCGCCCACAGACACGTAAACATCACCCAATGCGTGAAAAATTACAAAAACACCCAATCACATCAAAAGCCACCATTTTGTGCCATTCTTGGGACGGGCTTATGCATATGAGCCAACAAATATACAAATAAGCAAGTATTTTAGTTGTCAAAGTACAAAATGCAATAAAATACTTGTTTTACAACCCAAAAGAACAAAAATAGTGCATGCATCTCCTCTCTCTCCCTAAAAGAGTCCAAAGCATGGCAAGAGGGGACTGCCGTGATCACTCTGACTCGGAATCATCCTCCTCATCCTCCTCGGAGCCGCTGTCGTCCTGGACGCTGCCCACCTCCTCCTCAGAGCCGCTCTGCTCCTGGCCGTCGCCGCCACCCTCCTGTACCTCGTGGATCTCGCCATCCGAGTCATCATCATCCTCATACTGGGCCCAAGGCTGGGGCTCGCCATAATACCCATGCCACTCAGGCACGGTGGAAAAAGGGGGCTGATAAGGGTCATCCTCGCCATCATCGTCGGGCTGGGGCTGCTGACTCGAACCGCCCGCCTGTGAGCCAGAGGGAGCCAAGGCCGGTCTAGGCCTCTTCTTCGGAGGCACGACGTCACCAGGCTGGGAGCTGCATCTCCCCTTCCAATGCTCTGCGCTCCTAACCGGGCGCAAAGATCTTCACAGCCCCGTTGAGCGCCTTGGCCACCACCCTGTAGGTCTTGGCTGGGACCTGTTCAATGAACACAAAAGAGGCAATGTAAGCAATCAATACAGTAAAGCAGTAAAAGGCTTAAACGAATCAGAAAAGAAAAGATTGCTTACAGAAGTAGTCCCGCGGGGAAGCCGCAGATGTGGATGAGTCTCAGACATATCAAATGAGGAGCGGCGAATGACACCCCCAGCCTCATACTCAAAAAATCGGGGAGGCACCGGTATCTGCATCCCCGCTGCCCTCCTGGCAGCCATAACCTGAGGGGTCACCAGTCAGGTAAAAACAAACTGAGCATAATCCCCGTCATCAGACAGCTCTGCAACATCAATGCCGGTCCGCAACCGCTCCAAGTCAGGCAGGGCCCGGATATGCCAAATCCCCGCAGGAGGATCATGAGGAACGCGAGCGGCTGCACCATATCCGTGCTGCCTACAGACCCTCTCTCCCAAATATAGGGCATCTCCCTCCAGGCCAATCAGAAGCCTCCTCGTCCTGGTCACCAGGGCAGCATCACCAACCACATCCTCGCCATACCTACCATGCCAAGGGAACATCCTCAAACCAGTAGGGGTGACCCTCAAGGCAATCATCGTGTCATGATAACAAGCCGTCTTACGGGGCTTCACCCCGTCCACTCTCCGGCTCTCCCTCGCCCCAAAAGTCCACCGGCGGATAGCAGGGAATAAATCTGCCGCAATCCTCTCAGCCACAGTCCAGGCATAACAGCCGAACACCTCATAAGCCCACACCTGAAATCAAAAGACAAAAAGCTTTCAGTGTGCATCAACAGTAATACAAAGATGACAGAAAAGTCAGTGCAGCGGCCAAGTTGCGAAAAAACAAAAGGCATACCTCCAGCACAGTCTGATAAAAATCCAAAGAGGTCACACTGCCTCTGCTCACCTCATCCAGGCCCCTATACATCTGAGCTAAGCCGGCCTCGCCCCATGAAAAAGTGGATACCTGGCCCCAATCCCTAAGAGGCTCTAGCAGAAGAGTCAATGCCGTCGTAGAGGCATTACAGAACAGGGTGTCGGAGAAACCAGCCCAAGCAAATGCCCTCGCCAACTGCTCAGCCATCGTGAATCAGCAAGCACCCTCGAAAGAGACGACACTGATGCGTCAAAGCCGAATGCAAATCCGCCAACGGAACCCCGTTGCCCTTCGGACGAAGGGTCATGCCAGTCAATGCCCGAATAGCGTCTGGGCTCAGTACACCAGGGTCCTCAGAAAAGATGGGTCTGCCCGTGAACCGCAGACCGGTAATAGCGGTGAAATCATAGGGAGTGATGGTCGACTCAACCCAAGACAAGTGAAAAGTATGGGTAGAGTCCCACCAGTACTGCCTGAAGGCCCGCACCAGCTCCACGCTCCTGGGCGTGTCCCCGAAATCTCCAACGGCAGTAAAGAATGGTCCAAGACCAGCAGCAAAAATCAGGCCCTTGGGACTGTCCGGCAGATCAGAAGAGCCAGGCAGAAGGCCCCAAATCGTCGCAATCGCCTCAGGGGACCCCTTGGTCCGCAAAGCCTGCAGGTAAGCACAGCACAGGTATCAGAACATACTCATAACAATGTGTGCATTCATTCATGTGCATTTTCAAAAAATCACCCAATTCTTTCAAAAGAAGAAAAAGAAAAATCTTTTCAAAACAATGCATCTCATGCCAAGCATGCAACTTTCTTTTGGGTGCGATTTCCCCCAAATTCTATCTCGAGCCCTATAAATCCAATTTCGGAAAGGAAAAGGGAAGGGTCGATGAATTAGAATACTTACCCCCGTCTGATCCATGGTGGAAGTATGAAAATCAAGGCCCGGATAAAGCCCATTACCCTCTGGAAATTTCTTCCGCTTGTTCCGATCGACGAGTTTCCTCCTCTCGGACAACGATCGTTGCACATTCCTTCTTGATTCCGCTCGCGGAGGCATTGCCAATTCTTGATTGAAATCAAAATTGGGGGGAGAAACTTTCAATTTTTTCTATCTTTCTCTCTTTGAACTCGGCGGAGTATGCAATTTGTTGGGGTCTGTCTTACGACCTAACTATTTTAATTAAAACAGCTTGGGGAACGCCCCATGTCGGACGACATCCACACTCCAGAAGGGGTAATTTTCCTCTTTTTCCCCTGGTCAATTTGGTCAGTCCCTTTGACTGCCTATCAATTCACCACTTTATTCGGGTCTAAATGCCCATCTCTCTCAGTCTTTCACAAGATCATTACCAAGATCCTTAGCCCGAAATGGCTATAAACTACCCGGTCTGGAAAATCGTACAGTTTCCCACACAGCAAAATATTCGGGGTGACTCCCCATAAAAATAGTCAAATTCGCGGGTGACTCCCAAAGAAAAAAGTCAAAATTCGCGGGTGACTCCCAAAGAAAAAAGTCAAAATTCGCGGGTGACTCCCAAAGGAAAAAGTCAAATTCGCGGGTGACTCCCAAAGAAAAAAGTCAAAAATTCGGGGTGACTCCCCATAAAAACAGTCAAATTCGCGGGTGACTCCCAAAGAAAAAGTCAAAATTCGCGGGTGACTCCCAAAGAAAAAAGTCAAATCATTGGGGTGACTCCCCATCGAAACAGTCAAATCTCCGGGGTGACTCCCCTTCAAAACAGTCAAATTCGGGGTGACTCCCCATCGAAACAGTCAAATTCGCGGGTGACTCCCAAAGAAAAAAGTCAAAATCACAGGGGTGACTCCCCTTGGAACGGTCAATCTCGGGTGCAAACACCCATATTCGGGGTGACTCCCCTTGGAACAGTCAATCTCGGGTACAAACGCCCATCTTCGGGGTGACTCCCCTTGGAACAGTCACTTTCGGGTACAAAGCCCATGGCCTTTCATTGGCACCCCATCCTTAACGAACTACGATTCGGCTTGATTCCCCCACGGGATACGTAGAAATCCTTCTCATAAAAGGTCCAGCCGCATGACCATCATGGTCGATTTTCCCCGGGACGCGAACGTCCATCTTTGTCTGAACTACGATTCGGCTTGATTCCCCCACAGGATACGTAGGAATCCTTTTCATAAAAGGTCCAGCCACTTGACCATCTTGGTCATCGCTTTTCCCGCCATTCGTGTCCGGCTCGGGATTCTCATTGTGTCGACGACCCCACTTCCCGTGGAAGTAACGTCGCCGAGGGGCTCTGTGAGTACCCCGACCCGAACTCATGTTTTGGGTCCACTTTCCTTGATTTTTGGTCTCATTTATTTGCTAAAATGCAATATTGAGTCCAATTATCCAATTGCCCACTCAACCCATTGGGCCTGCCATCCATTCGGCTCAACTGTGCCAAAAAGTTGTACGCTGTCGTCCGACATAGGACGATACTAAGGCGGTTTAACTCCCTCTGTCGGACGACATGGAGCTTCCCATCAGCCTGCCTATAAATACAAGGCATGGCTGGTCATTTTAGGGGGACTTTGGAGAGTTTTGGGAGGATATCAGTAAAAGAGGGGAAACTCTGCAGAAATAGAGACTCTCTCTCTCTCTCTCTCATACACACACACTCACCTCCCTCCTCACACACACACCCTAAAATCCAAGATCCAAAGAAAGGTTCCTTTTGTTGGTGTGTTGAAGGGGTAGACACCATACTACTGGTGTTCTTACCTTGTGGACTACAATAGGTAGCCACTAAACCCTCTCTCTCTTTCACTAACTCTTCCATACACTTATATCACCTTTCATGTTTACTTGCTTAGATATTATGTAAAATATTGGGGGTTTTGCATGATAAAGGTGGTGGAGAGGTGAATCTTCAATATTCACTTCTCCCCACCTCAGATCTGAACATTTGGTGACATTATCACCAATAAAGTTTGAATCTTTACTAGTTTCCATTGAGTTAGGAGGTGATGGCTACATAAAAATGGCCATAAACATGTGATTTATCACATTTGGCCATTAAAGTCATGTGATCCTCCCATAATACTCACGTAACATTACTACTTTACTGCTTACAGTTAACAAAATTACTTGGTTGGCTTATCAACCAGACTGAAGGGCACTGAAATAGGCTGCTGTAAGTACCCAAATCTGGCTCACGCCTTCCGATTAAATTTCCCGACAATTTCGGTAAGTTTCCCGGTAATTCCCCGGACCTTCCTAGTGTTCCGGAAATATTCCGAAACTGTTCCAAAACAAATAAGGGCTGAAGGGGAAGCTTCCTAATTAAGAAACACGTTTTTCTTAATTAGGAAATGTTCTAGAATTTGCCACCTTGCATGGTTCTAGAAACATGCTGAGTCACAAGGGATAATGCCGCACGGCTGCATTAGCCAAGGGTCTCTGGCCGCACGGCTTCATTGGCCTTATCCAGACTGCCTATAAATAGAGCCCTCCTCTACCCATTTTAACAACAACAATATCAACAACATCACACATAATACGTGAAATACACTCCCAAGAGCTGCTGGAAGTCCAAGAAGGTGAAGAAGAAGGCCAAGAAGCCACCTCCCTCCTCCTTGAAGATCCCAAGATCAACCTTTCCACCTAGCTCCATCCAAAGAAGAAGAGGAAGCCATTGGTAACCTCTCACACCCTAAATTTGCATCCTAATTGCTCTATGTGATTCTAATTGCTCATTGCATTTCATATATTGCTATTATCTTGTTTGGGACTTAGTAGATTAAAGATCATATCTTTATACCCCCCCTTTCCCCCTTTTGCATGCATTAGGCATCCCTTGCCATTAAAGATGTAATCTTTTGAATCAAAGGTGCATCCTTTGCACCTAAAAATCCTATTTTTACATAAAAATATCATCTTTATGCATCATCTGCATATAAAAATCCAATCTTTATGATGAAAATGCATCCTTTGCACATGAAACCCTTTTTCAAGCATCCTTTGCATTAAAGATCATATCTTTATTAGCATCCTATGCTTTCAAAAATGCAATCTTTATGCATCCTTTGCATATTAAATCCCAATTTCTTCATAAAAATGCATCATTTGCATAAAAATCATTTCTTTATGCATCCTTTGCAAATAAAGATCACTTCTTTAAATCAAATGCACCCTTTGCAAATTAAAGATCATTTTCTTTAAATCAAATGCATCCTTTGCAACCCAAAAATGTCATCTTTTCACTAAAAATGTCATTTTTACATGCATTTCCCCATATCCCCATTAGCAACCTTGGAACGGACCGGTGTAAAAGATCCTATCTTTACATCGTTCCTTCCATTAAAGGTTTCATAATTTCTTTAGAAAGGGACAACCTTGAACCCTATATCTCCGATTATCACTTAAGATGAGTATGAAGCATCTATATGAGCTCGACCGTCTTAAAATGTAGGATTGATGGGCTAAGGACCCTCCTTTTCTAAAGAACCTCATCTTTGACTATAAAGGGAGTCATTCTCTCGATCATGCAAAGTTCCGAGGTTAAGAATGCAATGATCACAAGTCCAAGATTGAGGACGGGATCATAATCCCGAATACATAAAATCCAAGAAATCCCGCGCGATAACCAATAAATGGTTTGTACGTCCGGAAGACAACTTGGGACATTCCCTCCCCCTATTTTCAAACACATGCACACAAGAAAGCACGCAAGCAAGCACGATTAATGAAATCTTGGGAGACTTGCTCCGGCAAGGCACCTTGGGTGAACGACGATCCGTTCTTCCCAAGGGGTAACTTAACCTCCGAACCCATAAAACCTTTTTTTCAAAGTTTTGAGGTAATCAAAATGGCGTGGCGACTCCGTTTTTCAAATTAAACCGGATGTCTTCAAACTCGCGTGAATTTCCAAATACACGAAATTTGGGGCGCACATTCACGCTTGGCGACTACTGGGAGATCCCAAAGGAAAAAAGCTTTTATTTTTCAAAACAAAAATCGATACTCTATATAGGTGGAAACCACTTAACCTTCCCCGTATCACTCCCCGATTTGGAAGTTGGGATAACCGGTGGTTTAACAATCCCACGTACCAAGATCTCTTTTCGGAAAAAAATTTGAAAAAATAAAAGAAAGCTTTTCCCTTTGAGCGGGTTAGACTCCCGTCGCTGATTTCATTAATCATGCTTGCTTTCTTTACCTTGCATTGCATCATTTGCATCTTGGAATTTGTGCATACTTTGAACGGGAAACAACCCGAAAAAAATAGCAAAGGAGTGGAACCTGGAAAATTGATCCATGCAGCAGCACGGCTCAATCCTCCTTGGATTCTCGGACCGGGCGGCCTCAAAGGGCAATTCCACCAGAAAATCATGGTTAATCTGGCAGTCCTAGCAGCTTGGGGCTACTCAGCTCCATGACTGACTGGGGCTCCCAGAAAATTTACGTGCTTACGTGTTGCATTCTCCCCATCCCGAAAATCATTCCTTTAAAACACATTTATGAAAATATCCGTTTTAACTCAAAAAGGAACATTTTTAGGAGACCGCACACTACGCGCACCTGATATATCCTGTACACTTTGCACGCACGTCCTTTAAACCCGAAGTGGTTCCAGCTGCAGTCACGGACAGCCTTACGATGCTCCCGGGCGCGAACGGAATCATTCCAACCTCCCCATGGCACCAAAGGTCGACCAATGCACAGTCCGTGTCACACGTTTCAAAAAACCGTGACTTTATTGGTTGGTTTTTGGTCTAGTCGTGTCATATAGCCCAGTTACATACCCTCGTAAAGGTCAAGCCTTAGTTCATAACGGAAGCCAATATTTTCGCTCAAGCGAAACTCTGCCAAAATTCCGACAAGGAAAAATTGGTAGGATCTTGACTCCGACATTGACTTTGACCTTGACCCGCACGGAATGCGTAAGAGTCAAGACCGAGTCTTTGCCAACAAATCAAAAGATCCTTCGCTCAAGCGAAGCTCTGTCAAAATTCCGACAAGGAAAAATTGGCAAGATCTTGACCCGGCATTGACTTCGATTCTGACTCACGCACTGCGTATGCAACGAAGTTCAATGTGACACTGTGTCATCCGGCTTTTGCCGCCCGACCCATGCCTATTATCTTCTCGGACATTACCGAAAGTCAAAACGTCATTCGCTCAAGCGAAATTCTGCCGAAATCCAATCAAGGCAGAAAGACGAGACTTTCCCGGTATTGCCTTGACCATAATCCGCATCGCTCGTGCGTTGAAAGTTCCTATGACCCGCTAGACCCGTTAGGAGCGTTCTTTACTCTCGGTCGGTGGGATCCGCGTGCCCTATAGGACCTCGCCCGGGCCGCCCACCCCGGGAGGTCGAAATACAGGTGGAATACGAGGGGCTTATAGACGTAGTGACGGAACCCACCGATCCAGGATCTAGAGTAGTTGCGAAAAAGAAGGGCAAATTCCCTTTTCCAACCAAATAGATATTAATAAAAGACACCGGAAGATTCTAATTTGCATATTGCCTGAGCCTTCAGCCTAAACACCTACCCCGAGTCTAAACCTTTCCTATCCCTTTCCCACAGCGAGAAAGAAGTGGGTGAGAACACCGGGTCAGCGACTTGTAAGCGCAGAATTCTCTACAGCTCGCGTAATCCTCGCCTTGGTCACCCGTAGAGTCGAATGTCCGATTCGACAGAAAACAAGATTGGTTTGGGTAACTGCATGACTAGGGAAGAAGAGCTAGCCTTAGCCTTGGAAAACAAATCAGAAGGCCCATGAGGAACAAAGCAGCCATGCTCATTGATGCGCTCCGCCGTCATGGGGTCCAGATAGTGGTAGAGCCCAATGGTTCCTTGGTTATGGTAGAAGATGAAACTCCGTAAGTAACCATCTCAAAGCCCCCTAGCCTATAACCAATGCCCTCCTCCATCCACATATGATCCTTTGCCAAAGACTGTCCCTTTTCGCCTTTTCCAAGATCCCAAGCCATCGTGGTCCCGACACCCTCTCCTCCTCGAGATAAGACCCAGCTTTGTTCCCTACCAACAGAGAACAAATGCCACAGCCTATCCCCGCAACGCAGCCTCCGCACTATCCAATGGGATTCGCTCCTCTCCCCAAGATGGGCCGTCCTGCACAACTTCCGTGCCTCGTAATCAATCAAGTGACCTTTTCAACTCCCGCCCGCCACACAGATCTTCCACCCCCAACCTTGCCAATAGGATCCCACGAGGCTCCTTTTTCCTACTTCGCAACTACGAGCCTAATTCCTATGCCTCCGGTCACCCTCGTGGAAACACAGACTGTGCCAAGTTTACACCTACTTCCCTTCCAAAGACCCCCAAGCCATAGTACCAGCTACCACCGTGCCACCCACAGCCCCGCCACTCAAATCCGACAAGCCCGCTTCGTAATCGAAACCGTCCCCGACCCCAACATGACTTGGTTGATGGAACAAGTTAAGTCCATGCAAGAGAAGTTCTGAGAACTAAACACCAAAAAGGCGGCATACCAGACATCGATCCCAAGAAAATTGTCCCTCTTCCTCCAAAATTCCGAATGCCGTAGATTGAAAAGTTCAACGGCACCGATTGTCCCTGACTCATATTGAAAGCTACCTTCTTGCCATGAGAGCCAAGGATTGTACACATCAACAAATGGCCGACCATTTTCACCGTCATTAAAGGGTTCAAATTTCTTAGATGGTTCCCGCATGTAAAACCAGAGGCCCGAGCCACCTGGGACCAAATTAAGGAAGCATTTCGGAGAAGTATAAGGCTAACTTGAATTGGGAAACCAGCAGAATGACCTACAAGGCACTCTACACGCCCGATGAGCCGGTGAGTGAATTTTACAGAGATGGAATTGGAAGCTTAGTGAAATGATGACTCCACTGAATGAAGAGGAACAAATGGAGATCTTCCAATCTTGCTTAAAGCCTCAACTAAGGGTCCAAATTGGCAATTACTATTATCCTGACCTTCGGACAATGGTAAATGATGGCACCAAGTTTGAAAATGCTTTCAACATGGCCCCGGCCGCAGGAACAGCCAATTCCCACCGCTACAAAGCACCAGTTCCAAATGCCACAGCTGTCACTATAAAAGGAAAAGAAACGGTCGGTCCGTCAATTATATTCGTAATGAGAGGGTTGGACAAAATTCAAGCCAAGTAGCCGCAAAGCCAAGACCTCGCTTCTATACCGCGTAAGATTTTGGAATGCCACTAGAGAAGGTCTTTGACGGTTTGGTAGCCGAAGGACTCATCAGACCTTTGGAAAATTGGAAACCCAAGAACCCCAGTGTCAGGATGGACGAAACCAAGCATTGCCGTTTTCACAAATATCATGGGCATAATACCAATGATTGCACCTATCCGAAGTTCCTAATCTCTCGCTTGATTGAAGAAGGAAAGCCGGAGCCGCCTCGGGGTCCCAATGTGGTCAAGAACCCTCTTCCCGCTAACAATCGTGTCAACATGATCGAGTTCTGGGGAGACGAATGCACTCAACTTTGGAAATCCGAGATCATAGACATTCTCAAATTCAATGTTCCTTATGCCGAATTACAAGGAAAGTGGAAAGATTTGATTAATGCCGCCGCCATGGAAGGACAGCTTTGGGGCCCATAGTCGGAACTGATTTCGTTAATGTTGTCGAGCTCGGCCTCTTTTCTATGATATCGAACCAAGAACTATGGTCAAGATTACGTAAGAAAGGCTCACTTATGAAGACTGCGAGTTTGAAGTGAAACAAGCCATGTTAATGAAAGTTTCTTCGTAGCCCTTCATCACCCATGATGAGCATAATGTATTTGTAATGGCTCTTACCGCTCCCGAGGATCAGACCCACTGTTTGGGAAAAGGTGGAAAGAAGAGTGAACAAGCCGTAAGACTTTTGGGATGAAGAAAGCCGTATCTCGATGCCGAAAGCACAACCGGTCCTACCGCCCGGAGGTACAGATGGATAAAGTTAAGTTCGTAAAGGAGATTCCGCCGTATCGCCAGGTATTCCCCATGGAAATGGTGTCAACAAAGGCAATTATGATCCACAGGATGCACAGCCAAATGAGAACGCCGACAAGACCGCTACTCCCTGTGGCAACAAAGAAGAAGGAGTGAGATCCCGGTCCAACCCTTGTCAAATACCCTCGAGTCAATAAGTAGTGTAGGGTCCAAAGCCGAGCGTCTATTAAATCGAGCCGTGAATCATTGAATTCCACCCTCCGAGTCATCCGAAGGCCTCACGCCCGAGGACTATCAAAATGTAATCGATGTCATCTTTCCCCTTATTTTGAATGAAATGACAGATCTTTCTCCGAGTATCCTCTTATTGCCAACTTAACAAATGATAAATTAACTCAAAACTTAACAACACGCTTAATAATGAATCATTTGAACAAGATGCAAACACACTAAATGAACAATACATTAAAGAAATCTTTAAGGTGTTTCGTAAAAGAGGAAAACCGCCCAAGCCGCCGAGGAGGTTTTGACAAGTGTGAACTTGGGTACCGTCGAGGAACCTAAAGAGACACAGATCGGAAACTTCTTCCAGGGGGTTGAACGGGACAGATCGATCGATCCGCTCGTAGAATACGTCGACGTGTTTGCATGGTCATACAGGATATGCCGGGCTAGACAGCTCGATAGTAGAGCACGTAATCCCTCTAGCACCGCATGCTAAGCCGCAGCGTAAACCGAGGAAGATCAAGCCGTAGTGGTCTCTACAGTCAAAGAAGAAATTGAGAAGCTACTGCAAGGGTAGGATTCATCGTAGTCATCGAATATCCGACATGGTTATCCAATATTGTGACCGTCACCAAGGCCAATGGGAAGGTGCGCTGCTGTGTGGATTTCCGAGATCTGAACAAGGCCAGCCCCAAAGATGATTACCCTTTGCCAAAAATAGACATCCTGGTGGACTCCACCGCCAACTACGAAGTCAAATCCTTCGTTGATGGCTTTGCCGGCTACAACCAGATCAAGATGGCCGAAGTAGACCAAGAAAAGATAGCCTTCACCACACCGTGGGGAACCTATTGCTATACAGTGATGCCATTTGGGCTTAAGAACGCCGGGGCTACTTACCAAAGGGCAGCGACCGCGCTTTTCCATGACATGATCCACAAGGAGATTGAGGTCTACGTAGACGACATGATAATTCACTCCAAAGGCGAGGATGGGCAGACTTTGTTGACTCGCGGAAGTTCTTTGAGAGGCTGAGACAACATTCCATTAGACTAAACCCTGCTAAATGCACCTTTGGAGTGTCAAGGGGAAAAGTGCTTGGGTATATGGTCACGGAGCGAGGTATCGAAGTTGACCCCCGAAAGATCAAAGCCATTATGGACATGAGGCCACCTCAAACCTGCATGTAAGTCAAGAGCTTTATGGGAAAACCGCAAGACATCGCCCGTTTCCAATCGCTGACCACTATGTGCGAGCCCATCTTCAAGCTCATGAAGAAGAATGTAGACACGTAATGGACCGAAGAATGCCAGATGCTTTTGACCGCATTAAGGCATACTTGGTACATCCTCCTGCTATGCCCCCACATAGACAAAACCTCTTCGCTCTATCTCACCGTCACCGATACGGCAATGGGGCTATGCTTGCTCAGAGAAGAAAGACTCTCGATAGAGAATGCCATTTACTTTGTCACCGGAAGCCGCAGGAAGTGAGCTCAATTACTCAAAGATGTGAAAAGACTTTTGTGCAGATCGGTCCGGTAGTCGGCAAGTTCAAGCATTATATGCAAGCCCACCCCGTGAATTTGGTCTCAAAAATGGACCCCATCAAGTACATCTTTGATAAGCCTTCCCTCTCGATGCGTCGGCAAAGTGGTCCTTCTTCTTGGTAGAGTACGACATCAACTATGTGACCGTAAAGGCCATCAAGGGTCAAGCGTTGTTCGACCACCCGGCGAACTTCCCAAGAATGAGGACAGAGGGCCCGAACCCCAATTCCTGCATGAAGGGATCTTCGCAGCTTGAGCCCGAGAAACCGATGGCAATTATTCTTTGACGGAGCCGCTAACAAAAGAGGAAACGGCGTCGGGATGCTACCGGTCGATCCGAAAGATGAGCATACACCCATAACCCTCAAGTTGAACTTCCCTGCCACGAACAATGTCGCCGAGTACGAAGCCTGCATTGCTGGATTGGAAGCTACCTTAGAAAGGAATGTCAAGGAGCTCGAAGTTTATGGAGACTCACCCCGATCATCAACCAGGTTTCCAACAAATGGAAGACTGTGGACCCTAATCTGCAGCGGTATCATGCCCATATGGAGGAGTTGGATCGGACAGCTCGTAGAAGTGACTTTCCACTACTTGCCAAGGGAAAAGAACAGATTCGCAGATGCCCTAGCTACTCTAGCCTCACCGGTAGAGATCCCCGAGGGAAAAGCCATAAAACCCTTCCGAGTGGGTAGAAGAGAAGCCCCACTTCGTTGTGAAGTAGACTGGGACCCGAGCCTATAAAGGAACCCCGGTACAATCAAATTTACCAGCTCTCAAAAATGGAGAGTCACTTTTAGAGACGAAGAAGGTAGACCAAAAGAAGGTATCAGAGCCAAGAGCTTGCAAGCCTTGAAAAGGTTGGCCTCCCATTATTTCATTCTAGGAGGCAACCTGTACAAGAAGCGGTACCAAGGACCACTCCTCTTGTGCGTCACTCAAGAAAAGGCCAAAGAGTTGATGACCGAAGTCCACAATGGTCCTCGCGGTCCTCATATGAATGCCGAGCCCCGATGCAAGTGATCCTCGTAATGGGTTACTACCGGATTTCCATGGAAACAGATCGTGTCCAAGACGTCCGAGCATGCGACAAGTGCCGCCGGTTTGCCAACCTCAACCATCTCCCGCCTCATGACTGCATACCGCATGACGACTCCTTGGCCGTTTGCAACTTGGGGTATTGACGTGATAGGGAAAATAGCCCCTACAGAAGCAATGGGCATGAATTTGTGCTAGTAGCCATCGACTACTTCACCAAGTGGGTAGAGGCCAAGTCCTACAAGGTCCTCACCTCCGTAAAGGTTGCCCAGCTTTATCAAAGAAAACATAATGTGCGTATATGGGGTGCCCAATGAGATCATTTCCGATAATGGGTCGCACTTTGAAGGAGACTGCGATAGGTTACCGTCGTAATTCGTAATCACTCGCCACAAGTCGTCCCCGCATGCACCTCGTACTAATGGAGCCGTGGAAGCCGCTAATAAGACGCTCGAACGGATCATCCGGAAAATGGCCACCCGTGGTCGTGATTGGCCCGAAAAGTTGCACTTGGCACTCGGGGCTACGTAACGTCCGTCGAACAATGCCTACAAGAGAAACTCCTTTTGCCCTAACCTACGAGATGGAAGCAAGTGTTACCAGTGGAGTTGGAAATCCCGTCATTAAGGGTCCTCCCGGAAAACAAAGTGTCAATGAAGTAGAATGGTTGCGTAGCCGGCATGATGAGTTGGCCCTGCTTGATAAGAGAAGGCTAAAAGCCATGGAACACACCCGAGCCTATCAGAGGCGAATGGCCAGAGCATTTGACAAAAAGGTCAAGACCAGAGACATCAAAGAGGGTGACTTAGTGTTGAAAGTGAAACCCCCTACCAGAGACAACTCCCTGGGAAAATGGGAACCCGTTTGGATCGGCCCTTATGTGGTGCGTAAGATACTATCGGGAGGAGCCATGAAGCTTGCGCACTGGATGGCAATCCCTTTGTCCACCCACCAACGGTGATAAGCTCGAAGATACTATGTCTAAAAGAAAAATAAAAAAAAATAAAAAGAAAAATCTTAGTGCAAAAGAGTAATACCAAATTAGGCCGAAACCCCAAAAAGGGCTGTCTAGGCAAAAGACAGTGGTTGCACATATAAAAAAAAAAGAAAAAAATCTTAGTGCAAAAAGAGTAATGCCTAGCTAGGCTGAAAACCCTAAAAAGGGCGGTCTAGGCAAAAAACAGGGTTGCACATAAAAAAAATAGTTCACCCGAATGAACTACGAAGACCTGAGCCCCTTAGTCTTTCTTGTAAAAGGGGAACGTAGGCAGCCATATATGGTTCGGTCTAAACAATAAAAAAAAGGACAATCAAGCTTCCATGAAGTGCGTCCTAAACAATAAATAAAAATAAAGGGTATTTCAGTTTTCATAAAACGTGTCCCAAGCAATAAGACATTTGAATTTCCATGAAATGTGTCTTGATTAATTTCTAATATGATATTTCTTGTTCATTACAAGTTAAAAACTTCTTGATGAGTTCAAGCACGGTCTACTCTTGACTCTGCTAACCTGCTACAAAGATCTAAAATACAAAAAATGCCTAAATAAACTAATGTGTTTGCAAAATGGCAATAAGGGAATCCTAAGAAAAGATCTGTCGTCATTCGCTGAGTCTTCTTTGGTCTTCTTCCCTTTACCTCGACCCCGTCGAGTTTTCTTCCTCTTCTTCTCTATAAGGTCGGTATCCCTCATCCCGATCTCCGGTATCCTCACTGGAGCCTCCACCAAACCCGTGTCAATAAGTGCCCTCTCTACACGAGCACGAGTCCGCACTTCCTCCCTCTCGAGCCTCGCCAAAGGAGCAACCTCGGACAATCTCTTGTATCGAGCCTCCATATCTCTCGATCGTGTCACCCGACCGGTTATGGCGACTCGCCTTAGCCTCGCCTCCCTCGTAGTCCTACTCGAGTCACGCCGCCCCCAATAAAGCCCGACGTCTCTCCCCAATATGACCCGGGTCGCTCCCATTTCCCTCTCGTACCAATCCAAGTAGACAAAGTGGTCAAGATGGTACTCTTCCCGCTCCCGAAGATAGCCCCGGGTGGGAAAGCAGTGTATGTCCAAGCCCTCGAGAAGAATAAGAAGCCGGGCCGGATCTCTCATATCCAATGGCATCACCTCCATGGTCCGGATGTCCTCCCAATCACTCAATGGCTCCCGTAAAGCCCCGAACCGCCCGGATACCAAACAGGAATGTAGAAGGATGACCAAGAAACCCCGGAACCCTCACTATATAGGACTCCCGAAATATCCTCCCGGGTCCGCAACCTCCAGTGAGGTATCCACCAACGGATGTCCGAAGCGGATAGCCTAGCCATCATCGCCTCCGCCTACCCCGGTCCCGTTGCCTTGGTGCACCTCTCCGAGAAATCACCCAAGGGCACCGAGTCGGCAAAGCCCCCGGCAAAGCCCCGAGCCTCTCCCGCAGCCCACAAAGTCAGCACACACTGGACTCCTGCACCTCATGAAATGGTCTCCCTAGCCATCCCGTCAATGCCATGCAATGCCTCTCCCAAAACCAAATGGGACAATGTCTTTCCCACTCTACAGCCTCTCGACCATGTCCAAGAGACCACCATGACAGATCCCCACGGACTCAGCAATGAATAGAGCAGAAACTATGCAGAGAATAAAGGCAACCATAGCCACCGTGGTCGCATCCATAGCCGAAGACCCAAACCCGCCCGGATATCGTAAAGGTCAATCCCGTCCGGCTATCATCATCCCCTCGCCTCTTCCAAAGAAATCTGCAGAAAAGATGCAAGCTTTGCCGCCACTGGCACGTCTTCGATCAGCGGAATAGATATAGCCTCAATTTCGGGACCCCCAATCAAGGCTCGGAAGTCTTCATGCGTTGGGACAATCTCGTTGTAAGAAAAGCAGTAAACGTGTCTCCGGACATCCCAAAACCTTGCTGCTGCTCTCAAAAGGTCCCAATCGGGCGGGAGATCCCTCAAATGCCATAAAGACTTGATCTTGAAGGAAGAATCAAGCAGCCCCTTATGAAATTGGAAGTTGTGCTTCACCCAAGATTGAAGATCGGGCAGAAAACGGTCTCGCTTCCCCCTTTGCAATCTGACGGGCTTCTCCATCGCAAAATGACCAAAGATGGTGTCTTTAAGTCCAAAATGTGCTCTGGGAACAATTGGGACAAGTCTAGAGTGAAAATGAAATGAAATGAAATGGCCAAGCCTTGCTTTTATTCAGAAAATAACCAGCTCGTACAGTAACCGTGAGCCGCACGGCTTCATTTGCCCTCAGACCAAAACCGCACGGCTACATTAGCCATCTGCAGAAAAAAATCTGCAGCAACCAAAGTTGCTGCCCAAGGGAGTTTTCACCCCACTTTCTCAACCAAGACCTGTACAAAGATGTGTCCAAAGGTCACCCAAGCATTTATATATCATTATAAATCATTTTGGCCCCGTTTCAGCCCCAATTCCAAGCAAAAAATCGCCCCAAGGCTCAAGTAATATGCAAATTAATAAAAGCATAAATAGAAAAGCAAATAAAACAGTAATACAATGTTTTCGCCCCATCGGCGCCCAAATAAAGCAAAAAATAAACAAAATGTGCATAAAAACGTGTTCATTGTTTGTTTTGTTCCTAAATCCACTCTAGAGACCTCCTAGGCCTCCGATTCTTCTTCTTCTTCATCACTGCTCAGCTCGTAGACGCTAGCCTCTCTCATCAAGTCCTCCCGGTCGCTCACATCGATGCATGGACATTATCGTGCCCGTACTCGCCCGCCGCTCCAGTAATGTCGCATTGGGTCCCCGTCCCCGAGGCATGGCACCGGAAGAGTACTCCGAAGCCGATGAGGTAGACGCCGTGCTCCCGACATGCCTTCTCTTGCGCCCGGCTCTCGTGCGTCCGTCGCCGCCTTTGAAGTGCGAGCCCCTTCCTCGAAGGGACCGACACATATCTTTCCAGCCCCGTTCCGCTCGACTCGCCCGTCATAAGTGCGAGCCGGAACCCGAAAAAAAAAAAAGAGGAGAAAAATCTCGAAAATCTCGTAATTTGCAAAAAGCAAAGAAATCAAAAGGGAAAGACCCTAAAAAAGTATACTTACAAAGGTTGCCAGCGGCAAGGGTATACTGGGCTCCCTAGTGTCGGGGACAGGAATCCTCATCCTCCTTGGAACTCCGTGGACCACGTATGAAATGTGCGCAGAGGGATCGGCGGGTCGAAGGCTCGTCCTCCCCATATCCCCGAGTGACCGCCGCCTTCATCGCCTTTGTGGCATCCTCAGCGCCGCTCCACAAACACAAAGATAGGGGGTATCCATGTCAAAGTACTCTCGGCGGCCACGCCCGCCCGGTACCTAGCAATCTCATCTCGCTCGCCAATCCCCGGGCCGTAGCATCCGTGCTGGAGGATCATGGGGAGTAATGGCGTCCAATGGAGGGACATGGCCATACTGCCTAGAAAAGCGATCCCCCAAATAGATGACATCACATGTCAGCCCCGTCAGCCACCTCCTCTGCCTCGTCGCCTCAATGGCCTCTCTTAGCAAAATCTCCGGATACCTACCCCAAGGGTAGAAGTCCACTCCATCGTGACCATCCCTGTTGATGACCGGCCTCACCATCTTATAATCAAAAGTGATCCGGGTCTTTCCCGTGAACTTATCCCTCGCATCTCCCTCCAAATAACCATAGCAGGAAGATGGTGATATCGCTCTGTTGGTTCCAAGGAAAGAACCCGATCACCTCACGTAACTGCACTCCGCATGTTCAAAACATCAAAAGGGTCATTTTTCTTCTCATAAAAGTCTCAAGACAAGAATAGAAAGAGAAAGAGAAGAGGGACTACCTCAAGGGCAAAGGAGAAGCAATCCATGGAAGCAAATTTTGTTCTACCGTACATATCCAGAGAGAAGTAGAGCTCGCCAATCCGGCCTCTCCCCAAGAGACCGTCCCAATCCCATCTACATCCTCCAAAGAGTCAAGGAGACTAGTCATGGCCGTAGTCCTGCAATTTGCGAAGATGGTGACCTACAGCATCAACCACACAAAGGCTCTAGCAAGCTGGTGGGCAGTCACATCACTAACGGCAAAGTCCCGTATGCAGTTCTGGACTGCCACCTCGACGTTCCGCATCTCCATCCCTAGCCCCTTGGGAATCAACTCAAACCCGACCAAAGCTCGGAACTCCTCACCGTGATATGGTCTCTCCAAGTCACAGCCTCCCAGCCGAACCGTAGGCCGCTGATAGCCGTGAAATCACGGAGTCACCGTCAACTCTCCCCACTCGATGGAAGCTATGAGTGGTGTCCCACCAAAACTCTGAAAGGGCCTGGACCAAGCCCTTGCTCTTAGAAGTGATATGGATTCCCCTGCCGATCGCCTCAATGAATGAATCTAGGCCGGTAGCCCGCACCAGCTGCTTGGGGTTCGCCCCATTCTTCTCGAAATCTGGCATCCTCTGCCAAAGCCTGACTGCGATCTCGTAAGGTCCCCCGGATTTGTTCTCCTGTAGGAAGAACGCAAAGAAATATGTCAGTCCTTCATCGTTTTCAAAAGCATGCATATCCTCCAAAAAATGCACATGTTTTCAAAAGAAAAGCATTCATAAAAATTTTTCTAGCATCCTTTGCATGAAAAACACGTCTTTCATCACTTGAAACACGTCATGTCAAGCCCCATTGCTTTCCTAAAGCACAAAATCACAATTTTCAAAATTCTTTGCACATAAGCAGTATTTTTTCAACAAAGTGGCATGCATGAATCCTTTTCATCTTCCAAAATCTTATTTTCTCATTGATAATCAAAATTTTGACCTAGTTCTAGCACATGCAAGAACTCCGTCTCATTTTAAACAATTATCATCCTTACTTTATTTTTGAGAAAAAAGTGGGTCATTCCCATTATTTTTGTCAAATAAATTGCACATGCATGTTCTTAGCCTCATAGGTTATTCATCAATGTCTCAAAATCATTTAAAAATCCTAGGAAAATCCTAGAAAATTCTTAAAATTTGGGTCAAGCCCTAAATCAATCAAAATTCAATCAAAATCGACGGAATCGAGCCAAATAAGAACGCTTACCCCAACCGATCGCGGGTTCGTCGATTTGTGCTCTCTTCTCCCCGGATAGAGCTCCGTTGGAGGCGTAAGAAAGTCGTACTTCCTCTCCGTTCGAACAAGTTCCTTCCACCTCCTTTGAGCGGCCGCGGAGATATTCCTCCTAGCTTGCCTTGGCACCGGATCCATTCTTGATCAAAGGAAGCAAGAGGATTGAAAGAATTTCGAATTCTCTTCCTCTCTTCTCTCTCTCTCCCTACCGAATGGGCGGCGTAATGCCCAATAGCCCGTTCAAATCTGTTTTAAATAATCTGGAAAATGTAATCTTCTAGCCGTACGGCTTCTTTTTCCTCCATCTCATGCCGGGCGGCCTCATTCGCTTTCCGAGCGTAAATTACAATTTTGCCCCCGGACTTTCCACTGGGCCTACAATTCCCGTTATCCTTTAACTAAGATAACACCCTTTTCGTAAGATATCCCTTATCTCCTAATGCAATTAAGCTTTTTTCCAGTCGCCTCCGTTAATTCCGTTATAACGGGATAACGCTAGGTGACAACCTCCGAATTGTCGAAATCCGAACTTAAGCTACCTCTATCATGAATAGTGAAGTATGCTAAGTTCTTCTAAACTTAAGCTACCTCTATCATGAATAGTGAAGTATGCTAAGTTCTCTAAACTTAAGCTACTTCTATCCCGAATAGTGAAGTATGCTAAGTTCTCTAAACTTAAGCTACCTCTATCACAGATAGTGAAGTATGCTAAGATCTCTAAACTTAAGCTACCTCTATCATGAATAGTGAAGTATGCTAAGTTCTTCTAAACTTAAGCTACCTCTATCATGAATAGTGAAGTATGCTAAGTTCTCTAAACTTAAGCTACCTCTATCCCGAATAGTGAAGTACGCTCAAGTTCTTCTAAACTTTAGCTACCTCTATCACGAATAGTGAAGTATGCTCAAGTTTTCCAAACTTTAGCTACCTCTATCTCCTCGATAGTGACGTAAGCTCTAGTTTCTTCCGGTGACAACCTCCATTAATTGTCAATCAGGTGTCAATCTCCATTAATTGTCAATCAGGTGACAACCTCCATTAATTGTCAATCAGGTGACAACCTCCATTAATTGTCAATCAGGTGACAACCTCCATTAATTGTCAAAACCTTCAAGAATCCTAGACATCGTTCCTAACCTATCTAGTGATGCTTGAACTACGGCCTGGCTTGATTCCCACTCGGGATACGTAGGTAGCCTTTCATAAAAGGTCCAGCCATTCGACAACTTTGGTCACCCTGTTCCTTCGTCACTCCTCAGTGATGAAGTAGCCCCTCATAGAGGTCTAGATATCCGACCACATCGGTCACTTCTAGCGTATCCCCAGTAGGATCAATTGCTTGACCTCCTAGGTCATTTTCTCTTCTACTTCCCCAAAGAAGAGACCGCTTTCTCTTCTCCATTCCTCGCCGGACTCCATTCCGAACTACGGCCCGGCTTGATTCCCACTCGGATACGTAGGTAGCCTTCCGTAGGTTCACCACTCGACCACCTCTGCCTTCTCAATCCGTCTCGGCATTCGCCGCATCGGATCCTTTTCTATCGACAACCCCACTCGCCCGCAAGTGACGTTGCCGAGGGCTTCGTAAGTACCCAAATCCGGCTCATGCCTTCCTAAGCAAATTTCCCGACAATTTCGGTAAGTTTCCTAATTCCCTGACCTTCCTAGTGTTCCGGAAATATTCCGAACCTGTTCCAAAACAAATAAGGGCTGAAGGGAAGCTTCCTAATTAAGAAACACGTTTTTCTTAATTAGGAAATGTTCTAGAATTTGCCACCTTGCATGGTTCTAGAAACATGCCGAGTCACAAGGGATAATGCCGCACGGCCGCATTAGCCAAGGGTCTCGGCCGCACGGCTTCATTGGCCTTATCCAGATCGCCTATAAATAGAGCCCTCCTCTACCCATTTTAACAACAACAATATCAACAACATCACACATAATACGTGAAATACACTCCCAAGAGCTGCTGGAAGTCCAAGAAGGTGAAGAAGAAGGCCAAGAAGCCACCTCCCTCCTCCTTGAAGATCCCAAGATCAACCTTTCCACCTAGCTCCATCCAAAGAAGAAGAGGAAGCCATTGGTAACCTCTCACGCCCTAAATTTGCATCCTAATTGCTCTATGTGATTCTAATTGCTCATTGCATTTCATATATTGCTATTATCTTGTTTGGGACTTGGTAGATTAAAGATCATATCTTTATACCCCCCCCTTCCCCCCTTTTGCATGCATTAGGCATCCCTTGCCATTAAAGATGTAATCTTTTGAATCAAAGGTGTATCCTTTGCACCTAAAAACCCTATTTTTACATAAAAATATCATCTTTATGCATCATCTGCATATAAAAATCCAATCTTTATGATGAAAATGCATCCTTTGCACATGAAACCCTTTTTCAAGCATCCTTTGCATTAAAGATCATATCTTTATTAGCATCCTATGCTTTCGAAAATGCAATCTTTATGCATCCTTTGCATATTAAATCCCAATTTCTTCATAAAAATGCATCCTTTGCATAAAAATCATGTCTTTATGCATCCTTTGCAAATAAAGATCACTTCTTTAAATCAAATGCATCCTTTGCAAATTAAAGATCATTTTCTTTAAATCAAATGCATCCTTTGCAACTCAAAAATGTTATCTTTTCACTAAAAATGTCATTTTTAAATGCATTCCCCCATATCCCCATTAGCAACCTTGGAACGGACCGGTGTAAAAGATCCTATCTTTACATCGTTCCTTCCATTAAAGGTTTCATAATTTCTTTAGAAAGGGACAACCTTGAACCCTATATCTCCGATTATCACTTAAGATGAGTATGAAGCGTCTATATGAGCTCGACCGTCTTAAAGTGTAGGATTGATGGGCTAAGGACCCTCCTTTTCTAAAGAACCTCATCTTTGACTATAAAGGGAGTCATTCTCTCGATCATGCAAAGTCCCGAGGTTAAGAATGCAATGATCACAAGTCCAAGATTGAGGACGGGATCATAATCCCGAATACATAAAATCCAAGAAATCCCGAGCGACAACCAATAAATGGTTTGTACGTCCGGAAGACAACTTGGGACATTCCCTCCCCCTATTTTCAAACACATGCACACAAGAAATCACGCAAGCAAGCACGATTAATGAAATCTTGGGAGACTTGCTCCGGCAAGGCACCTTGGGTGAACGACGATCCGTTCTTCCCAAGGGGTAACTTAACCTCCGAACCCATAAAACCTTTTTTTCAAAGTTTTGAGGTAATCAAAATGGCGTGGCGACTCCGTTTTTCAAATTAAACCGGATGTCTTCAAACTCGCGTGAATTTCCAAATACACGAAATTTGGGGCGCACATTCACAGCTGCTCATGTCGGACGACACAGGACTCTCAAGAGGTCCTGTGTCATACGACATGGAGTTTCCAGAAGGCTGTAAAGCTTTTCTTGGACTTCAGATCTGTCAAGATTGTCCCCCTTTGTAACTCAAAGTTTGCCTAAGTAACTTTGGCTCATTAAGCCACTATTTGGAGTGTCTAAGGTCTGTTTGGGCTCGATCTATTGATGGAGGCGGTTTGCCATGTGACATAGACAACTTCGGATGTTCTATGTCATATGACATCCGTATCATTAAAAGTCAATCATGACTTTGCTCACTCCTATCAACCCCAAACTGAACTTAGACCACTAAATAGTGTCTTTCCTTGGGTGAAATAATGTTGTTCCGGGCCTTCGAATAGCCTTGTCATTGCAAGAGACAATCTGACCATGAGGCCTTCTGTCGTCCGACATCCCCTTCTTGGGAAGTCCTGTGTCGGACGACATCAGAGCTTCCTGAGCAGATTGTCTCAGCCTTCTGCCTTGTGATGGAAATCATCATAAGTAAAGGGTATGGCCCCCTATCATGGCTCACAAGTTGTATCCAGTCCCCATATCATCAATGAAATTCCAAATTTGCATGTCTTACTTGTCGACACATATTGCGCATACACTTTGAATGTCTATAATTGTCCAATGTTGATTGAAAGTCTCGAAAGAGGCGTGTTGGGTGAACTCTCAAGTTCTTCCTAACACGTAACCAGACTCCCGAACTCAAAATCTCTTTAAAAATAGGTTTTTCAATGTTTCCCTTAAAAAACGGCGTGGCGACTCCTGAAAACGGAAAATTTTCATAAAATCATCATATTACTCTTTTTATTTTCAGAGAGCGTTCATTCAGTATATTGAAATTCCAATCAGTTTTTTTAACGTTTTCAGTTAGTTTTTTAGTATTTCAGTCAATTTTTTAACGTTTTTAGTTAGTTTTTTTAACGTTTTCAGTTAGTTTTTCAAAATTTCAGTTAGTTTTTTGAAATTCCAGTCAATTTTCTAACGTTTACAGTTAATTTTTTAATATTTTCAGTTAGTTATTTTGTTAATTAGTTCTAAAAATAATTAAAAATTAAATTTTATAATCACCGACGGAATAATTCCGTCGCTGATAAATTAAAAAAATAAAAAAACAAAAATAATTTATCACCGACGGAATAATTCCGTCGCTGTTTAATTAAAAATAATTAAAAATTAAATGCTATAATCACCGACGGAATAATTTTGACGCTGATTAATTAAAAATAATTAAAATGAAATGTTATAATCACCGACAGAATAAATTCGTCGCTGATAAATTAAAAAAAATAAAAAAAATTAATTTATCACCGACGAAAATATTCCGTCGCTGGTTTATTTAAAAAAAATAAAAAAATATTTAATTTTCACCGACGGAATAATTCCGTCGCTGTTTAATTAAAAATAATTAAAAATTAAATGTTATAATCACCGACGAAATATTTCCGTCGCTGATAAATAAAAAAAATATAAAACAAAATTAATTTATCACCGACGAAAATATTCCGTCGCTGGTTTATTTAAAAAAAATATTAAACTTTCACCGACGGAATATTTCCGTCGGTGAGAAAGTATTAGCGATGGAATATTTCGTCGGTAATCTAGACCCCAATCTAGTGGCGGTAATGAAACGAATATTCGACAAATATTCGTTTTTAGCGACAGAACTCAGCGACGGAATTCAATTCTGTTGGTAAAAGTGACGCCAAAATTATTCCGTCGTTATAGTATAATTTTCGCCACTATATAGCGACGGAATTATTCCGCTGCTGGTCATTCTGTCACTAAAGACACTGTTTCTGGTAGTGACTCATTATATTAATATTTCTTAATTCATGTGTCGTATGAGAAAGTCCTAAATTGGATTAAACGGAGGGAGTAGTTTGTAGTGGGATGTCATGTGAGAAAAGTGTGTAGTTTGTAGTGAGACAAAAGAAGTATATTTTTTAAAATTAAATAAATAATGCCAAAAGTATCCATGTTGATTTTTTTTTTTTGAAAAAATCCATATTGATATTAAAAAAAAAAAAAAAAAAAAAAAAAAAGGTTGACGATAAGGATAAATAATTGATAAAAAGAATATTGTTAAATTGAGTATGAGCTCAATTCTTTTGCAAGATATTTTAGTCTTTATTTTCAAACATTTATTAGGACAACATTAAAAAGACTCTCAACAATATCATTTAGAATTCACTATTTTGGAGGAAAAAAATTATTTTTGAATGTTAAGCATACCAAAAGACACTATTCTCTTTATATATATATATATATATAGATTTTCATTAGAACCGTAAGTAACTTGTTGCGGAACGGAGGGAGTATATATAATTTTGTTAACAAAATTTTAATTTACAGTTATTAACTAGACTTTTATATTGCAAATCCAAATATTAAATGATTTGAATTAATGACCTATAGTTAAAATTTTGTAAGCAGATTTTTTTTCAAAATTTACCCCCTAAAATTGCATAAAAATTAATGACTTTTTTCTTGCAATTTCGCTAAAAGAAAATAACCGATTTACTAAATAGTACTCCATCCGTTTCGAAATAATTTTTTCAATTTTTTTACTGTGAGCACGAAGGTATTTTGATCAATAATTTTAGTTTAATTTAATTATCCTAATAAAAAATTTAAAACTTATTATCGATAAACCATTATAAATACTATCAATAACAATTTTTGGATATTCATTCAAAAAATCAAATCAATCTATTCGTAGTAACGACAAAAAAACTGAGAATATCGTTTCGGGACTGCTCAAATACCTTCGTAGTAACGACAAAAAAAATGAGAATATCGTTTAGAGACGAATGAAGTATACCAAATTGTATTATTTTTTTTATGCATCCATTATTATCAACACACGGAAGTAGTATCAATAATGTGTGTGAATATGGACCGTATAGTATATTCGTATTAGGATCCCGCATATCCCGGGCATCTTTCTCTCTCTTCTTCGTATTTCTGGCGCCAAAATCCATTAAAATCCAAAAATATGATAATTTGATTCCCGCCAATAATTCTCGGGCAGCCCGGTCAGGATACATCGTGTTGGGTGGGCTGGAAGAAGGAATCAAAACCGCGTAAAACCTAAAAAGGAACGTTGAAAGGGTTGCTGAAGGATATGCGCTTTTGCTTTTTTTGGACCGTCCTTGGGCTTTGTAAAGCCAACCTTTTACTAGGGTCCATATGAAAAGGATTTATGTGAATAAAGTAGGATGTAAAAAAAATCGTAAAATCGGACTAGATCAGTAGAATTGGATGGATCAGACCAATAAAAATCGGATCAAAAAATTATATTGATCTGGTCCTGATTTTAAATTTTTATGGAATCGATCATTTGATCTGGTCCTGATTTTCCAAAATTTTGACAAAAATCGAATCAATCCGAACCGTGAACACCCCTAAAATATAAACCTTGTTCAAGCATAAATAAATTAGGAAATTCGATCACTGGACAAATCATTTTTTATTACGTTTTTCATTAAATAGAAATGATTCGAAAATTCGTATTCAGTATTATATAATACTGCATGCAGCAATATTATATTTTTTCATATAAAAATATAATAATGTGCCTTTACTACCAATTTCAATTAAAAAAACAATATCCCTTCAAATATAAAATTAAAAATAAAAACTAAACGTTTATTTAAGGACATAAAAAAATACTTGCATAGTGAATACTTTACACTCACAAATAAGAATATGATTAGTGATAAAATTTTGAAAATAATAATAATAATAAAATATTAAATATTTTGCAACAATTTTTAATTGTTAAAATAACATGTACATTGTGATTCTATGAAACTGAGTATTCAAAAAATTTAAAAAGTTCAAAAAGGGGGGAAATGTAAGAAAATTTATGAGAGTTAGTAATTAGTCCCAAATTAAATTAAGAATCTTGTTCATAGGATTCCTCCCAATACCATTGCCATTTCATATGGCTCTCTCTCTCTCTCTCTCTCTCTCTCTCTCTCTCTCTCTCTCTCTCTCTCCTTCCTTTCATTGGATACCCCTTCTGCCCATCTCCTTCATTTATACCAAACTATGACTAACATGATTGCCTTGGACTTAACTCATCTCCCTTATTCATATTTTATTTTTAATATTTTCATACAATTAATAACTCTAGATTGTACTATATCAAGGGTATAATCTTTGTCACCAACACTCACATGGTTCAAGGAACAATATTGTTCAAAATATATTAGAATAAGGTTCATGTCAATTATCAATCACATGATCTAAATCCAACCATAATTTTATCTCTAATCAAAGCTATTAATTAATCATATCTTTAAAATATGAGTCAACACCCTTATAATTTTCTCACCACTTCCCAAAGGAACATAAGTGCTAATTATACAAAACTAGCTTAGGGCTTGCATAGCTCATCTATTATTTTCGTTCTATTTCAAAATAAGTATCGTGTTATTAATTGGGGTATTTAACAAAAACTACTTTTAAAAAATATTAAAAAAAAATCACATAAGTTGGATATTACAAAAAAAAAAAAAAAAAAATTGAATATTATAAAAAACTTTTTTAAAATTTTTTTTTGTCAAATAACATGCATTTATCAGTTATTTAACCAAAAAATAAAGCACAAAGTACTTTTTAAAGAACTGATAAATGAATTTATCAGTTATAAACAACTAATAAATGAATTTATCAGTTATAAACAACTATAAATGCATTTATCAGTTATTTTAACTAAAAAAAAAAAATTAATAAAAAAAAATAGTTTTTTAATATCACAACTTAAATGTTTCTTTTTGTGTAATAACATTTTTTAGGATCGTTTTCGATAAAAACTCCTTATTTTAAATAAGAAAATAGTTTTAGTACAATTTTACCTGGTGCAAGCGTTATATAAACAAGTAAAATATATTCTTTAAAAATGTTATCAAATCAATTATAACATTTATTTCGAGATAAATGGAGTATTTGGTTCTTATGCATGCTTCTTCTTCTTTTTTCTATGACAAATGCAAATGAGTATTCATTGGTTAGATAGAGGCTTAAAGCTTCTTCTAGATTGAAGATGACAAATGCCAAATGATTAATCTTTGATGATTTAAGTATAATTTTTAGTGAGAACTAGTGGAATTAACTTGTCATTTTCTTGATGGATTATTGCTTTTTTTTTTTTTATGTTAAACCCATCGCCGAAAGAACATAAAGCCACTAATTAACAAAAAGTTAATTTATTAAAATGTCAATTCCATAGCACAATTTTATATAATGTAGTCAAACAAGACAATAATATTTATAGTTTCTTTGGATAAACCCACAAAAAATATAAACAAATGAACAAAGAATTAGTAGACAAATAATTGTAGCACAATGGAGTACAATTACAGAAAAATAATACACAATAAATCGATAAAAACAGAAAATAAAAAGGAGAAGTTCTTGAATTTGCTGCACGAGCCCAATGAAATCACTGTCTCCTTAAGACATATTCGATCCCTCACCGAGTGTGCTTGAGTTTTTCTTGGATCGCTTGTCTCCCAGGATAGAACGTGCGGACCGGGGGCACTTTGCACCTAAGTTCCCGGCGAGTTGAATTGCGCTTGGACTAGATCACCTCTTCTTTGTATATGCAATAGAGGAGGCCAAGGAAGATGATAACAATATGCAACCAAAGACTATGGAAGAGGATTTGCAGGAGGAAATGTGTATGAATCTGCTGTGGTTCTTTGCCAAAAGATTTCTCAAAGTATTTTTCCAAGTGTTTCAATTGTTGTTAACAAACAACAATTTATACATATTCAATCAACCAAATAAAAACTGAAAATCAATGGTGTTTATGGAGTAATAAAATGTAATAAACAATTTAATTACGAAAATTAAACCACCATTATTCCAAAATCATTAGCCATAATGATTTTCATTTCGATTTTCTCGCATTTAATATTGGCCGTTAAATGTCCGCCTGTGATCTCGCTGCCGAGTCTTATAGCTCGCTCGGCCGAGCAAGGCTTTCCGTAAACTTGGAACCTTCTGTTTCACTCTGCCTACCGAGTCAACAACCCGCTCGGCCGAGCACCTCAGAAAATTCAAAACCAGATTTTTGATTTACAAAATCAAATTTTATTTGGCCAAATCATTTGAGCATCTATATTTAATTCATCCAAAACCCATTTTGAACAATTAAATATTTTATTTTTCACAAACACAAACCACTTAGGTAATTTGACAAAATTACCCTTTAGAAATTAACCCATTAATTTCCTTCAAACATACTAATTTTTCCAACAATCCCCCACATGAAGGAAATTCATGAGGATAGGTGATAAAGTCCGGCAAATCGAAAACCCGCATAGGATAGGTAGGGGTTTGCCCTTTGAACCTTCCCTTGTAAAAGCATATTTACTCTACTCGCTAATCGCAGACGCGATGTCCTTGAACCGCTAGCTTTTTGTGTAGCCGATCATATACTTTACACAGGTATCGCCCTAACACAATTCAGCTCTCATAGCTGTGTCCATTCATGGCCCTGGATCACAATGCCTGGTTCTGTGAGAAGGTCTAAGAATTGAGCCTCACGCAATTCTTCTCGAAGCGGCCTCTACTTCTTTCTCACATAGGTGATTCTTTTAAGTAACCATACTTCACATAAGAATCATTAAAAGCCATAAGCTTAACCTCATTCATCTCGGGATGTCACTTTACGGCATGCGCATATGGTTGACCCCCACAAAGTGACGCTACAAGTCTTTTAACAGCTAGGTTGTCCCTTTCAACCTAGATCTTGGGATCTCCAAATAACTAGGTTGGGTTTTCCGCCGCGTTCAACTTCTCAAGAGGCTTTAAACCCATTCCCAATGTCAACCTTGCAACTATCTCTTTACTTAACCCTTTGGTTAGCGGATCCGCCAAATTATCTTTTGACCTCACATAGTCAATAGATATGGTGCCAGTTGCAAGTAGTTGTTTAATGGTATTATGTCTTCGACGTATATGTCTAGACTTACCATTATACATATGACTTTGTGCCCTACCAATCGCAGATTGACTATCGCAATGTACACTAATTGCGGGCACGGGCTTTTCCCATCTTGGAATATCTTCTAGAAATTGGCGTAGCCATTCGGCTTCTTCACCACATTTATCTAATGCTATAAACTCGATTCCATGGTTGATCCGGCTATAACAACCGCTTAGAAGATTTCCATGATATAGCCGCACCCGCTAAAGTGAATAAATATCCACTTGTAGACCTTGAGTCTTTGATATCCGATATCCAATTAGCATCACTATATCCTTCTATCACAAACTGGATGTCTAGTGTAATGTAATCCAAAATCACGAGTATATCTTAAGTACCTTAGTACTCTCACTATACCCTTCCAATGATTTGTTCCAGGATTACTTGTGTACCGGCTTAACTTGCTAACCGTATAAGCAATATCCGGTCTAGTACAACTCATCAAGTACATTAGACTTCCAATAACTCTCGAATACTCTAATTGAGACACCGGTTCATCTCTATTCTTTGATAGATGAAGATTCGGGTCTATTGGAGTACTCGCTATTCCATGGTCATCCTTGCTAAATTTCTCAAGAATTTTATCCACATAATGAGATTGACTTAACACAAGTCCATTGGATATTCTAGAAATTTTAACTCCAAGGATTACATCCGCAAGTCCCATATCTTTCATGTCAAATTTTGAATTCAACATGTCTTTCGTGGATTTGATCATCTTATCACAACTCCCTATGATAAGCATGTCGTCTACATAAAGACACAAAATGACATAGCCATTTTCCGTGGTTTTAGTATAGACACATTTGTCACACTCATTTATCTTAAATCCACTTTGCATCATAGCATTATCAAATTTCGATGCCACTGTTTTGGTGCTTGTTTCAAGCCATACAATGACTTTACTAATTTGCACACCTTCTTTTCTTGTCCATGTGCAACAAACCCTCGGGTTGTTCCATGTAAATCTCCTCTTCTAAATCTCCATTTAGAAAGGCCGTTTTTACATCCATTTGATGTATTTCAAGATTTCTCAATGCGGCAATTGCAAGTACAACTCTTATTGACGTTATTCTCGTAACAGAGAATAGGTGTCAAAATAGTCTAGGCCTTCTTTCGTCTCAGTAACCTTTAATTACAAGTCGGGCCTCAGACTTATCAATTGTTCCATCCGCTTTCATTTTTCTTTTGAAAATCCACCTATATCCTAGTGTTTTACTTCCTGAGGAAGGTCCACTAGTTCCCATGTGTGATTTTGCAAAATGGAATCAATTTCACTTTTAATTGCTTCCTTCCACAAAGGTCCTTCCGAAGAGCTAACGGCTTCTTTGTAACTTTGTGGTTCGCTTTCTACCATATAGGTTAGAAAGTCCTGACCATAGGATTTTTCAATCCTAGCTCTTTTGCTCCGTCGAGGTTCTACCTCTTCTTCTTCTCTTTCATCTTGAACATGTTCGTCTTCTATTGAATCTATTACCTTAGTCGATGAGCTTGCCTCATTTCTTGACTTACACGGGAATATATTCTCAAAGAACGATACGTTCACGATTCCATTATAGTATTTTTGTGTATAGCATCAATTTTCGACTCATACACAAGAAATCTATAAGCACTATCGTTATGTGCATATCCAATGAATATGCAATCAACGCTTTTGGTCCAATTTTCACCTTTTTAGGAGGAGGTATGGCTACCTTTGCAAGACACCCCCACACTTTCAAGTGTTTATAACTTGGCATTCTTCCATGCCATAGTTCATAAGGAGTTTTGTCTTGTTTCTTTCGGGGTATTTTGTTTAACACGTAGTTAGCCGACAACACGGCTTCCCCACATGTTATCCGGTAATCCCGAACTCAATAACATGGCATTCATCATTTCTTTCAATGTCCGATTTTTCCTTTCGGCAACACCGTTTTGTTGGGGTGTATAAGGTGCCGAGGTAATATGTTTAATTCCACTTTGAGCACAAATTGCTTCAAATGGAGATTCATATTCACCACCTTTATCACTTTTTAGCACCTTAATTTTCCGGTTTAATTGATTCTCAACTTCATTTTTATATAGAGTAAACTTCTCTATAGCTTCATCTTTACTTTTTAGAAGATACACATAGCAATACTTTGTGCCATCATCTACAAAAGTCATGAAGTACTTATTGCCGCCCCGTGTTTGTGTTGATTTAAAATCACATAAGTCCGTGTGAACCAATTCAAGTGGTTCACTATGTCTTTCAACGGATGGGAATGACTTTCTTGTTAATTTTGCTTCTACACAAATTTCACATTTTTGTTTACAATCAACTTTAAACTTTGGAATAGAATTTGCTTTTGTCAAACGACGTATAGAATCAAAATTAACATGACCAAGTCTACCATGCCACAAATTAGATGACTCAAGCAAGTAAACGGAAGAGATATTCATTTCATTAGCTTTCGCTTTCACAACCATTACACTTAGCTTAAATGTCCATCATTGACATAACCTTTGCCTACAAACATACCACTCTTAGACAAAGTGACTACATTGGACTCAAACACAATACGAAATCCATGCTTTATCAAAAGCGATCCGGACACCAAGTTCTTCCGGATATCGGGCACATAAAGCACGTTGTTGAGAGTTAACTCCTTCCCTGATGTCATCTTCAAAACCACTTTTCCTTCTCCTTTGATCTCGGAGGTGGCCGAATTCCCCATGAATAGCTTCTCGCCATCCTTAGCAACAAAGGCACTAAACATGTCTCTATTGGAGCACACATGTCTAGTGGCGCCGGTGTCAATCCACCATTGATTTGGGTTTGAACCCACCAAATTCACCTCGGAAATCACAATGCGAGGTGCATCTCTGACACGTCTCTAGCAATGCCTTCCACCATGTTGGCCTCACGAGCCTTCTTTGGCAACTTGCAAGCATGAGCCTTGTGGCCTTGACCGCCACAATTATAACAAGTTCCTTCGAACTTCTTCTTGGAAACACCACCTTTTGGTCCCAAGTGGGAATTCTTGGAAGTTGTCACAACCTTCCCTTTTCCCTTTCCAAACCGTTTCCCTTTGGAGCTTTCACCATGCTCCACCACATCGCCTTAGCCACACTAGAAACAAACTTGGTTTCAAAGAACTCTATTGTTCTCTTCAATACTCAATCGAAGGATAATTCCTTCCACATCCATTTCCTTTCGCTTATGCTTAAGGTAGTTCTTGAAATCATTCCAAGATGGAGGCAATTTTTCAATGATTGCGGCCACTTGAAGCTTTCACTTATAACCATACCTTCGGCATGAATCTCGTGCAAGATAGTTTGAAACTCATCCACTTGAGATTTCACACTCTTGTTGTCCACCATCTTAAAATCAAGGAAACGGGCAACAATGAACTTCTTTGTTCCCGCATCCTCAATTTTATATTTGTGGTCCAACGACCCCCACAATTCCTTTGCGCTTTCTTCTCATTAAACACGTTATAGAGAGAATCAAAGCGAATTGAGGACGTAATTTCGCACAAGTACTCCCCATGCTTCCATGTTTCAACCGCAGCCAAGGTTGTAACATCGGTTTCTCCTTCACTCACCTTTGGCATATCTTCTTTCGTATATCTTGCCAAGTGCAAGGTAGTGAGGTAGAAAAGCATCTTTTGTTGCCAACGCTTAAAGTCGTGGCCAACAAACTTCTCGGGTTTTTCCGCATTGAGGGGTCGGGATATGAATTGTATGAGGATTATTAATCACGGCCTTAGAGCCACTTCCATTTCCAGTTTGGGAATTAGTTTGGGTTTCCACTGGGGTCCAACTTGGGTCTCCACGTTGTTGTTGTTCGTCGCCATCCGAAACACAACAACCAAGTTAAATTTCCTGTTTTTCAAACCGTAATCGACACTCCTTCGATTAGGATATGTCTTAAGATTGTAGCACAATGGAGTACAATTACGTAAAAATAATACACAATAAATCGATAAAAACGTAAAATAAAAAGGAGAAGTTCTTGAATTTGCCTTTGCACGAGCCCAATGAAATCACTGTCTCCTTAAGACATATTCGATCCCTCACCGAGTGTGCTTGAGTTTTTCTTGGATCGCTTGTCTCCCAGGATAGAACGTGCGGACCGGGGGCACTTTGCACCTAAGTTCCCGGCGAGTTGAATTGCGCTTGGACTAGATCACCTCTTCTTTGTATATGCAATAGAGGAGGCCAAGGAAGATGATAACAATATGCAACCAAAGACTATGGAAGAGGATTTGCAGGAGGAAATGTGTATGAATCTGCTGTGGTTCTTTGCCAAAAGATTTCTCAAAGTATTTTTCCAAGTGTTTCAATTGTTGTTAACAAACAACAATTTATACATATTCAATCAACCAAATAAAAACTGAAAATCAATGGTGTTTATGGAGTAATAAAATGTAATAAACAATTTAATTACGAAAATTAAACCACCATTATTCCAAAATCATTAGCCATAATGATTTTCATTTCAGTTTTCTGCATTTAATATTGGCTGTTAAATGTCCGCCCAGGATCTGCTCGGCCGAGTCTTATAGCCTGCTCGGCCGAGCAAGGCTTTCCAGAAACTTGGAACCTTCTGTTTCACTCTGCTCGGCCGAGTCAACAACCCGCTCGGCCGAGCACCTCAGAAAATTCAAAACCAAATTTTTGATTTACAAAATCAAATTTTATTTGGCCAAATCATTTGAGCATCTATATTTAATTCATCCAAAACCCATTTTGAACAATTAAATATTTTATTTTTCACAAACACAAACCACTTAGGTAATTTGACAAAATTACCCTTTAGAAATTAACCCATTAATTTCCTTCAAACATACTAATTTTTCCAACAATAATTTTGACATTTTCGCCATTATTATAGTAAAAAGTGCATAAAGGGAGCAAAATGCACCGTTATTTGCGAATTTGGGTCATCTACTGGTCTACATAGCAGTCGTGATGGTCATCAAATGTTGTTTGAAGGGCACGATCATAGTTAAATCTCCTATCCCTACCAATAAACATGAGTTGTCAATATAATTAATGAGTTTTCAGCTCAGCTCGATGAAACTTTTGAACAGACGAAATGTATCATTTATTTATGTGTATCACATTATGTATCGCTGATAATCTCGTTAATTTTAAATGCTCTGCATTACTGCGGTCGGAAATCCAAATCTAACACTTGTTGCTCCCCATAAAGTAGCAATTAGAAAAAATAATCAAACTATTATTTTCAAAAGAATCAAATGAAAGCAACATAAATCCAAGTCAATCTTTAAATTAAAGAGAGAGTTAGGTTAACCAAACCATATAATGACCACTATCTGACACCTTAAGTGATTTCTTAAACAGTGCTGATCCCTATAAATAACTTTTCTTTTATTTATTATGCTAAAGCAAATCTTTGATTAGGTGAAAATTTCATCTTTATGATCTTTTAAATTAATTTAATTTATTTTGATCATGCACAATAAGATCTTGTCAAGTTCTTTCAAGTAAAGAAATGGCTTTGGATTGATTTTTTGACAAATTCAGCAGAGTTTAAAGCTTCTTGTAGTGGATTCATGCAAAGAAGAGACATTAGTTTGATCCGAGATCAGCGGTACCAATTTTGTTTTTCATATTTTGTGTATCATAAGTGATTCAACGGTTATGCATCAATGTTATGATGATGTCAATTCTAGTAACTCATAACTATTGGATCACATGTGATACACAAAAGTCGTACATGTGAAAGTTTTTTTTTTTTTTTTACATTATGTTGTCCTTTTTGTATTGTGTTGTAAAAATCAAACGTCGTCATATAAAAGCTCCACTACACAATGTGAATTTTTTTTACATTGTATTGTGTACTTTTTAAATCGTAAAGAATACTTTTTATATTTATTGTTTGATTTTCATTCGCTGCAGCGTTGAAACTAATTATGTTGTAGCCGCTCGAAATCCTTGTAGGAGTTTGACTTTGACTAAAGTAAATATAAATTAGTGATAAAAATACAATATACTACTTTCGTCTCAATTCACTTGATACTAATTTTCATTTTGGTTCGTCTCATTTCACTTCACTTGATAGCTGATACGATCCAAAATAGTAAAATGTTCATACTCACAACACTAATTAAATTACTATTTCTCTCACTTATTTTCTCTTCTACTTTACTTTTTCTACTTATAACACCTCATTGCACTAATTTTTTCTTATACTTTTCCTTGAATTTTGTGTCCAAATTTTTTATGTCAAGTGAAGTGAGACGGAAGGAGTATAGAATAATACTCTTTCCATCTCGAAATGATATTTAAATTTTCATAATACAAAAATGTCTCGAAAATAAGAGTAGGTCTGCTGAGAAACACGTTTCTCCATAACTATGAAGAAACGTGTTTTTAATAGCCAGAAGTTTTGCATTTGATATCCAGAAAAAAAAAAAACCCAAGGCCAAGACCAAAGCTTCTGGATATCCAGAAGCTTTGGGTTTGATATCCAGAAACTGTTAGGTGCATATCCAGAAGTATGTGAAATGTATATCCAGAAACTGTTAGGTGCATATCCAGAAACTGTTAGGTGCATATCCAGAAATGTGTTAGGGCATATCCAGAAATTGCTATTGAAGATTTCTGGATATTCAGAAACCTTCAAATGTATATTCAGAAACCATCAAATGAATATCCAGAAACATTTTGAAGGTTTCTGGATATTCATTTGAAGGTTTCTGGATATCACTTTCATAAGGTTCTGGATATCCAGTTCATTGTCGCGCGACAAGTCGGGACCCATTTTTCCATAACTTATGGAGAAATGATTTTGGCCGAAAATAAAGAGGTTACTAAAACATTCATCATCAAATAACAAGTTGTGTCATTAATGCTAACACTCATAATGCAATATGGTGACATCGTTAAAGATTTTTATTTACTTGTGCTATTAAAATTTTTTAAGTCCCACCCTTCTAAAATGTTCCACAAATTAAAACTATATCTTCATTTTGAGACGGAGAATATAATACATTTTCGATTATGGATTATTGCACTTTGATTTTGGTAATTGAAGTGATTAAATTTTGATTAATCATAGTAATTTAAAAAATAAAATTAACAGTTATAATAGTAAAAATGTCGGTTTTAAAAGCCATAAAGAAATTTTTTTCCTTCGTAATAATTTGCTTTTAAAAATAAGATATAGATATATGGAAAAGATATGGGTTTAAATTAGTGTTATAAAAGTCGCTCGTCTAGGCTGTTTAAGCCTCGCTTAAACGCAAGCCGGATATAAAGCGTCGCGACTAACTTCAAATCTATAAAAACGTGTTTAGTTAAAAACATTTGTCAAAACACCCTACAAATCAAATAATAGGGTTGTGCGTCACCTACCCGTCGAGAGGAGATCCCTCTTACTTTCTACTCCCCCGTCCCAAACCTATGTGCCCATTTGGTGTTTTGACGCGAGAATTAAGGAAAGTGGATAATGGAGAAAGTGTTGTGAGTATAAAAGTAAAATATGAGAGAGAATGAGTGGAGGGAATAGTAAAGTTGATTAGTGTTGTGAGTATAAAAGTAAAATGGAAAAGAGAATGAGTGGAGAAAATAGTAAACATTTTTTGCCATTTTAGAAAAGGAGCACGTAGATTTGAAACGCTCAAAATGACAAAATGGAAACGTAGATTTGGGACTGAGGGAGTAAGGCTTAAGTGAAATTGGTCAATCCTGGTGGAACTATGGAATAAACAATAAAAAAAAAAAGTGACATAATAAATTGGTACCAAAATAAGTGAGTGTTTGGCATAGCTCAAGTGTTACTTTCAAGTGATGTCTTGAAACAATGAATTAGGATAGGTACCAAACAAGTCCCCTAAAGTCTGCATAGGATTCTCTTATCTATCACAATCCCAAATGTGTTTTTTTTATTTCAATTCTTACATTTGGGAAATTGGGGTAGGCCCCACATTGCCAATATAATAGAGTTTCAGGGTGGGGCATAGGATAGGATAAAGACTAAATAGGGGAAGGGAAGGTGCATAAATAAATAATACTATGGCCTATAGGACTTGAGGGCCAAGAAATAGATCATCATCCTTGTTACTATTTACTCATTATGGTCAATCAATGTTTTTGCAGGTTGTGGGCCCTTTAATTATTTTTGCCTCGTGGGAAATTGTATAGATCATTCATTGGATATGCAAATTGTATAGCTTAATAATAGATTATATTCGGATTTCTACAAGTTACTGCAATTTTGTTACTAATGCATCAGTTTGAGGTCCTTGCAAGGCAAAACTACAATTCTATCGCTGCATCAGTTTGATCGAGGTCCTTGCAATACAGAAGTTAGTTGCAAAGTTACAACTCTATCGTTGCATCAATTCGAGATGTCCTTGCAATACAGTAGTTGTTAGTGACAAAGCTACAACTCTATCGCTACATCAGTTCGAGATGTCCTTGCAATACGATAGCAGTTAGTGGCAAAGCTACAAATCTATCGCTGCATCAGTTCGAGATATCCTTGCAATACAGTAGTTGTTAGTGACAAAGCTACAACTCTATCGCTACATTAGTTCGAGATGTTCTTGCAATACAATAGTAGTTAGTGGCAAAGCTACAAATCTATCGGTGCATCAGTTCGAGAGATCCTTGCAATACGGTAGTAGTTAGTGGCAAAGAACTCCATCACTGTATCAGTTCGAGATGTCCTTGCAATAGACACACATTACACCCAACTAAGAACTTGTAAAGCAAGAGATGAATTAAATAAGACTACTAATATCATAAATTATCATGTATTTGTACATTAATTCTCAAACACTTTATGCTAAAAAAACTACTTGAATACCCTAAAATCTAAACTAAATAAACCCTTGAAAGAAACAGAACAAAGGATAATCTTACAGGGAAATTCATAACTTAAAACCCCCCTGAAATTCAAAAACTCAATTATTACTACTAAATTGCTCGCTCAAGCTTAATAAATACTGACTCCAAATCAGGGGGATTGAAGAACTCCCTAACTCCATTGCCGTGACACGTGGACGCCGGCCTGCGTTTCCTCGGAGCCGGTGGGCACGAGAACTTTGTCGGTATCCTTGAGTCTTTTGCTGTCGGAGTAGTAGAACATGACTCATCTTCATCATCAACGGAAGAATTCACCACCTTAGGTTTCGCCGTAGAAATTGGCTTTAACGGAGTAGCAGCTCTAATGGCGATTCCGGCGATTACCCATTTCTTGCCTTCGAATTCTCCGTCTAATTGATGCTTTTTGGAAAAACCCATCTAGAATCGAAGCGAGAAAAACGAGAACCCAAGTGAAGAATTGTGGGATTAAAAGATGGGTTTTCAGTGAATTTGATTCTTGAGAATGAATCAAAAGGGGATTTGGGGGAAAAGGTTTTGAATGGGGAAAGGGTAGGCGGCAAAAGGAGAGAGATTGTAATTTGTGAGGTGGGGGAGAGAAAAGAGGGGGGATTTATATTTGAGGGAGGGAGGAATTTGTGACCTAATTCGGATTTATGGGTCCAATTAAGAGGAATTTAAGCTGCCCGTGAAAATTTGGGCAGTTGGACCGACTGAAATTTGGATTTGGCGCCAAGTTTTGGAAATTTTGGGTCCAACGGCTCTCTTTCCCGCTTCTGACTTTTATGCGTTTCCGATATTACCCTCAGTTCACATGACTATTTTCATGGCGAGAATTGTGGGGGAAGCGTACGGTGTCGTTTGGAAACAATGATTAGTCTATTTTGACTTGTGGGGTTTGGGCCGGGCATGTGGGCTTGTACTAAGTTTGTATTGGGTTTTTACTCCCTTCCTCCCAAAATACTTGTAATCTTAGAGTTTTTCACATACTCCCTCCGTCCCACTATAGTTACACCCAAGGGGTGGGTTCAAAAACCAAGGAAAAAGAATAAAATAAAAAAAATGTGTGGTGGAAAATGAAAAGAGAGAATGAGTGGGGTAAATAGTAGTGTTGGTTGAATAAATATGTGGTAGAAAATGAAGAGAGAGAATGAGTGGTGGGGTAGAGTGAATATAAAAATATAAAAATTTGATTATTTTTTGAAGGTGTCAAGTATAGTGGGACGGCCCAAAATAAAAAGAAGTGTCAAGTATAGTGGGATGGAGGGAGTATATTAATAAATGCATTAGAAGAACCCGCATTTTTTATTTCAAAAAGTCCAACTCTTGATAAAAAGTTTTGCAAAAGCTCCGGGCAAAAATTCTCTCGAGTTGCTGCGGAATTTTGAAGGAAGGTACGTACACAGAAAATCTCCTAAATCGCCCCATCTATCCTCCTGAGATGGTTACCGAAGGCCAACTCTTATTTTCCCATCGTCTCACCAGCCGACCTTGACTCCTGTTATTTTGAGGTACATACATAATAATACATAATAGACTAAATTATTCTTAAAAATTTCAAATACGCAGGCAATTAAATGATTTTACAATAACAACTACTCCCTCCGTCCCATTACAAATTACACATTTTCCTTTTTGGACGTCCCACTACAAATCACACACTTCTTAAAATGGAAAAATTTTTATCACTATTCCCTCAACTCATTCTCTCTCCTACATTATTTTAATACTCACAACACCTTTATAATTTACTATTTCCTCCACTCATTCTCTCTCCTATTTTACTTTTACACTCACAATATTTATATTATTATTTTTTTTCTTAATTCACGCGTGTACAATAACCGTATGAATTGTAATGGGGCGGATGGGAGTATATAATAGACTAAATTAAGAGTATAAAATATTTTCATTTTAAAAAATGTGTAGTTTGTAATGGATTACCTAAACGGAAAATTGGTAGCTTGCAGTGGAACGGATCCGTTAATCAAGTGTTTAGATTAACTTGAACATAATTTAGTGACTTACATCAATTATTTAATTAATTTGAACACAAACGAATTTAAATGACCAAAAAAGTAGAGTAAAAAAAAAACAAATGCAAAAAAAAAAAAGAAAAGAAAAGATAACCATGAGACCAAATTGAAGAAAGTAGGGACATATCTACATCATCATCAGTTCAGTGTACTGATAAATCTAAATAAAAGATATGGACAAAAAAGTGGGACCCACCAAGCCTGCGCCGTCCTCTATTATCCATACATTGCCTCACATCAAAATGTACAAACATGACCTGGGTAATCAAAAAAAAAAATGTACAAACATGTCTCCATTCTTTTTTACAAAATTGGAAAAAAAATTATGTGTTTCATTTTTTTTTTTGCGTAAAATAAATTATATAGAAATACTCCCTCCATCCCACGTAAATGTAAACTAATTTTTTGGGTGTGGGAATTAAGAAAAAGTGATGTAAGAAAGAGAAAAAGTTAAATGTTGTGGGTATGAAAAATTAAATAGGAGAGAGAATGAGTGGAAGGAATAGTGAGGAGAGAGAATGTTGTGAGTGTAAAAGTGAAATATTTATTTCTATTTTAGGAAGTTTGCATTTACGTGGGACGGACCAAAATAGAAATAAGTTTGCATTCACGTGGGACGGAGAGAGTAATGATTTTCTGTAAAATATTTTTCAGAAAATGAATTTTCTGTAAAATATTTTTTTGGAAAATGAGATAAATATATTTTCGACTATTTGGTAAGGAAAATATTTTTCGAAAAAATTTTTATGTATTTAATAAAAATATTTTTTGATAAAAACACAATTTGAGATAATTTGAGTGGGGTAGGGGAAGGGGTGGTGGTGGTGAGTGAATAAGTTGATGATTTATTAATTGTTTACTATAAAATATACTTCCTCCGTCCCACGTGAATGCAAACTTATTTCTATTTTGGTCCGTCTCACGTGAATGCAAACTTTCCAAAATGGCAAAGAATATTCACTATTTCACCCACTCATTCTCTCTCCTACTTCACTTTTACACTCACAACATTCTCTCTCCTCACTATTCCTCCCACTCATTCTCTCTCCTATTTAATTTTTCATACTCACAACATTTAACTTTTTCTCTTTCTTACATCACTTTTCCTTAATTCCCACACCCAAAAAATTAGTCCACATTCACGTGGGACGGAGGGAGCATACTACCTCAAGTAAAAAATAAATGTCGTATTTTAATTAAATGTTTGATTCAAAATAATTGTCACTTTTGGATTGAAAGCATTTTAAATTTATCCTTAAATGAAACTTGGATCATTGTATTAATTGTTATATTGAGTGTAGTGTATGAAAGATAAATAATAAATAAAGGTTTGATAGTTTTTTTTATTAAATTGTAGTAATAATTTTTTTTTAAATTGATGAAAATGTTAAAAATGAATGTCTATATATCCTCATTTTTTGGAATTATTTTCAATGGAGTGGGCTAAAAAAATCAAAATTTTATATGCGTAAACTAGAATTTCAATACGATAATGTATCGCACAAAATTCGAACCCGAAACTTGTCTGATAGAGTAGATAATTTCCTTATTAACTAATATTTTTCTTTGAAGGAAGGAATAACACATAATTGAAATGTCACCATCTAGACAAAAATATACTCTCGTAGTCAAAATAAATGTCTATTTTCGAAAAAATTATCTCAGTATAAACGTATATTTCTTTTAAAATATGTATTAAAATGTCGGCCAAAATCTATACTATAAGTATTTTAAAGTAGGCCAAAATTGAAAGCGTGAGTTTTTGAAAACAAAAGTTGTTTCCTTATTTTCGAATTGCATCAAAATTGGTAAGATGATTTTGGGACTTTTATGAAAGATTTATTGTGTCCTACTTTGACAAGGACTTTGTTAATGTAGTAAATATCTTTTATTTATGTACATAGTTGTTAAATTAGGACTAACCTACTAACAATCTTTTTTCATGTGAGTGTGCTTTATGTGAGGACCCCGACCCGGAACCTACACGTGTCCCGAGTTGGAGCGTCCTCAAACTAACCCGAAAACACTAAACTTTTAAAACTTTACTTTGGCTTTCAAACATAAACATTAATAATATAACATTTTAAAAGAACTCCACTCAACTCCACATCGGAGGAGGAGATAACTAACTTCGAAAACGATCATCTGTTTAGTTACAAAAGATATTGGTTTTTAACGTAGAAAGATAAAGTTTATAATTACAAACGCCCAAAAGGAATTATGACAAAATAATTTCTACGCCAACCTAACGTACCCCGACAATATCCCAAAATGCTCACAGCCAAACTCCTTTCCGTCCTTACTTGGGCGGTCCTCCTGTCTCGGGATCTAAAACATTAAAGGGAGAGGGGTGAGAATAAATCTCAGCAAGCTATTATGAATGCAAAGCAATATGCCAAATAAATGCAACATATAACAAGTTGCACGTAACACATTGGAAAAGCTATAAACACATTCCATTACCTTGGTTTACCTTTTCCCGTCCGAACAAGTAGTCGTACAACATTGGGTATAATAATACTCCAATTATACGGTGCCGCTTAAGCAATACTCACGTCTTATAAGACCCGTTTTTCGTGGAACCAAACAAGACAAGAGCAACTCTGTAAGGCTTTTGGCTCAATACAGACGCTATAACCCCAACCCGTGGCCACGGAGGGGACGGTCACAGATATAACATAATCCGATCACATTAGGTCACACTTCCATAATTGACCGTATTATGTTATACCCCCAACGTCAGCTGACTCACACATATCAAGCACATAATAGATACTTGAATAAAATCCACAAAAGGGATAACAATATATCAACATGGTAAAATATACTCATGTTCAACCAATATCATAGTGCAACATTTAATTAACACACTATGCATAATACTACAATGTATATGAACTCCATGTAAGCAAGGAAGTAGCATCAATCCATCCTACATGGTCATTATACAATAATACATAGCCTCTTTAAGGGTCTAAGTTGAATCTACCAAGTGGGGATCATAATTGTCTAGTTACCAAACTAGGTTAGCTAACGTTTTCCAAACAACATTTAAGGCACTTCTACTATTCCATTTTGATCACTTAGAATATCATGGTGAAGCCAAAGTATTCTACTTTAATCTAGGTTAAAGAGATTTCATTTTGGTTCGAGTTTGATTAGGTTTGGACAGCTCTAAAGTTGATATCTTGAAACCAGATTGTGGCACGACTCGTCCCCCAGGGCACGACTCGTGCCCATGTGACCCCCCTCTGAACCTGGCGTCCCCCTAAAGGTCACGACTTCCCTTCGTCCAAGGGACGACTCGTCCCTCAGCCCAGAATTTGTAAAAACAGCAGCAATAACAACAATACCTCAAAATCCCAAGGATTCAACCAAAAGCATTCTAAGTTATAAATAAAAAGGGACATTTCCAACTTTGTTAACTTCAATCTACCCATTTAACTCCATGAAATCATGTCTTAAACCTAGATCAATTCAACTTCCATAAACCATAATATTTCTATAAACCCAACAAGCTCTCAATCAACACATTCAAGAGAACAAACACAATAACATTTATTTTCATGATCATTCAAAGAAAGAAAGGTCATAATAACTCACCTTTGGCAAAACAAGATGAAATGGAGCTTTTCTTGGCTTGATCAACTCCTTGAGGCGTTCTACTCACAAAAGGACACTTAGATTTTCAAATGGACAAGAAATGATCTTGGTAGAAGTGTAGGAGAGGGAGGCTTTCATAAGAACTCTCCCATGGAGAATGTAGAGGAAGTATGAAGGAATGATGGAGGAGGGAGAAGTGTGTGGGAGGTGTAAGAGAGGTATGGGGAGGTAAGGCTTGCTTTGACTTTAGGGCTCTAGGTTGAGGGAGTAAGAGGAAGGGAAAATGGCCCCCCCCCTTCACCCAAGGCTTTCACAATTTAACTAACCATCACCCAATTTATTTATTTACCCAATTTATTTATTTACTATGTTTATACTTTTCTTAGAACACAAAATTATTTTATTATCATTTATCCTATCATGTGAAATCAAATATATAAAAATGGACACATAATATTAACAATAAAAATAAAAGCACACAATTGTGATATTAAAATTAGGGCCTAGGGTTAGGGTCGTTACACTTTATGTTTCCTTGTAGGAATTGAAAAACTCACATAAGGAAAGCATTGGATTCGTGAAGATCATCTCCAATGTGCCTATAAATACAAGGGATCAGCACAAGAGAAGACACGATTTTTTAGAGAGAAAAATACTTCAGTTCTTCACGTTTTCATATTGTAACTTTAGGTTGTGAGTGAAGGTTGTGACATACATTCGAACTCACATCTAGGTTTTAATCAAGTCCTTTGTTTTACTTCTGATTGGAATAGAGTCTACTTGGGAAAGGGAATCTGTTCTTATCATAGAAGGTGATTAAAACCTGTTTAGTATTTTAGTCTTTTAGTTTTCACTTATTCATGTTTTTGTAAGCAACACAAGTTTTAATAGTGAAAAGTTTTCGGGCGTAAGCCTAGTTTGCTGGTTGCAAAACCAGTGAGCATATATAACTCTTGTGTTATTATTTTATCCTGCTGCACTATTGGTGAATGTGTGGACAGCTGTGAGACACATCTGTACTCACATTCGTGATCTGTTGAGTGGTTTAAAGCTTCCTAGCTACACGAAACTTTCAAAAATGAATAAGGTGTTGCCACATCATCCTAAATGGGTGAATCTTGAACTCTCGTGCTTCCACCTCAAATGACCTTTGGTTTACTTATGATGATTCGGATTCGGCCTATTAGGTATCAACATTCACTGTTTTTAATAGGTATGCAAATGAACACTATTTATAAGTAACATGTCATAGATGAAGTGAATAATTACATAAGCTAATGTAACTAATAATAGATAAACTGATTAAGTATATAGTGTGTTTAATAATACATTATCTCTAACAAAAGTGATTGATATATACATAAATATAACTTTTTTTTTAAGGTGACTATTCATTGTCTCTATTGGCGTTAATGAATTATTGGCATTAATGAATTAGGATGACTATATATATATGTGGTATCTATTAAGGTCAATATTTAATATTACCTATTAAGGTACATGCACATTTAGTTTCTTGTTATTAGGTATATATGAATACATGCTAATAAGAATTTTATATTAGATAATTACATGATAATAAGATGAAAGAAATAAGTAAATATATCTATTTGACATGAAGAAGTCTAATAGTTTTAATGTGTTAATAATAACAAGATAAAGGCTAATTAATTATATTAGAAATACTTTCATCTTATACCTATATATTACATGATTAGTATTATGAAAGGGAGTCTATACCTAATAAGTGATTGCAAAGGGAAAGCACAAAAGACACAATAGTTGAAAAGTCACTCATTTTCTCATTCAAGTATATATACATGAAGAATTTGTCATTTACGGTTTGCTACTTTCAATGACTTTTCTCTAAGAGATATTCATCAGGAAAAAAAAGAGCGTCAAATCGCATTCAATAGACTTCTACTTTAGAGCACACATTCGGTAAAACATTTCACAATTTTATAGTTTTTAATACTTTATTTTATTCATTTTGTATTTATTTTCTTATTTGGACAATTTACTCTTGACTTAAACTTTTCTTTTAACTACTTTTGCGAATGTTTTTCTTTTGATTAAAACTTATTTTTATATTTGTGTTTACTTTATATTTTTGTTATATTCTTGCACTTGATATTGATGTTATTTTTAGCTTTTATTCTCATTTGTGAATATTCATATTTGATGTGACTTTATTTGTTGCTTTTTCCTATTCTTTTTTATTTTGTGAATGTTTATTTCATTATTTTTATTAACTTTAAATATTTATAATTCTTTTTACATTTTATTTTGCTTCTTTTAAAAAAAAAATCTTTCAATAAATCCAATTTTTTTTCTTGATATTGCCTTTTTGCCAAAATCTCACAAAAAACACGTTTTTCCTCAAGCTTAGAAAAAAACGTGATTTTAGAAGACGTCGACTCTTCCCCTCGCTTGCGGCGCCCAACTTCTGTACACTTGCGTAGACTCCGGAAGCCACTGTCCAACCGACGGGAAGCCAGTCCGGCGACTTCTCCTCAGACATATCACCTAAATACCTAACTTATTCCGGCGATCTACAACTGAAATTAACTAGTAGTAACTCCGATTGAGCATCAAACAACTTTTTTTGACCTGATTAACAACACAAACAATCTATAAACCCACTCCCCTCTCTCACTGTGTGTATTCACACACTGTTTTCTTTATAGGAAGTAACGGAGAAGGGAAAGAAACAAAAGATGACTGTAGAAAACACGTTGTCTAAATAATTGCCAGGGTTATGGTAAAAATGTACCAGTGCACGTCTAAAAAAGTACCAGTTAAAAGCTCTCTTTGTCCAGAAACTCAGTGACAGTGCATGTGTAACAAAGTGCCAATTCATGTGCAACAAAGTGCCAGTGTTAGCGTAAAAGAGTGCCAGTGTTAGTTTATAAACTGACACTTAATATACATGCACTGATACTTTTTTACACTGGCACTTTATATATATATATATATATATTTTTATTATTTTTTTTTTTTAGGCTTGCCCATCTCGAGTTAAGCCCTTTTTTTTGTGTAAGTCAATTTTTACTAACAAGTCCATCAATTCTCTGAAATTCCCTTAAAATCCCCACCCCAGAGGCGCCTAATATTAACTAGGGAGGGATAATCATCCACTCTAATCACTGGGGGGAGTCGAACCCAGGACCTCCGTGTTGGTGTCCCAATGCTCTGGCCATCAGGTCAAGTCCTGATGGTTTTTACACTGGCACTTTGTTACACTAACACTGGCACTTTGTTAAACTGGCACTGACACTTTGTTAAACTGGCACTTTGTTACACATGCACTGGCACTTTGTTTACACTGGCACTTTGTTAAATTAGTACTAACACTTTTTTACACTGACACTTTGTTACACATGCACTGGCATTTTGTTAAACTGACACTGGCACAAACGGGGAATACAAAACACGTTTTTCCTAAGTGCCAGAAAAAACACGTTTTTTGTAAGACCAACTCTGCCTTTTTAGCCAATTTAAAGCTTGATTTAAATTATACATGTATTTTGAATTCGTATATTTATTTCTCTCTTTTGTTTTTCTTATGTTTAATATTTTCATATTGATTTTAGTTTTAATTATTTTTTCTTATGTAAAATTTCATAATTTTATTATATCTATTTTTATCCATTTTATTTATTTTTGTGAATGTTTTTTTGTTTAAATTGAATTTTGAATCGTATTTCTATTTAGATTTCATATTGATATTAATTTTCTCTTGCCTTTACATTCTTTTTTACATTTTTTTGTTTTTCATATTTTTATTTTTTCATAATTCTCCTTTTTATTATTTTCCATTAAGATTCTATTTTATATTTGTATTTATCCTTTTACCTTTTTATGATTTTTTTGCTTTAATATTGATTTTACTTTGAGATTATACGTGTTGATTCTCAAATTCGATTATAATACTTGAATGGAAATTTAATATTTTTTATTGTTTAATATTTGATTTTCTAATTTTTTTATCTTTTTATTTTGATTATTTTTTATATTGAATTTAGTTTTATTTTTAGTTATATTTATTAATGAATCTTATATAATTTCTAAAATTATGAAAATCATTAAATGAAGAAAGTATATTAACTGTCATATAAAAAGACTATATTGTAAAATTTTAGTTTAATATTTTTTTATTTATGTTTTCCCATTAACTTTAATTATTTATATATTCATTTGATTTTCCTTATTCTTAAAAATGAAATATGGTGACAAATTTTATTATATATTGATTAATTTAATTGTCATATTTATTAAAACAAAAAATGGTATCAATTTTTGTTCATGCAATTTTTTTTGTTTGATTCTTATATTCTTTTTACTATAAATTTCTTAATTTAATTTTATATTATCATTTTGTTGCAGAATAAGTTTTGAAACATTGTGGCATCTCATTTGGTCAAAGCATATTCAAAGACTGCTGCTATGTGAAATGAAAAGTCAATTAACCAAAGAAAAATTAAAAGTATGCTCACCAACATACAAGTATGTAATGGAAAAGCCAAGTGACAAATCAAGAGAATACATGAGCAACTAAAGAATTTAGAGTTCAAACAGTTTAACTGTTACTTCCTTCATCCCAAAATGAATGTTTGATTTTTTAAAAAAATATTTGGATTAAAAAATATTAGATTTGTTTTTAATATTCATTGTGGGACAGAATGGGTATTTCAGAGCTTGATCTTCATTGATGTATAAACATGTATAGATGTCAAAAATAAAGTGGATAAGTTTTTGTATTATCAATTGTGTAATTATTTTTTTGCATGTAAAACTCGAAATGCAATTTAAATACATCTACAAGGTTTACCATTGTCACTTATTCGTCTATGATTTTTATATGCTATTATATTGAATGTCAATTTTTTTTGTTAGACAAGCACAAAGATGTTTAAATATAAAATTATAAGTACACTATTATATGTGAACTATACATAAAATATACTCCTTATGAACATATTACAAAAAAAAAAAAAAAAAAACAAGTTTAATGTTGAGCTCTTTCATATTCCCTCCATCCTATTTTAAGGTTAGAAAAATTGGTTAGATATAAGAATTAAGGAAAATGAGAAAAAAATAATGTGTTGTGAGTGTTGATAGTTAAGTAGGAGAGAGAAAATGGGGTATAAAAATAACTTTTTTATTTAAAAAATTTGAACCTTAAAGATAGAACAACCTTTTGAAAAAGAAATTGAACTTTAAAATGAGACGGAGGGTGCATTCACTTTTAAACATATACTCCTCCCGTTCCACATGAGTGTGGATTAATTTTCTTTTTCGTTCGTGCCATGTGAGTGTGAACGGTTCAAAATGACAAAGAATCTTTACTATTTTTCCCACTCATTATCTCTCCTATTTAATTTTTCATACTCACAAATATCTCCTTCCACTACTTATCTCTTTTACTTTTTCTTAATTTATGTGCCATAATTTTTTGTTCACACTCACGTGGGACGGAGGAAATATATACTATAATTTAAAATTTTAATAATTTAATGTTAAAAGTGAGTTATCTTCGCTTTGCTCGCTAGAAATAGTTTTAGTATGTTTATATAAATTCAATTATACTGATTGATTTAAAATATAAATGATTAAAATTACAAAAATCACATGTGAGAATGAATTTAAACGATATCTGGAAAGAGTCCATCTAATTTTTTTATTAATTTTTTTTACGATGTCCCGAGCCAGAAGTTTAATGAAGATCATGTTTATGTGATCTTGAGGACAGAAGTTTAAAAAACTAAATATGTATCAAATTTAAGTCTAAATTTAATTTAATTTGCCTAATAAATTTGTTTTTACTTATAACTAGAAGACTTGGCAATATTTATTAGACCGTTAGTATTTCAATTTCAAGCCTTTAGTAATTATTAAATGGTTGTTCCTCTACTTCATTAATCAAAATATAGATAACTCATGATTAATACTCTATATAATGTCATTAAATATTCTATAGCAAAATCAAAAGTTGCAAGTCATCACTTTGTATTTACTACATACATTAGTCAATCTAATTAGATAATTATTGATCATTGATTAAAATAACTCACTTAACCATATTTAGCTATTGAAAGGTTTTTACGTTTCTATTAATTTATTTTATGAACTTTAACAAAAAGTGAAAATTTATGGTATTTTTTGTGAAATTCTGAAAATCATTAATGGTATATCAATAAATGATATTAATATATCATTCAAACTTACACATATTAATAAGACAACTCTAAATATTCAATTATTGACGCTTAAAGAAAAACGATTCAATTAATGACTGAATTTTTAAACTTTTTTCACCTACAACAATGATTAAATATTTTTGTGATGCTTCTAATAATTAACGAGAATAAACAATTTTATCTGAAAAAGTAAATACTCTTTCGTCTTAATTTATGCCAGTCTCTCATTTGAATTATTTTTATCCAAAATTAACAAAATATTAAGTCAGTTAAATTGATTAAAATAGACATAAAACCATTACACGTCAAAATTGATATAAATACTACCCATGCAAAGCACGAGTTTCCACCTAGTATACTTTATACACAATTTTTAATCCTAAAACTAGGTTCAAGCACAAACCATAGGCAATAACGTCGTGTAGTTTACCAGTACGAGCCAGCTGAAACAACAAACTGGTACCTCGGTCCCGAAAAGTTTGTCTCAATAGATCATTAAATCAAACTTTGAACTAGTCCCCTCTGTCCCGAAAAATTTGTCTCAACATGCATGATCATTAAACCAAACTTTGAACGCATCTTTATTAAAATCTAATTATTTCTATACAATTTTAAAAATTGTTATTGATTCAACATTAGAAATACTATCAATAACAATTTTTAGAATTGCATAAGATTAATTAAGTCTTCGCAAAATTATAATTATGATCAAAATTTGATTGAGTTGACAAAAAAAATCAAAGTGGGACAAAAAAAACAACAAATTTGTTATTGATTCAACATTAGAAATACTACCAACCTTGTGTGCTTTTGTCGTTGATAAACGCGTTCCAACTCCAGATTGATGAACTAATGAATCCTCGATGAACGATTCTTGAATCACGAACGTTAGATCTTGATTGGCGAAGATCCTCTATGTGTATCCACGCGTTGAACGAACCCTAGAACAATTCTAGGTGGATTGCTAGATCCTTGATTGAAACTCCTTTCAATCAATGAAGAATTATGGAATTGGATTGTTTTGATTTTCAATTCTCAATTGAAATCTCTCTCCTTTTGTGTTTCTCTAAACCCAAAACGTGAGTATGACTGTTAGGGCAACCAAGGGTTTGTATTTATACGTTATAAATATCTTCCCCTCGCGAAAGCCCTAATTTTAAGTCAATTACGTATCAGTCCAGCGCCGACGGGACGACTCGTCCCCCAGGGCACGAGTCGTCCCCTTTCACCAATGTTCTGATACAGGCGTCCCCCTTAAGGGGAATAGTTGGTTCTGGCCTGGGCACGAGTCCCCATGGGCACGAGTCGTCCCCATGGGCACGAGTCGTCCCTCAGGACACTCCCTCTGATTCACTCGTCCCAGGCCAAGGGAATAGTTGGTTCAGGCCTGGGGACGAGTCGTCCCCTGAGTACAGAAATTCCATATTCTTCATTTTTGACAATTCGTTCGATGCGTGTGACCCCATAGGACTATATTATGTTGGCAATGAGTTCGATCACATCGATCCTCATAAGACATGAGCGGACTCTAGCAAGCCATCATGCCTACCCAAATAATATAATATCAAGTTCGATTTCCTACATAGAACATATCACAATCCCATTGTCACACGATGTTATATTGAACATGAGTCATGGTCCACGTCAACTCATATTGTTCAATGCTTTCTCGTTACTAAGTAAATTGATCAATCGAATGATATTAATCACATTATTTCATTCGGACATGGCCATGTACATCATCAATCTTACTTACGAGTGGCCTAGCAAACATCTCTCTTTACGAGGGACAAATTTCCATCTTGACTTATCATTCTTCCCAACAGGAATCATATCATGCCAATAATAGCCCTTATTGTTATCCGGTTAAAGACAACGTTAAACTATACAAACACAATATTCATCGAGTGGAAGACGATGATAATCTCAGGTCAAAGGATATCAATGATATAACTATATGAGATTTAATTATGACATCCGACCATGACATAAATCTCATAATGGGTCAAGTCCAGTACCTTGTTCTCCAACAAGTACCCATGAATCTAATGTGCATCTCCATGCATATAATCATCACATGATTATCCATTAGACTTCATACTAGTGCTTCATAAGTACTAGGGACACGATTATTACAATAAACATGCAAACATATATAGTAATCAAAGAAACAATCTCTTATATAAATGAAAACTGACATTACATATAAGCCTATCTCTATAGGCCTAGGGCACTAACACCTACAGTCTCCCACTTGCACTAGGCCCAATCATTCATGTATCTTATACCCATGGACCTAACATGACCATCATGTTTAGCTTGTGGTAAAGGCTTGGTGAGAGGGTTTGAAATGTTGTCATCCGTTGGTACCTTGCATATCTTGACGTTCTCCCTTTCACAGATTTCTCGAATGAGGTGGAAACGTCTCAAAATGTGTTTGGATCGTTGATGTGACCTTGGTTCTTTTGCTTGGGCAATAGCACCATTATTGTCACAATAAAGCTCTATCGGGTTAGTGATACTCGGAACGACTTCTAAGTCACTAACGAACTTCTTGATCCAAACCGCCTCCTTAGCTGCATCCGATGCTGCTATGTATTCGGCTTCGGTTGTAGAATCAGCAACAGTGCTTTGCTTGAAACTCTTCCAACAAACGGCACCTCCATTTAGCATAAACACGAACCTGCATCGCGATCTAAAGTCATCTTTGTCGGTTTGGAAGCTTGCATCTGTGTAACCCTTTACAACCAGATCATCTTTCATTCCTCCAAATACCAAGAATACATCCTTAGTTCTTCTCAAGTACTTAAGGATATTCTTGATTGCTATCCAATGGTTCTCACCAGGATCAGACTGGTATTTACTCGTCGCGCTTAGAGCATACGAGACATCGGGTCTAGTACATAACATAGCATACATGATAGACCCAATTGCCGAAGCATATGGAATATCACTCATCCTCTTTCGCTCATCATTTGTCTTAGGACAATGAGTCTTGCTAAGAGTAATGCCATGTCCCATTGGCAAGTTCCCTCTCTTAGAATTTTTCATGCGGAATCTTCTAAGGACCTTGTCAATATATGTACTTTGACTCAAACCAATCATCCTTCTTGATCTATCTCTATAGATCTTGATACCAAGGATATAAGCCGCTTCACCCATATCTTTCATTGAAAAATATTTTCCTAACCAGGACTTGACAGTCTCAAGTGCAGGAACATTGTTTCCAATGAGCAAGATGTCATCGACATATAACACCAGAAATAGAACTATGCTCCCACTTATTTTCTTGTATACACAAGGCTCATCTTCGTTTTTGATGAAGCCAAACTCTTTGACTGATTCATCAAAACGTAGATTCCAAGTCCTCGAAGCTTGCTTCAATCCATAAATGGATCTCTGCAACTTACATACTTTATTAGAATTCTTTGGATCGACAAACCCTTCAGGATGTATCATGTATACATTCTCAAGTAGGTTTCCATTAAGAAACGCTGTTTTGACATCCATTTGCCATATCTCATAGTCATAATATGCGGCTATGTCAATTAAGATTCTAATAGACTTAAGCATTGTTACGGGCGAAAAGGTTTCATCATAGTCAACGCCATGAATCTGCCTATACCCCTTAGCAACAAGCCTAGCCTTATAAGTATGTACCTTCCCATCCATGTCGGTTTTCTTCTTGAAAACCCACTTACACCCTATGATTTTTATACCTTCAGGTGGATCAATCAAGTTCCAAACTTGATTGTCGTACATGGATTTGATCTCGGATTCCATGGCTCCTAGCCACTTGTCCGAATCAGGAGTGGACATCGCCTCTTGATAGGAAGTAGGTTCATCATTCTCAATGATTTCTACTTCGTTACTTTCCGTCATGAGAAATCCATATCTCTCAGGTTCGGATCGTATTCTATCCGATCTGCGAAGAACTTGTGTATCTTGAACCGGATCCACAACAGCTTGTGAATTTGGTTCCGTCTCTACTATTGGTTCCTTGTCATTTTCGGGTTCTTGAATTTCTTCAAGATCAATTTTACTCCCACTAGTTTCTTTAAAGAGAAACTCTTTCTCTAGAAAGACACCATGTCGAGCAACAAACACTTTGTTCTCGGATCGGTTGTAAAATTGATATCCTTTCGTTTCCTTAGGATAACCAACGAAAATACATTTATCGGATCTGGGTGCAAGCTTATTTTCAGAAACCAATTTCTTTACATAAGCTTCACATCCCCAAATCTTCATGAAAGATAAACTAGGTTTTCTTCCATGCCACATCTCATGTGGGGTCTTAGGAGCCGATTTAGTAGGGACCTTATTAAGTGTGAAAGCAGTTGTTTCCAGTGCATGTCCCCAAAAAGAAATAGGAATGTTAACTTGACTCATCATCGATCGAACCATATCTAATAGAGTTCGATTTCTCCTCTCGGACACACCATTCCATTGTGGTGTTCCGGGTAAAGTAAGTTCTGAAACAATTCCACAACTTTTAAGATGATCATCAAATTCTTGGCTTAAATATTCACCACCTCGATCGGATCAAAGTGTTTTAATAGTTTTGCCAAGTTGATTTTGTACTTCATTTTGAAATATTCTAAATATCTCAAATGCTTCACTTTTGTACTTCATCAGATAGACATAGCCATATCTTGATAAGTCATCAGTGAACGTTATGAAATACCGAAATCTTCCCCTAGCAATGCTATTCATTGGTCCACATACATCAGTATGTACGAGAGCCAACAAATCACTAGCCCTTTCACTACTCTTAATAAAAGGTGCTTTAGTCATCTTGCCCAATAAATAAGATTCGCAAACATCATATTATTCATAATCATATGAGTCTAAATATCCATCTTTATGGAGTTTAGAGACGCGTTTCTCATTTATGTGACCAAGACGGCAATGCCATTTAAATGTGTTGTTCACATTTTTTGGTTTAGATTTCTTATTTACATGATAGATATTATCAACATTATTTTCAACATCCAAGACATAAAGGCCATTAAAAGAATGAGCAATACAGTAAAGCATATCATTCAAATAAATGGAAAATTTCTTATTCGCAATAAGAAAACTGTAACCCTCATTGTCTAAACAAGAAATTGAAATAATGTTTCTGCTCAAATCCGGAACATAATAGCAATTATTCAAAACTAATATTAGTCCGCTCGGTAAAGTGACTTCATAAGTCCCTACGGCCAATGCAGCAACTCTTGCTCCATTTCCAACCCGCAGGTCTACTTCACCTTCTTTGAGCGACCTTCTATTCTTTACTCCCTGCACATTTAGGCAAATGTGAGATCCACATCCGGTATCTAATACCCAAGAACTAGAAGTAGAAAGTAGAATATCTATCACATAGATACCTGAAGTCATGGCAATCTCATTGCCCTTCTTCTTCGCCTTCCCGATAAGCTTTGCAGCTACGCCTCCAATGCCCAGCTTCCTTGCAATGGTAGCAAACCGCATCCTTTTGGGATTTGGGTTGAGGCTTCTCAACAACGGCAACCTTTGCCTCCGCTTAGCAACTTTTGCTTTAACCTTGGTTTTCTTGAACCCTTTCCTTTATTCACCATCAACACTTGATTGGTTTTCTTGGTGATATTGTTCTCTCGCATTCTTAAGCATCCCATGCAATTCAGACAGAGATTTATTCATCCCATTCATGTTATAATTCATAACAAACCGATTATAACTTTCGGGAGTGAATGCAATATCATATCCGTAGCCGCCCAACCGGATAGGATATCCAAGCCTTTCAAGATGTTCGAGGTGACCCTTCATTTTCAACACATAAGGCCCAACAGGTTGTCCTTCAATCATCTTGCATGAATGAAGAGCCTTCATGGTGTCAAACCTTTCCTGACGTGCTTGCAACTGGAACATTTCCTTCAAATGATTTCCCAAATCATAAGCATCCATGTGTTCAAGGTCCTTCAGAAGGGCCTTACACATGGTAGCGAGCATCAAGCAACCAACATCAATAGAATCATCCATATGTTTCTTATGTTGATCCTTTTCAGCTCGAGTTGCATTAGCAGCAGGCTCGGGTGGAACGGGTCCATCGAGAATGTACAACTTCCTTTCCTGTTTGAGAACAATTCTCAAACTGCGGATCCAATCCACATAGTTGTTGTCATTCTCTTCTAACTTGTCCTTCTCAAGGACTGATCGCATTGACAGAGTTTGATTAGTGTTTACAGTCATTGATCTACAAAGATATGCAACAAATATGAACACATATAAGTACCTATTTCATTTAAGAGATTTAAATAATGTATTTCATAAATACTCCCACTAAATTATATAACATTTTATACAATCATGCATAATATAATTTAATAGGCTAAGACCCAACTTTAATTTAATTTCAAGTCGGCTATGGCACGACTGCTCAAAATTAAACTAAAAAGGTAGATAACATTTATCAATCATATCAACATATGACTCTTAGATCCTTTATGAGATTATAGACATCACATGTCACATGTTTCAATCTCATCTTATGCCTTAGGCCCAAAACTGTTTTGATAGCCTAATTGAGTTCAACCATTTTAAACGTATAGCAATCACCGTTTGCTCATCTTGATCATACAAAGATAGAATTAATGTACCTCGCTATGGCGTAACCTACATAAAACTATCCGTGTACTCACAAGTGTTTAAAATGGGTGGCATAAACAAACTCAAATTTCAATGAAGGTTCAATTTTCATGTTTATCAATTAACATGGCAAGGTTGATTCATGAAAATTATATGAGCATAATTATGAACATGGAATGATGTAACACAAATCACATTTGATGTATTATTACTAGTACGTGGAATTGTAATCCAATGTTATCCCACACTTCCAAGAAGTGTCTGTGGGGAAGTTTTTGGTTTCCAGCCCATATACTAAGTAATACTTCAAGACCCATATTCTAGATTAATCACATTAATCATAAAATTCAATTCATAATCATGGCATATCTAAATATACAATTACTTCCATAAGCAAATTCCATATAAATTCATATTCTAAATCATATTCATCATGAGAATTAACATAATCATATTATATAATTATCATGATTATCTAATATAAACATCATGAACGGGGCTTTGATACCACTGTTGGGTTTCGAGGGTCCATGCGCAGCGGAATAATGCAAATTAACTCGAAAAACCCGGAGCCTAGGATCCGTTCTAGATGATTAATTAAGAAGTATGAAATAGAAATACCAACCTTGTGTGCTTTTGTCGTTGATAAACGCGTTCCAACTCCAGATTGATGAACTAGTGAATCCTCGATGAACGATTCTTGAATCACGAACGTTAGATCTTGATTGGCGAAGATCCTCTATGTGTATCCACGCGTTGAACGAACCCTAGAACAATTCTAGGTGGATTGCTAGATCCTTGATTGAAACTCCTTTCAATCAATGAAGAATTATGGAATTGGATTGTTTTGATTTTCAATTTTCAATTCTCAATTGAAATCTCTCTCCTTTTGTGTTTCTCTAAACCCAAAACGTGAGTATGACTGCTAGGGCAACCAAGGGTTTGTATTTATACGTTATAAATATCTTCCCCTCGCGAAAAGCCTAATTTTAAGTCAATTACGTATCAGTCCAGCGCCGACGGGACGACTCGTCCCCCAGGGCACGAGTCGTCCCCTTTCACCAATGTTCTGATACAGGCGTCTCCCTTAAGGGGAATAGTTGGTTCTGGCCCAGGGCACGAGTCTTCCCCATGGGCACAAGTCGTCCCCATGGGCACGAGTCGTCCCTCAGGACACTCCCTCTGATTCACTCGTCCCAGGCCAAGGGAATAATTGGTTCTGGCCTGGGGACGAGTCGTCCCCTGAGTACAGAAATTCCATATTCTTCATTTTTGACAATTCGTTCGATGCGTGTGACCCCAAAGGACTATATTATGTTGGCAATGAGTTCGATCACATCGATCCTCATAAGACATGAGCGGACTCTAACAAGCCATCATGCCTACCCAAATAATATAATATCAAGTTCGATTTCCTACATAGAACATATCACAATCCCATTGTCACACGATGTTATATTGAACATGAGTCATGATCCACGTCAACTCATATTGTTCAATGCTTTCTCGTTACTAAGTAAATTGATCAATCGAATGATATTAATCACATTAATTCATTCGGAGATGGCCATGTACATCATCAATCTTACTTACGAGTGGCCTAGCAAACATCTCTCTTTACGAGGGACAAATTTCCATCTTGACTTATCATTCTTCCCAACAGGAATCATATCATGCCAATAATAGCCCTTATTGTTATCCGGTTAAAGACAACGTTAAACTATATCAAACACAATATTCATCGAGTGGAAGACGATGATAATCTCAGGTCAAAGGATATCAATTATATAACTATATGAGATTTAATTATGACATCCGACCATGACATAAATCTCATAATGGGTCAAGTCCAGTACCTTGTTCTCCAACAAGTACCCATAAATCTAATGTGCATCTCCATGCATATAATCATCACATGATTATCCATTAGACTTCATACTAGTGCTTCATAAGTACTAGGGACACGATTATTACAATAAACATGCAAACATATATAATAATCAAAGAAACAATCTCTTATATAAATGAAAACTGACATTACATATAAGTCTATCTCTATAGGCCTAGGGCACTAACACCTACACTTTATACTGGCACTTAATATACATACACCGACTCTTTACACTGGCACTTTGTTACACTAACACTGGCACCTTGTTGCACTAACACTGGCACTTTGTTACACTAACACTGAATATACATGCACTGGCACTTAATACACTGGCACTTTGTTACACTAACATTGACACTTTTTTATACTGGCACTTTATTACAAGCACTTTGTTATACTAACACTGACACTTTATTACAGACACATTGTTACACTAACACTGGCACTAGCGGGGGAAACAAAACACGCTTTTTCTAACCTTAAGGAAAAACGTTTTTTTTTTTTTTTTTTTGTAAGATTTTGGCATAATAATACAAGAATAAATCTAATACGGAGTAATGGAATATTATTCCACAACAGAAATTAGTAATAACTACCTTACATAAACAGCTGCAAAATTTTCTGGCCAGAGAATTGGAAATGTCCAAGAACAAGTAATGGAAATGGAAGAAATAAAAGGGTCATGCAGGTTATAAGTAGATAAAGTTCTTTCCTGACTTTTGCCTCACTTCTTCGATTCCTCGATTTTCTTTCTCCTTTCCTTGAGTTTCTTATTTTTGTCTGATTTTTTCTTTTGGCCTATCTGCAAAAGAGAATTAATAAAATAGACAAAGTCAATTTAGTCAAACCAGCGAGACAACGGAACAATGACCAATTGACCATTCCATTCAACGTGAATGTTCAATACGAATTTCATCCACTAATAGCGTAAATAGCGTGGAAAGGAATCACAGTTCTTTCATATCAAATGAGTATTGAATCTCTAGACTCATCCATCTTTGAAATAATGGGGGGAGAGGGGGTAACAGCCCTACAGGTCCAGTAGAGCCAACGAACCCAATCCTCGCTCGCTCGCTCTCTCTCTCTCTCTCTCTCTCTCTCTCTCTCTCTCACACACACACACATTCACCAAACCAACCCTCCATCTCCTTCTTGATTTTTTTCTCAAAATAAACATTTAAAAAAAGTATTGCCCGAGACAACACAGTTGAAAAAGTAATGCCCAAAATAACCTACTTTTGTGAATTCGCATTTGGCGAATTTTGGATTCGCTATTGGCAGTAGCGAATTTAGATTTAGGCTTCCGAACTTTGAAATAGTATTGAGGAAATTAAAATCGCTTTTGGCAATATTGAAGTCAAGCTTAAATTTGCTAGTATCGAATTCACAAAAGTAGGTTATTTTGGGCTATACTTTTTTTTAACTGTGTTATTTAGAAAAATACTTTATCAGAAAGTGTTATTTTGAGAAAAGAATCTCTCCTCCCCCCTCTCCCTCTCCCTCTCCCTCTCCCTCTCCCTCTCCCTCTCCCTCATACCAGGGAATGTGCAAAAAGGATAGAAAATTATAACAGAAAATCGAATAAAATTGAACTCTTTTGCGTCTACACAGAAATGAGATGCATGAAGGTTGTGGATACTTGACCATTACTAAAGCAAAACAGCATGCAAGGAATTTTACCTCCATAGCTTCCAAAAGCTTCCTCTTTTTATTTGACATCAGAACCTTGGACATGTCATTAGCATCCTTGAATTTTTGTTGCGGGTCAGGTAGGGATTCTCCTCCATATTCCACGACCTCAGTTTTATCCTTGTCATCATCAACAGTCTCCTTACTGACAGTTGCAACAGAAGGACTTTGAGCCCCTCGAACTTCCGTTTTTAGTTCAAGATGGTACTGTTTCTCATACTCCGACATCTGCACCCATTCCAAATTCAGATATATTTATCCAAGAAAAGTACGCCATTTAATGATTTAAGAAAACCCACAATAGTCATCTGCATATATAAGCAATCACATTGCTGCAAAAAGCAACACATGGGTAACATATAGTCCCTCCGTCCAAGTTTATGTAACAAAAAAATGGTGTGCACAGGAATGAAGGAAAAGTGTATGATATAATAAAGGTGTTGTGAGCATGGAAAGTGGGGTAGGAGTTGTGAGTGGGGTATGGAAATGGAATAGTAAGTGGGGTAGTTGTTGTGAGCACGACAAGTGGGCCCAATTGTTTAAAAAAAAATAAAAAAAATATATATATATATATATACTCCCTCCGTCCCACGATAATCTGCAAAAAGACCCCTTTTGGACGTCCCACAATAATCTGCACTTTCCCAAAATGAAAATGGGACCCACTTCTCTCTACTCACAACCATTACCCACTTACTCCACTTTCTCTCTCCTACCCAACCATCTACACTCACAACACAACACATCACCTGCTTCACTTTTTACCTTAATTCCCGCACCAAGCCAAAAAGTGCATATTTTCGTGGGACGGAGGGAGTATATATATATATATATATATATATATATATATATATATATATATAGAGAGAGAGAGAGAGAGAGAGAGACTTACTTTTCTCTTTCTCTCATTGGCTTCAATATCCTTTGCTCGGTCGATAACCCCTGCAAGTAGTAAATTCTGAGGATCGTCCAAATCTTCTTGTCCAATACCCGGCATTGGAAGGATTTCTTTTCTTGCAGCAGCCTGCAGCCGTTTAATAGTCTCTGCATACTCAGGCACATACCCTTCTGCCTCATTATCGACAAACGGGGACAAATGTGGTGGGGGAACCCTGTTGAAATCACTTGTTAGAACTTTACAATGTGCTATTCTTTTACTTCTCCCAAAATGAATGTCCATTTGGAATTTAGAGGCTTTGACCAATAAGTCCTTTAGACAAATGAATACTACCTTCAAGTACTGACATTTTCAAATCTTGCCAAAAAGTCTCTGGACCATTTTGCCCTTGTCACTCTGTTTTTCACAGTTGTATGATTTCACAGTTGTGTGATTTCACAATTATAATAAATTGATTTTCCCTCAAAATTTAAAATACAATATCTCAAAATAAAGAAATCTAAAAAATAATCTGAAACCACCATATTAAACATTGTCAAAACGAATCAAACAAGTACATTCAGGATATGATTCAAATTTTAAAAATAAAAGTTTCATTTACCACTTGTGAAAAATTGAAAAAAATCATTTTTCATTTCTCAATTGATTTCACAGTTATATGATTACACAATTGTATTAATTCAAAGTTGTGTGATTACACAGTTGTGTGTTTTCATAGTTGTGTGATTCTATATGTCTTTTAAACAGTTGAGAAATCATATCCCAGTTGCTCACAATTGCGATAATTTTTTATTTATTTTTTACATTTTTCAGTTTTAAAACTAATAAATTATTGTCTCGATTTGTTTTTTATTTTTCACTTGTAAAACTGATAAATTCATCACAGCTATTCACAATCACGCAAAAAAAAAAAAAAAACATTTTTCACTTGCAAATTTTATAAATTTATTTTGGGGCACTTACCAAAAACTACTTTTGAAAGATGGATATTACAAAAAAATCACACAAGTTGGATATTATAAAAAACTCTTTAAATATTACAAAAAAACTATTTTTTTTTTTTTGCGTTTATCTCTCAAATAGCTGATAAATACATTTTTCAATGTAAAATGCATTTATCAGTAGTTTAACCAAAAAACCAATCACAAAATACTCTTTAAAAATGATAAATGAATTTATCAGTTATAAACAATTGATAAATGCATTTATCAAGTTGTTTTAATTGAAAAGGCAAAAAAAAAAGTAATTTTTTGTAATATCACAACTTACATTTTTTTTTGTAAATAGCATCTTTTTGAGATAGTTTTTGATAAAAACTCCATTTATTTTTCAATTATCCACAAATGATAATAAAAATTTATTTCTCACTTATAAAAGAAAATTTTGTTACATCATTTTTGAAAACTGATAACTCATTTTTCAATTGTTTAAAGCTAAAACAATGGTCATATACGTTTTCAATTGATTTCACAATTGTGTGATTTTATAGTTGTTTGTGCCGTGTTCTTTAAATAGTTAAGAAGTCAATTTTTCTGTTGTGTAAAGTTAAAGATTAGGTTAATAAATTCACTATCATATACTATTTAAACAATAAAGAACCTAAATTATTACTCATTGTTTATTTATTTAAACAATTAAACATATCTCAAACAAATATATTAGGGTTAAAAGTAGACATAACTCAAAAACATTGTAAGAAAGTCAACCTTAGTCAAAGATTAAGTTAACCTAATTCTTCTAATAAAGAAATTGACTTCTCACTATTGACCTTGATCAAAACGAATGGGACCTTGCATAAATATTAATAATAATGATAAAAATTGGGACCCACCAAAAAGCCTGTCAAATATTGGTGGCATTGCTTTTGCCCCAACTGAAGTGTGTGTGTGTGTGAACTTGGGCATCATTAGCCGTTTCTTTCTTTTTCTCTTTCACTTTCTCGCTCTTCGCCCACAACACCTGAAACCACAAATTCATCACATACGGAAGAAATCCCAATTCAATTATCCTCGACCACTATAACTTCTTCCTAACCCCCCACCATGATTTTTCTCAAATGCACAATCTGATTTCTGACCCTAAGCCCGGACCTTCAAAAACAATGGCATTTTTCGAAGGCAGAGGCGGCAAGGGGAACCAGAATTGGGGTGAAATTCGACATAATCACCAAGAATTCTAGCTGGGGTTTTTTCTTATTCTAGCTCCAAGTCGTATCAATCATTGAAACGGAAAATGAAAAATGTCAACTTGAATTTGAAACCAAATGAGGCTGAGCTAGGCAGGTCAGATTTTTCCGCCACCGTCGACGTTTTACCACTTCGTCCTCATGCTGAAGAAGAAGAGCACATAGATATAGAGAGAGAAAGGTATTCAACGCATAAAGAGACAACGGTATTCAGCTCACAGAGAAGAGAAAGGTTAGGGGAGGGGCAATTTGGCCATTTAAAAATATTATAAAAAGGATCAGGGACTCTACGATGGTTTTGATTTCAACCCAGGGATCCTAAGGAAGAATTCAAAATGTACTGTTTTATTGTTAAATTTCACCCTATCTCAGGGACTTATTGGTAAAACCCCTTGAATTTAAGGGTAATTTTGAATATGTTGATTTTTAATAGAAAAATATAAACATTCTTGCTATTCACTTTCAAAATTTTAGTTTTGCAAAAATATAATGAACTAAGAAAAAAATTGAAAAAAAAAAAATTCATTTACAGAGTTTTTTTATGGGAAATTTTCATGAGAACATTCAATTTGGGACAGAGGGAGTAGTACAGACTTAAATTACCATTTTGTGCACAATGTAGGCATCGGAATCAGAAAGATGCAATGTCAACCATGACATCTTTTCAGTTAATCTAGGTTCACATGAAATCACCAAAGGATTGGAAAAGCCAAGTTCACAAGATGAATACTGGTCATTCATTTGCCACGTGAATGGTATAGCATTACACGAAAGCTTCATCTTCCTAAAAAGAGTTGCTCAAATAATCACACTAGAGCTACGCACAAAACTAACAAACTCCATGTACTCTGACAAAAAGAAGTTTAATCCACAATGCTAAAATATTTACTGCTTGCTCTGAAAAACCAATCCCAAAGATGGTCCCTCAGCGTTATCCTCTAGCCAATTAGCTCTGTCCATGTCTACTCTCCACGTTCCATAGACTAATTAAGAATAGCACCAGCTACTTCACAGCGGACTTCCAAAAACCCTATAGGCCTCTACGATACCTACGTCCCACATAAACTTAACTACTCCCACATCCCAAACTATCTGTTTCTTATCGACTTTGCACGGGATATATGAATGTATTCAACTCTTAGTACTTTTTCTCTAATACCTCAAGTTATCTCTCTATTAAGGTCCGCTCCAGAGTTTTTAAAGGAGATAAAGGAAAGAAAGGGGAGGGAATTCAATATTTTCTTAAGATGCTGCAGCGTAATGAAGGAAGGAAAGTAAATTAAAAAAAGTACACTTGTATCCTTAATGAAAGAAAAAGAGTGTTTAATTTTAAGGGTAAAATAAGTTTATCAAAAAAGTTTGTTTAACAAAAGTTTCTTTCCTCCCAAATTTGTTTTGGGAGGATTGTATAGGAGAGAAAATCTAAAAAAAGAAAATAAAAAAAATCCTCCCTTTCCGTCCACTTCCTTCCTAAAAACATTTGGGAGCAACCTTAGAGGATCGGCACCGAGTTTTAAAAACGAGAGAGAGAAAGGAAGGGAAATGAGAAGAAGTCTAATATATTTTCCTTTCGAATGTTGCTCCCAGATTTTTTTAGGAAGGAAGTGGACAGAAAGGGGAAGATTTTTTTCAGATTTTCTCTCTTATACAATCCTCCCAAAACCGGGAAGATTTGGGAGGTAATTTCTTTTATCAAACAAACTTTTTTGATAAACCTATTTTACCCCTCAAATATAACTCTCTTTTTCATTTTTTCTTTGTACAAGTGTAATTCTTATTTTATTTCCTTTCCTTCCTTACTCTGGAGCATCTTTTTTTAATTCCCTCCCCTTCCTCTCCTTCCCCTTCCTTTCCTTTCTCTTCCTTGAAAACTCTGCAGCGGACCCACAGAAAGGAAAATATATATCGTTCTCCGAGAAAAGCTCAAGAATATAGTTGAAACTTATTCTTAGTGTACACATGGTTATGTCTTTTGATCAATAAAATGATGACAATATTTAATAAACCATTATTTCTAGCACATCTACGGCGGTACAAGTTATAAAGATTCAACTGTATAAATTTCATTATCATCCCACCACCCACTTCACATGATTTGGATCTTCAACTGCATTAGTTTAAATTAATTCACGTTTAAACTAAATACTCCCTCCGTCTTATTTAAAAAGGGCACCCTTCGGAGGGAACATGGTTTTTCTAGAGAAAAAAAAAGTGTTGTATGTAAAGAGGGGTACGAATTGTAATTGAGGTAGGGAATATTAAGTGTTAGTTGTTGTGAGTATAGCAAGTGGGTCCTATTGAATAAAGCATATTAAAAACTTTTCATTTTGGGGGTGTGCCCTTTTAAGAGGTCCCTAAATTTGCAAAAAGTTCCCTTTCATATAAGAAAGGAGTGAGTATATATATGTAGCCTAAAAGCTGGTCATTTGCACAAAACACCTATTACCAATATACTCCCCTGGCCTCATTTATAACCAAAGTTAACCACTTTCACACAGATTAACACAATAGTTGAAGTAGTTATTGTCTTGATTTTATAACAAAATTGTGTGATAATTACTAATATATCCTCATATTAAATGTGCACTTTATCTTTGAAAATGGATATTAAATAGGGGTTTTTTTTGGTAACACTGTATTAAATACAGTTGCATTTAATGAGTTTTGCATTGAAATTGGTAAGTTTTTCTTATATTTAAGGCCAATATAAGAAGAAAAAAAGGAAAAAAATGGTCTTAAATATAAGCAAAGCAAAACTCACAAATTTCAATGCAAAAATCATTAAATGCAACTGTAATTAATACTCTTATACCAAAAATACCCCTATTTAAGCATTCATTTTCAAAGTTAACAGCACATTTAATAGACATTTAATAAGAGGATATTATAGTAACTGAATCACAATTTTATTTAAAATCAAGACAATTAAATTACTTTAACTATTTAATATGTGTGGAAGTGATTAGTTTTGCCTATAATTAGGCCAGCGGGAGTATATATATTTATTACCAAATCCAAAAGCAAATTAGGAGCAACTGATATGTCGGAAATGGGATGTGGACAGTTTGTGGTTGCTAGGTTCATAATATTGAAATGAGAGTTAAGGTGACATTTCATCATAAACAGCTTTCAATGCAAGGAATCATGCACTCTTTTTCCTTCACTATGGTTTTTCACGGTGGATATTTCTCTAGTAAGGTTTCTTCGAGGCATGTTCCTTGTATAATCTAAGGAGGAGTATTGTGAATATAGTTTTGGATGTCCACTTGTCCAGCATCCATATCCCATTTCAACATCCCAATCACTCCCCCAGACAGCAATTTCAGGTCTTCCCTTCAACCCGAACAGGCAGATTAAATGTAGTGGAGTCGTCTCACATACAAGCTATCATTCGCCTATTTATCCTGCCATTTGCCAGACCAGTATAAAAGGAATAGACGCGAGAAGACATTTAGGTTTGATTCTGCAAAAAAGAAAAGAAAAATCCCTCTCCCACTATTTATATTTGAAGTATTGTATTTTCTAAAAGTAAAGTACCTTCTTAAAACTAGTGTAAGGCCAATAAGAGACGCTTAATCAATGGAGGAAGTAGAAGGTTTTCATTTAGCTTGCAGGAAGTCATAACCAATTACTATGCTTATGCTTGTAGCTTCTCTTCTTGCCCCTTGAGAAGAGAAAATTTTCCCTACCCCAATTTCCTCACATATTGTATAATGAGAGCTTGATTCTGTAAGATTTTGTTCTAAAAGTAACAAACCAAAAAACTCAGCCACCTAGAACATTCACTGTCTTAGTCCCGAGTATATTGGTGGCAGGGAAGAGCTAGTAAGGCTGAGCACGTGCACCGACAGTTGTATATGCAGAGAGTTATTGCAGCCTATGTAAAATCAGAGTATTACCTTCCCACCGTATAATCATCAGTTGGCAAGATGATTCGTGCATTTATGCAATCAAAAATCCATTGCGGCTGAATATATTTTCTGGAAAGAAATAGGTGACCCTGAGTTGGCCTGTCAACAATCTGCAGGAAATAGCAATCCCTCAGAACATGTTCTCGTCAAGATCATACTGCTTTCGACTAGATGGCAGAATAGGCATAAGACCAACTGCCATACAAATAAGATAATAGGTTCTTTTTTTCCCTTGTGTTTGAAATATAAAATGTTCACACAGATGTTGAGATCAAAAAAGAGTATCAACTATCCATAAGCTCACTCTGTAGGATACGCAAAAAAAGCTAACCAAAGTACGGAAGTGAAGTATTGTTTTATAAGCATCTTGCTGAAATATAATCCCAAATAAAGGATCGAGCACATTCGAAGTGAAGACAATAACACACACTTATAAAGAAACAAGCAGTATATCAACCATAAAAGGGAAGTGAATTATATATTACATACACCCCCTTTTGTTGTAAATGATACCTGATGGGTAACGCTTTGGTCAGATTCCTTATAAGGAGCTCCATCTCCCTCCCATGACACTATGCCACCAAAAGCAGGGATGACAAAGAGCAAAGATTCTCTCGGTACCTGAAATTTGAGAGGCGATTTGTCTGAACAAACTCAGTAACATAAGAAAGCAGGAGTTCAACTTTTTAGAGTTCGAAAAAAAAATGGCATACAAGTTCGAGATCAATAGCATAACAACAAAAAAAGGGCCAAACCCAACATAACAGTTGATTTTGAGAAAGAGTAGCATATGTTTGGCGCTACGAAATTGGCATCAAAGTTTCATCGTGACAAGTTACGGACACCCAGAAATTTAAATTAAAATAGATGTAGAATAGTTAAGCCTACAATTATCAAAATCTAAACAATAGGCACACCAGGAGCAATTTCTGAAAATTAATGTTGATATATGATCCAGTGTAGCCAATGTTCACATAAAATCTCCAATGGACCTAAGATATAAACAAAGCAGAATGCACCAAACAGTATGAGAATGGAGCATCTGTTTCAAATACTCATCATATGGGCTACTTCTAAGTCCAACGTTATCTTTCCTTTCACCATAAAGAATTGCACAAAACGTGTTGACAGACTAAAAGATCAAACACAAACGCCTGACCTAAACGGTGTGAAATAAGTTGTCAGAAAATGATTACCATCTAGAGCCAGATAAATAACACACTTATAACAAATTCCCAGCATATATTCTTCCATGCGATAGTACTACCGCTTTAACCAATAAATACTCATATTTGTTCCTCAATATTGACCCATTATTATAATCTGACATGTTTATTACACCACATTCTTTTGGATTAGTCTTCTGTTATCGTTCCTTCTCCTTATGAAGTAAAAAATACCTTGGTGATCACTTCATCCGCCACCAAAAATGGAGGAAAAGAACAATCATGGGTACAGCAAAATGATTACAGCTGTTTCTTCCGCAGATTGGAGGCAATAACATAGGAAAGATGCATAAATGTACAAAAAACAAGCGAATGAAAACTGTACCTCGCGACTCAAAAAGAATCTCAGATTCTTAAAGAGAGTTTTACACTTTGTTGTTTCCTCATCATCTTCATTATCATTACTGGCATCTTCAACAAGGTGCATCAAAGCACCAGGTTCATTCGAAGGAAGTTGGTGTTGGAGTTGGGCAAGTCTAAGCTCAGACTCATCAAGCTTTGTTCCCTCCTGCAGATTCTCAGCTTGGTCAGACACAGGAGCCTTTTCAGAACGTGAATTAGCGTCGAAGTATCTTGATAACGCATAAAGATCTGCAGAACTCCAACAATATAATTATTACAAACAGCTCATAAATTAGAGCTTCAATCTCTTACTGAGACCATGCTCCATAACAAAAGTACAGGTGAAGCTTTATGATTGCTTTGACACTGCTAAATCAAATTATTTAAATTCAGATAAAAAGACCTTTAAATAAACCTAAAAGAATAGATACCTGCAGCTAAAGCTTCCAAACGGGGATCAAGAATAGGTGGATATGCGACATTTATTGAATGATAGAGTTTGAAATTGGTGAAAGAAAGGAGAGTCTGCACCACAAAAGAAATGATATGTAAATAACAACGAAACTGATGCCCCACAAACCTGCTTGGTACTTGGAGAAAGAAATGAGCATAAAGAGCTAATTACTCACAAGTAATGATTGGCAGGTAACTCTAGGTGGAATCAGTTTCAAAAGATTTAAGGCCTCAACAATAACTGAGCTAATCAATTTCATAGCTTATGTTTTTTTACTGCTACTACTTAAAAGGTGTTTGGACTATAATTAACAAAATCTTCAAGCCAACTGAAAGATATACTTTTTTCTTTCATCAAATGAAACAGTACAAGCAATAAACAAAATACAAATATTGAGAGACTGACCTCATAAAACTCAAAGTTAACATGATGTTGTAATCGACATCTTGAGGCAATACTTGCTGCAATGCATGAGGAGTTAACCAAGTGATCTTTTGCCCCTCCACCTCTGCCTGAAAAGTCAAATTCTCAATAACTTAAACCTATGAAAGCCTTTCTCAATTTGTGTGTTCGAGAAACATAGGCCTGCCACATTCAGCAATACCTGGTAATATATTCCTTTCACAGATATGAAAGCCTTTCTCAGTTTGTGTGTTCGAGAAACATAGGCCTGCCACTCATGGCTTAACCTAAACAGCAATGAAAAATAACCCATTTCTCAGAACTATGTAAATAATCACAAGATTGTAAAATCTAGGCAAAAGGTTATATACCAAATTCATAAGCAATCACATCAAGTATAACCCCAATAAATCAAATACTAACAAAAGAAAGGGTAAACCTTCGACAATTATGAATGCGCTTCACTTGAATATTCTCCTTCTCCTTGGCAGGTAAAGCGGCAAAGAGATGCACCATAGTGAGACAGTCATCCAGATCTCTAAGTGCATCAATGAACTTCGGATACCTACAACCCAAGCAACCAATCAGTACTCATCAAAATCTTCAGCTCCATGACATAATTCAGATAGCCAAATTATACAAAACAAACAATCACCTCTCCCGAATAAGCATATCCAATGTATAACCAGGCTTCCGCGTCAATAGACGTTCAGCAAGATCCCTGTTCTTCTTAGTCATAGCCTTTTTCACCTTCCTTTCATAAGCCCGCATATCTCTCAACTTTTCGAGAAGTGGCTCATGTTTAAGAAAATGAATATCTTTCATGTGATAGTAAGTGTGGTGATTCCCTTTCACCTTCTTCTTTGGTTCCCGGGGAAATATGCCTTTGAATATGCATAATCTCCTATAAATTTCCAAGCCCGTTACATGAACAAAAACAAAATAAAAAAAAACTTACACTAAAATCATACAACTTGATTGAATGCAACAATTTCTCATGAATTCTAAAGACAAGTAAATAAATAAACACCTGAAAACAGATAGACTGACTTGAAGGTACTTAACAGCCTGTGACCTGGTGATATATCTGGCCGCATTGCCTTCCTTCTTCTTTCCCTGCACATTACAAAGTAACCATTCGTATAAAGTGGCGACAATTTATCCTATAATTACTCAATTTTGAACTCATTTGGTGAGTGACAGTAGTTCAGATAGCACAAAAACAATCAAGATCATTGAAAATTGAACTTACAGCGGGCCTGTAGTGCTTTGGCATGGCTGCGGTGGCTACCAGCCGGGGGCGGCGGTCGACTGCTGGAGGAGGAGGAAATTTCAGAAGGTGGATGATTTACAACAAAACTAAAAATAGCACTAGGAAAGTAGGGTTTTGTTGAGCAAAGCAACTGTCAGGTCCGGTCCGTTTGTGATCTTGGGCAGGTGAGCTCGTCTCTCGTAAAAGTATTCAAGTTGAGGTGGGTTCGAGCTGAGTCGAGTAAGGGTTAGGTTGGGTTGGATTGACCGGGTTAAAGCGGGTAGCGGGTTGAAACGGGTAACGGGTTGAGAGTCCTGAGACGAGTAATACCTGTTACAATCCATTTAACATACGGGTCGACTCGGATAACCCAATAAACTTAACTCTTTTTTTTTCTTTTGAATTACTCGGCTAGAAAAAATAATTTTCAAAAATAAATTAATTTTTTTGACCCGATGGTGGGGTGGGGGGTAGACGTGTCCAAACGGTTATAACCGCCGGTTAACGGTTATAACCACCGGTTAAAAAAACCGTTAAAGCTTAACCATAACCTAACCGCCGTTAACCGTGTACTAACGGTTACGGTTATCCGGTTAACGGTTATACCCGGTTAACACGGTTAATCCGGTTAAAACGGTTAACTAAAGCCTTTTTTTCTCTTTCAGATTAGTCCTTTTAACGGAATTTTTAACAGTTTCTGTTAACCTTTGTTAAAAAACTAACTGAAAATCTTTAAAAAATTGACTGGAATTTCAAAAAACTAACTGAAATTCTGAAAAACTAACTAAAATGTTAAAAAAATGACTGAAATTCTAAAAAACTAACTGAAATTCTGAAAAACTAACTAAAAACGTTGAATTTGACCGGTTAATCCGGTTATAACAGTCGGTTATTTAAACGATTATAACCGGTTAAATAATCGACGGTTATAACCGTCAGTTAGCCGGTTTGAAAATTCTCTAACCTTAACCGAATCGGTTAACCGCCGGTTTCAGTTAAGCCGGTTACGGTTAAATCGGTTAACGGTTTTGACCGATTAGTTGACGGGTTAAAAATCGTCGGTTAGCCGTTTTCGGTTAGATTTTGGACACGTCTAGTGGGGGGTGGGGGGTAGGGTGGGGCTGGGGTGGTTAAAAATAAATTTAAAATGTTTAATTTTTTTTTGACCCGGAGGGGTGGGGTTAGAGGTGTTCATCCGGTTATAACCGTCGGTTAATGGTTATAACTGGCGGTTAAAATAACCGTTAAGTCTTAACCGTAACCTAACCGTTAATCGTGTAATAACGGTTACGGTTAACGGTTATAACCGGTTAATCCGGTTAAAACGGTTAATTGAAGGCCCTTTTTTCAGATTAGTCCTTTTAACGGAATAGTTAACAGTTTATGTTAACTTTTGTATTGTATATCCCTTTTTTTTTTTTTTTTTTTTTTTTGAATAAGGAATACTATTTGAGATGTTAGTTATTAGTGATTTTTTTTTTGAAAAAGTTATATAAAAAAAGATAAGAATTTTTAAAGAAATGAAATTTTAACGGAAAGTGTGTTTAACGGATTTTTTTTAACAGTAATTATTTTTATTTAATTTTTTTGTTGGTTAAGCAAAGCTATTTGAGAAATATTTCTTTTAAAAAAAGTTTTTAACATTTTTTGAAGAAAACAGTTAACTTTTTAATAGATTTTTAACAGCTTCTGTTAAGTTCTTTAAAAAAGTTAACTTTTTTTTTATTATTTTATTATTTTTTTGATAAAGAAGATCATTTTAGACTTTTGTATACTACATACATTTTTTGCAAAAAGTTATATAAAAAAAAGTTTTGAATTTTGAAAGAAATAAAACTTAACTTTTTAAAAAATAAACGAAAGTATATAAAAGAAAAAGGGACGATGCCCTTAAATTTTATTAATTAAAATAAAATTATAAAGAGGGGGACAACCAATCTTACCCTTTTATAATTAAGGGGGGACATTTAGGAGCCTTTACCTCAATCTAACTATTACAATTCAATAAAAATAAACCTAATCTAAAAAATTAAAATTAAAAACTAATCTAATCCTCACTCACTTTCCGTAGAGTCATCCACATCGTATTGATATTTTGGGTCAAGTGTATCCTCTTCATAAGGCATATCTTGTTCTCTCTTTTTCGATCTAACCCAATCCCCAAGTAATAGTTGATTTTCCAAGTTTTCAACCGTTAGTTGGGAACGTCTTTCATTCAAAACATTTTCTCCGGTGCTAAATGCGGATTCGACCGCCACCGTTGACGCGGGAGAAGCTAAGACTTCTTTTGCAATTATATAGAGTATAGGATAACTTTCGTTCCTTCTTGACCACCACTTTAAAACATCAAAATCATTTGGATTATCACTACTTTGATCCCATTCAAAAGTAGTGTTGAAATATGTTTCTAACTCCACGGGAATGTTAGAGTTAGGGGAAGAAGAAGTCCCTACTCGAGGACCTTTTTTTTTGCTATACAAATTAGCAAAAAAATGATACGGAACCGCCTCAACTAAATTACCACCAACATCTTGAGAAGAAGTACTTGATTCAACATTTTGAGAAGGATTTCCATGAATTGCATTATATTCGTTAAAAAGATACACCAAATCATTTTTTGTAGTAGCAACAATATTCGACGGAGAATTATTATCACCGTCACCTTCGGTGTATAAATCAAATAATAAAAAACTAAAATTGCTTCCAACTCCTCTAATTTAACACGGTGATCTAATACTTTTGCAACAAAAAATAAAGGTGGAATAGTGGCAAAATATTTAATCAACTTTTGTCTCATGGAAAAAATGCAATATTTTAAAACATAGCAATCTTTTAAATTATTAAAACTAGTAACAATTGCAACACATTGCTCAGAAACCAAATTGGAAGTTGGATAATAAACTCCCGATAATGCCAAAGTAGCGGTGTTAAAAATCTTTAGCAATTTACACAAATTAGTGCATGCATTCCATTGATAAGCAAATAAAGGTTGATTATTACCAAGTGTAGCAAAAAAATCCATAAGAAACTCTTTATACTCAAAACCATATTTTAACATTTTATAGGTGGAATTCCACCTAGTTGGAACATCGGAAGTAAAATATTTGTCACCAAGATTTTGATTTCTTAAAAACTTAATCCATTTTTTTGTAACACTATTTCTTCTAGAAATATATTCAAGAGCCCCTCTAATTGGGGAAACATGTTCTTCTAATGCATGCAAACCATCTTTAACACATAAATTAATAATATGACATAAACATCTAATATGAAAAAACTTACCACCAAATGACGGTTGACAAACTCTAATCAAATCCAGTAAACTAGTGGTATTAGCACTAGCATTATCAAAAGAAATAGTAAATATTTTATTCGTAATCTTATATTTTAAAAAAATTCCACGCAACTTTGAACAAATTGCTTCGGCGGTATGGGGGGATCAAAATTTTCATATGCAATTAATCTTTTTTGGAAGTCCAAGAATAATCTATCCAATGGCAAGTAACACCTAAATAACTATTTCTTTGCCAATGATCACTCCAACCATCGGCACAAATTGAAACTTTGTTTGGTAAATTTGATAAAACCTCAATTAAAGTTTTTTTATATGTCAACACCACCTTATAAATATCACATACGAGAGTCGAACGCGGTACTCTTGAGGCGGCGGGATTTAAAGAAAGTCGTATAAATCTTTCATAAAATTCATCATCCGCAAAGTTAAAAGCAAATCCTTTAACACAAACAAATTTGGCCAATTCTTGCCTATAAATGACCTTATTAAATTTAAATAGGACGGAAGACGAACATTGGGTGGTGGTTGGATCTAATTGAGTTTGACCACTCGAAATGCCAAGTTTATCGGGATGTTGTGTGCGTGTGTGGGCGTTAAGTGACCCATGCCCTCCACACTTCGTAAATGGGTAGGATTTTGTACAATAGTTGCAAGTCCCTCGATAATAGCGGTCGTCATCGGGATCAATTTGCTCTTTTCGAAAATAAATTGTAAAAGTGTCGGACGTAGACTCTCTAGCGGCACGTGAACGTGGCACCGTTGGCGGTTGTTCTTGTTCTTGTCCCCGAGCACGACCACCTCGAGCTCGGCCTCGGCCTCAGTCGCCCCTACCCCTTCTACCACTTTCAACAACATTTTCATCCACATCTTGCTCATTTTGTGTAAATGGTTCGTCAAAAAATTCGGATTCTTCTTCGTTATGATGGGAGAAAGAACCAACAACTTCCTTGCCTCTTCGAGAAGAAGACATTTTCGTTAAAAAACTGACTGAAATTCGAAAAAAATGCTAACTTTTGTTAAAAAACTAACTGGAAATCTTTAAAAAACTGACTGGAATTTCAAAAAACTAACTGAAATTCTGAAAAACTTAAAAAACTAACTGGAAACTCTAAAAAACTAACTGAAATTCCTAAAAACTAACTGGAAATGTTAAAAAAACTGACTGGAATTTCAAAAAACTAACTGAAATTCTTAAAAACTAACTGAAATTGTTAAAATACTGACTGGAATTCTCGAAATAGAAAAAAATATTAATTTCATTAAAAAACTAATTGTGAATTGTAAGGAAACTAACTGAAACTGAAAATCGAATATAATGAGAGTATGAGAGAGGCTTAGGATATTTGAGAGTAGAGAGAGAGTAAAAGTAGAGAAGTAAGCTGAAAATGAAATGGTGGGAGGGAGGGAGGTGATATTTATAGGGTAGATTTTTTAAAAGAATTTTTTTTAATTTAATGGGGAGATGAGCTGCTAGGGCAATGGGTATGAAAGGCCGGGCGCCTGGGAGGGAGGCTGTGCCGAGGCCAAGTGGCAGTTGGGAGCCTTGCCTGGGAGGGATGGATGGGGCCAGCCAAGTAGCCGTTGGCCTTGGGAATTTGAATGGGTCCTTGGGGGTCAAAATAGCCGTTGGGGACTTGGGGTAGCCGTTGGGAGTAATTTGAATTTGGTCGGTTAAGGCGGTTATAACCGCTGGTTATTTAACCGGTTATAACTGGTTAAATAACCGACGGTTTTAACTATCGGTTATCCGGTTTTTAAAATCCTTAACCAAAATCGAGTCGGTTAACCGTCGGTTTCGGTTAAGCCGGTTATGGTTAACCCGGTTGACGATTTTGACCTGTTAGTTGACCGGTTAATATCCTCCGATTAGCCGATTTCGATTAGATTTTGGACACGTCTAGGTGGGGTGGGTGGGGGTGGGGCGGGGGGCGTGGGGGTAGGGGTGGGGATAGGGGGTGGGACTGGGGTGGTTAAAAATAAATTTAAAATATTTAATTTTTTTTACCCGGGGGGTGGGGCGGGGTGGGGTGGGGGGTGGGGGTAGGGGCTGGAGTGGTTAAAAATAAATTTAAATTGTTTAATTTTTTTTTTGACCCGAGGGAGGGGGGTGGGGCAGGGGTGGGGTGGTTAAAAATAAATTTAAAATGTTTAATTTTTTTTTTACCCGATGGGGGGGAGGGGTGGTGGGGTAGGGGGGGTGGGATGGTTAAAAAAAATAAAATGATTTGACTCGAGGGGGGGGAGGGGGAGGGAGAGGGGGAGGGGGAGGGGTAGGGGTGGGGTAACTCATTTAAATGTTGCAAATGTTTCAATCATTGTTGTTACGACGGGTTGAGACGGGTTGACGAGTTGACCCGCTTTAACCCGCTAACTTTAACGGGTTAAAGCGGGTAACTCGTTTCAACCCGAAATTGTTAATAAGTTGGGTTGGGTTGGGTCGGATAATTAGCGAGTTGGGTTGAGCGGGTTATTGGGTAATGGGTAAAAATTGACAGGCCTAGTCGAGTTCGATCTCGAATCGATTTTTTAAACTTGTTTTCTTATTGAGATGGTTGGTGTTTGGCTCATTTATTTGATAAGCTTTCATCAATATTGACTCGTTTGAGCTCGGCTCGTTTAGCTCATTAAAATCTCGAAAGATTTTTGTTCGCGAATAACTTAAACTCGAGTTCGCCTCGATAATCTCGTTAACACGTAAATTTAATTTTCGAACACGACTCGACTCGTAATCGACTCTTTAAAGCTCAAATCATTAGTTTTTAATAAATATATGTATAATAGATGTAAATACAAAATAATATATACTCCCTCCGTCCCAGCAAAAGTGTCACTTTTTATCCAAAATGGTGTCCCGTTTGAAGCGTCACCTTTCCTAAAAAGGAAATGTTTATCAATATTCTATTACACCCACTCACTATTCCCTCCACTCATTATCTCTCCTAAAACACTATTACACTCACAACACTTTTTAAATTCACTATTTCCTTCACTAATTCTCTCTCCTATTTTCAAATTACACTCACAACATTTTTTCTTTCCACTTTTTTCCTTAATTTGCGTGCCACCCCTAAAAGGGTGACACTTTTGTTGGGACGGAGGGAGTATAATTTTTCAACTCGGATCGAATTCGACTCGTATTCGGTTCGTAAAGCTCGAACTCGAGCTCGATAAGCTTGAGCCCGGCTCGTTAACTCAAGTTCGAGCAGCTTGCGAACAACTCACGAGCAGCTCTAAACTCGATTCGAGTCGAGAACGATCAAACTCTTGGCTCGAGCTCGAAACTCCAAAGCTCGACTCGGCTCATCTCGTTTACCGTCATAATTTTGGGTCTAGTCAAGTCGAGTTCCAGGTTTTATTCATAAGAATTAAAAATGTTCATTTTGAAACAATGATATTTGTTTGACTGAACAAAAATACTATTTTTGCCCCAATTTAATGTTGCTAATTTGATTTTGCACGAATATTATGAAAAATTTAATGTTGAAAGAGAGAGGGTGATAGAGGGTGATGGAGGTGGGGTGGTAGAGTAGGAGGTGGGGATTAGTAGGGGTGAGGTGTGTGGGTGTGGGGTAGGGTAGGGTAGGATAGGGATAAGGTAGGGTGGTGGGGAAAATGTAAAGGGTAAGATAATGATAGGCTAGGGTGGTGATAGGGTAGGGTGTGGGGGTGGGGTATGTGTGGGGTAGGGTGAGTAGCCGAGAGTGGGGGGGTAGGGTGGGTAGCCGAGAGTAGGGGAGTGGGGTTGGGTGAGGGAAATTGTTGAATCATAAATTAAATTAATTATATGTAAAAAAAATTGACCGTGGGATGAGGGTTGGTGAGAGTTATTAAAAAATAATTTTAATATGGATAAAATAAAAATTGATTGTGAGTGAGGGAATTGTTAAAATATAATTTTAAACTAAATAAATAAATATTTTTTTACCTTGAGGTGGTGGTGGTGGTGGAAGAGGGGAGTTGTTAAAAATCTATATATTAAAGCAGGTCATCCAATGAACAGTAAAAGCGTCAAAAATTTTGCCAAAATTTGAGTGACACTTTTGTAATTACTGTCTTAAGTTTGGCGAATTTGAATCCAGACAGTGGTAAATGTTGCAACAAATGAGGGCAAAATAGTCATTTCCCTTTGTGGCATAACAGAAAATATGTTAAGCACCTTTGATGTGGCAGGCTGTGATTGGGCGAAAATTGGCGCGTGTCTCTGGCGCGTGTATGCAGAACAATTTTTTTTTTTTCACATGGGGATTTGGCCTCCTGGCTAGAGCTCATGGCTTTCAACCTGGAGGTCATGGGTTCGATCCCCCCAGAAGTTAGAGGGAAGGCTTTCTCTCCCTATGATTTATCTCCTAGGCGCTTCTGTGCGTGCATGTGTGTGTGTGTGTGTGTGTGAGTAGTGAAAAAAAAAGATTTTTTTTTTCAATTGGGACACTTGGCGTCCGTTCATTAAGATTGAGCAAGTCGATCATGCAAATAATTATTACTGACACAAATAATCGGTTGAGCCTGGTCGGTCACACCTAAATAGGTTGAGCAAGTCGGTCACACAACAGGTCACGCAACATGACACACAACAGGTTGAGCAAGTCGGTCACGCAACAGGTCACGCAACATGTCACACAACAGGTCAAACTTCTATTAGCTACTCCAAATTAACAACAACAATCGGTCAACACACACCCAAGGTTGACACCCAAATCTGGTCAACACTAATAACTAATAAGTAGTAATTGCCATTACCAACAATCGGTTATAAAAAAAAAAAAAAAAAAAAAAAAATCGATCAACACACACCCACGGTCGACACCCAAACACTAATAGTAATAAATAGTAATAACCATTAGGCCCATTACCAACAATCGGTAAAAAAAAATCGATCAACACACTCCCTGCCAGTCAGTAATAATCAGCTTTGTAATTAACCTAATTTAACTAAACTTGCTAAATGGTGCAGGGAGTTTCAACGGTAACATGTTAAACTCGCTACACTGTGTAGTGAGTTCTAAAAAGTTCTTCATTTTAGAAAATAGTTTCAAATGTAAGTTATTTTGAAAATTATATTTTTAAAATTGAATTATTTGAGAAAAAAAAATCAATAAGTAGTAATAGCCATTACCAACAATCGGTTGTAAAAAATATAAAAAAATACAATCGGTCAACACACACCCACGATTGACACTCAAACACTAATAGTAATAAATAGTAATAGCCATTAGGCCCATTACCAACAATCTGTCAACAAAAAAAAAAAAAAATTGGTCAACACACCCCCACGGTTGACACCCAAACACTGATAGTAATAAATACTCCCTCCGTCCCAGACCAAGAGTCCTACTTTTCCTTTTGGTCCGTCTCAGACCAAGAGTCCCTTTCCTTAAATGGCAAGTTTGTGAATATATTTATACCCTTATAATTTAATATATTTACAAAAAAAATCATTCATTATGTCCTTATAATGTTAACATATTTACAAAAAAACCAATCATTAACTTACTATTCCTCCCACTCATTCTCTCTCCTTTTAAAAAACCAATCAATAACTACTATTCTCTGCCCCATATTACAAAAAAAAAAAAAAACATTCATTATACCCTTATAAAGTTAACATATTTACAAAAAAAAATAAAAAAAAATCATTAACTACTATTTCCTATCCCACATTTAACTTTTATTCATTTTTTTATTTTTTTTTTAAGAAGCGTGAAATCCCCCTTGAGGATCCTTGGTCTGGGACGGAGGGAGTAGTAATAGCCATTAGGCCCGTTACAAACAATCGGTCAACAAAAAAAAAAAAATCGGTCAACACACTCCTTGTCAGTCAGTAATAATCAGCTTTGTAATTAACCTAATTTAACTAAACTTGCTAAATGGTGTAGCGAGTTTCAACGGTAATATGTTAAACTCGCTACACTGTGTAGCGAGTTCTAAAAAGTTGATCATTTTAGAAAATAGTTTCAAATATGAGTTATTTTGGGAATTATAGTTTTTAAATGAAATTATTTGAGAAAAAAATCAACAAGTAGTAATAGCCATTACCAACAATCGGTTGTAAAAAAAATAAAAAAATACAATCGGTCAACATACACCCACGGTTGACACTCAAACACTAATAGTAATAAATAGTAATAACTATTAGGCCCATTACCAACAATCGGTCAAAAAAAAAAAAAAAAAAACACAATCGGTCAACACACACCCACGGTTGACACCCAAACACTAATAGTAATAAATACTCCCTCCGACTCAGATCAAGAATTCTACTTTTTCTTTTGGTTCCTCCCAGACCAAGAGTCCCTTTTCTTAAATGACAAGTTTTTGAATATATTTATACCCTTATAATTTAATATATTTACAAAAAAACCATTCATTATACCCTTATAAAGTTAACATATTTACAAAAAAAAAACTTCATTAACTTACTATTCCTCCCACTCATTCTCTCTCCTTTTAAAAAACCAATCATTAACTACTATTTTCTACCCCATATTACAAAAAAAAAAAATTCATTCATTATACCCTTATAAAGTTAACATATTTACAAAAAATAAAATAAAAAATCATTAACTACTATTTCATATCTCACATTTAACTTTTATTCATTTTTTTAAAAAATTCTTAAGAAGCGTGAAATCCCCCCCGAGGACCCTTGGTCTGGGACGGAGGGATTAGTAATAGCCATTAGGCCCGTTACCAACAATCGGTCAACTAAAAAAAAATAAAAAAAATCGGTCAACACACTCCTGTCAGTCAGTAATAATCAGCTTTCTAATTAACCTAATTTAACTAAACTTTGCTAAATGGTGTAGCGAGTTTCAACGGTAACATGTGTAACCTCGCTACACTGTGTAGCGAGTTCTAAAAAAGTTGATCATTTTAGAAAATAGTTTCAAATGTGAGTTACTTTGGGAATTATATTTTTAAAATAAAATTATTTGAGAAAAAAATCAATAAGTAGTAATAGCCATTACCAACAATCGGTTGTGAAAAAAAAAAAATACAATCGGTCAACACACACCCACAGTTGACACCCAAACACTAATAGTAATAGCCATTAAGCCCATTACCAACAATCTGTAAAAAAAAATAAAAAATGGGTCAACACACTCCCTGTCAGTCAGTAATAATCAGCTTTGTAATTAACCTATTTTCACTAAACTTGCTAAATGGTGTAGCGAGCTTCAACGGTAACATGTTAAACTCGCTACACTGTGTAGCGAGTTCTAAAAAGTTGGTCTTTTTAGAAAATAGTTTCAAATGTGAGTTATTTTGAGATTTATATTTTGAAAACGAAATTATTTGAGAAAAAAAATCTATTTTTATAAGTAGGAGTAATTTTTTTTATGATTTTTTCTCAAATAATACCATTTTAAAAATATAAATCTCAAAATAACTCACATTTGAAACTATTTTTCAAAATGATCAACTTTTTATAACTCGTCACACGGTGTAGCGAGTTCAACATGTTACCGTTGAAACTCGCTACACCATGTAACGAATTTAGTTTAATTAGGTTTAAGTGTTTGAATTAATCAACTGAATAACAAAGAAGAACTCGCTACACTATGTAGCGAGTTTAACCGGTCTCAAGGATCGGTTGTGACAATGATCGATAAATCATTGACATGGTGACTGATCAATAATAAGTGGATCAGCAAAAAAAAAAGGGAATGGATCAACAACTCTTTCGAATAATTTTATATTTTATTAGGTTTGGATCGGTTGACATGGTATATATATGATACCGAGTTGTTTGGATCGATTGTCACCAAAGGTACAAATTCCGTCTCACTTTAAATTACAAAATAATAATTATTAATAAAAAAAACTAAATAGAAATATTATTTTTTCCATCTCAAATAAATACTTTAAAAATATACTTCTATAAAAAATTATAATCTTCATTTCAAAAATAAATATTACTTTCGACTCAAAATGAATAACCAAAAAATAATGATTTTTTTTCAAATAATACCATTTTAAAAATATAAATTCCAAAATATCTCACATTTTCGATCACAAGGATCGGTTGTGACAAGGATCGATAAATCATTGACATGGTGACCAGTCAATAATAAGTGGATCAACAACAAAAAAAAGGGAATGGATCAACAACTCTTTTGAATAATTTTATATTTTATTAGGGTTGGATCGGTTGACATGGTTTAATTAGGTTTGGATCGGTTGACATGGTATATACATGATACTGAGTTGTTTGGATCGGTTGTCACCAAAAGTTGTTTGGATCGGATGGTATATATATGATACCGAGTTGTTTGGATCGGTTGTCACAAAAGTACAAACTCCGTCTCACTTTAAATTACAAAATAATAATTATTAATAAAGAAAACTAAATAGAAATATTATTTTTTCCATCTCAAATAAATACTTAAAAAAATATACTTCTATAAAAAATTATAATCTTCATTTCAAAAATAAATATTACTTTCAAAAGTAATATTTATTTTTGAAATGAATAATAATTCCGTTGAAGGTTATAACCTCAAAGGTTGACAATGGGGCAATTTTACACTAAATTCTTTTATGATTAAAACTAAAAATAAATAAATTACAATAACATACAAAAGTTAAATGGGGCAAATTTTCCCATAATAACTTTAATAATATTATTTCTTATTTTTCGCGCAAAATAGTAAGGGGCCGTTTGGTAGCCCTTCTTAGAACCGGATATGATTATTAGTCCAATAAGCTTGATGTTTGGTAGATTAAATGCAATCGGAGTAATAATCCTAACAACCCGGATAAGGCCTCTTATCATCTCTTATCCCCTTAATATTTATCCAAAAAAAAAGAGTGGTATTATTAATTCCTGGATTAATAATCACTTCACTATTAATACGGGTTAATCCTATCAGACAACCAAACGAGCCCTAAATGAGTAAGATTTTATGGGACGGAGGGAGTACATGTTTTCTAACCAAGATTTAGGAAACTTTGTGAAGAATGCGAAGTACAAAAGTATAAAGTGATAGTTTTGAATTCTTATCGATAAAGAAAACTAAGGGTCCGTTTGGATACACATAATTGAAATAGAATTGGAATCACAATTTTATGAAATTGAATTTCAACATATTCGATTTTCATAGAGCTTCAATTCTATTATTTGGCTAATCTATAGAATTTCATTAGAATTGATTTACAATTCCAATTCTATTGTTTTGATACTCATGAGTCTACGGAAATGAATTTGTCACTTATATGTGTTTTCTCTTATATTTCCTACAATAGAGCATAAAATACAAAAAACTAACACATTTTAATATAAAACTAAATTATAAAAAATATTGAACATACCAAAAGTGTCGAATTGGGCCAAACGAGTAAAGCCCAATCACATATAGCGTTGGCACCCACATTCTCAATGAAACTAATCCAATCAGATCAAGGCCCAAGGCCCATCTCACCCATCAGTCGACTAAGCCCATGGCCCGACTTACAGGTCCCGACCTAACTTAGTCCGACCTCAGGATCCATGATACTATTCGGGTACGAACCATGCTCTACCCGACAGTCAGGTCGACCATTCCACGAGTGGCGACCTCGACCTAAATCAGCAAGTGACGACCTGACACTTGCCGGCTTATTTGGTCAATCAATGCTCACAACTACATCCCTACAAATCAGGGACCGTTATAGACACGTGCCCATGACCAAGTAACCGCCGCTATAATCTCGGAGGACATGCTGCCTCCCCAAAAATACATCACTCTTGCCTATAAATACTTCATCACTACCAAACGGTGAAAGGTAACTGCCATTTTGTATTCTGAGTTCATTATTCAATACATTTTGAGCTATATCCAACTGTGATCTTACTCTCACGCCCGAGCGTCTTCGCCGGAGACACATCCGGCTAGTCGTGGGTTCTGTTTTCAGGTCAAGGAGCCAGGTGATCAGTCCTGCCACGTGGAGGAAGATTGATAAGCACAATTCCTGCAGCATCAGTTTGGTTCCATTGCCGGGAATCGTGCTTCAACTTGACCTTAAAATTTTCAACAACCTACAACAATGGTGACTTCAGACGGACACGTATCTGAGGCTTCACTTGGGCATGAAGAAGTGAACAACAACAACAACACTAATGCAAATGCAAATGCTGAAAACTTGAATTTGCCTCCTCCCCCACCAAATCGTCCTCATGGTAGAGCCACGCGCTCTACCAGTGTCGTTGATGGCAGGGGTTTGCCTGACACAAGGAGAGGCAAAAGGCACATGGATGGGCAAGGAGCTCCACCTCCTAAACGTCCCACTGCTCAGGTGAACGTTGGAAACAGGGCAGGTCCCTCCACCAACCCTATGAGCAAGAAGGAGATGATGTTAGAAAGAGCCCGGATTTTGGTGACTTAATAGCTATGGAAGAGACAGAGCAGCCGATGTACGCTGGAAAGAATGGATCGTACTCAGGTCTCTAATGGACAATGTGGCTCGGAGTATGAGGCCAAATGAAGGTGTGGGACGAATGGAGACAACAGGATAGTTCGTAGAGCCCCTACTATCGTGCATGTGCCAAGTAACGACCTAAGGGCCACTCAACGTAAACAGGAGCAGGAGGCTCAATCCGATTTGAGGACTCGGCTAATGCCCAACGTAATGTGCAGCATGTTTCTCCGGCCCGAACGCAAAGATCGGGATCTCAAAGAGAGACAGGAATGGGCGCAGTCGCCTATAAGAGAGGAGAGGCGCAGGTCGCCACTGATATGACAGGCGCAGTCGCCATCTGCTTGAGAGGCGCAGGTCGCCTCAAAGAAGTAACAGCATAGATCCCCGTCCGATCGAGAGAGGGACAATTCCCATAGAGACAGGAGGAGTAGGCAGTGACTCCTCCCGGGAGTGAAGGCCGTGAGATCGAATGCCGTTCCTCCAGAGACGAAAGACCCGATGCAAGGGAATGGTGTTGATGAAAAAGAAGTTCGAACAATGGGAGGAGGAGAAGAAAAAGGAGATTGGAAAGGTTGAACGAATTGACTTTACTCTTCGACCCTTCTCCAAAGAAATCGTGAGATAGTCGACCTCCTCCTACCTTCAGCCGCTCTTCTCGGAGAAATATTCAGATCCACCAATGCAAAGAGTCACATACAACATCTCGGAGGCCACTATGTGCTTTGTCGCCAATGAAGATGACAACATGTGCAAAGCTCTCCTAAGCACACTTATTGGGGCGGCTTTAACTTGGTTCAATGGTTTGGCTGCCGATAGCATCACCACTTGGACAAAGCTTCGGGACAAAGTTCTTAGATCGCTTCTCGACCGCAGGAGCTCGGAAGACGGCGTCAGAGACCTGAATAACTTGGTGCAGCGAAGAATGAAAGCTCGATGAGCTACTTCACCAAGTTCAAAGAAATGGTGGATAAGATAGAGGAAGACATCACCGATAGGAGGTCATCAGCGCTTCCGAAACGGTATTTCTTCGCGAGACATGGACTACGAGCTCACGGTCCGGACAAAGTGACAACTCGACAGGAGTTGTTCGAAAAGGTGTATAATGTCGCCCTAGCTGAGGAAAGGAAGGAGAAGAAGAGCGGTAAGAGCCCCAAGGTGGAAGCCACTGATGACAAGAAGGACTCCAACAAGAATGGAGGGAACAATAAGAACGGAAAGAACAGGACTAGGGCAACAGAGAAAGTGCCCGAAGCTTTCACTCCCCTCACGGTGAGTCGAACTGAGATTCTGAATGCTGTCGAGCTGGCTCCTCCAGTCCCAATGAATCCAGGCAACAAATTCAGAAGGGACAATAGCAAATATTGTGACTACCACAAAGACACTGGGCATCTCACAGAGGACTGCTTGGGGTTAAAGCGTATCATCCAAAGAATGGTCGACCAGGGGAGACTCGACGCTTATGTGAAGAGGCCTCAAGCTGGAGGAGGTGAACGGCCAGCAGGTGGACAACAAGGACCTAGACAGCCTAGACTGGACCTGGGGGTCATCACTGAACAAGCAAGCAACAAGGCCATTAAGCACAAGATATTCCAGCTCAATAAAGCTCCACATGTGCCTCCAAGGAGAGAAATCAGAGATGAGGCAATCAGCTTCTACCCCCACGAATTGGCAACTAATATGGCGGCTAGGGAGCAAGTTCTCGTCATCCCAGGTCTCATAGACGGATGTACGACGAGCAGACTCTTAGTCGACACGGGGGCCTGCAAGGATGTGTTGTTTTACAAAACTTTCAAGGAGATGGGTCTTAATGACGAACAGTTGGAAAGATATGATGGTAGGTTGGAAGGCTTCACCAACCATCGAGTTGATGCTAAAGGCCAGATAGTGCTCGACGTCGACCTAGGCCAGCACCCCCTCAGGGTTGTCTCAAAGGTACAATTTATTGTGATTGATGTAAATAGTGACTATGCCGCCATCCTTGGAATTCCTGGACAGGTCGCTCTTGGACTGGTAGCCTCAATTCCTCACCAGCGAGTAAAGTTCCCCACACCTGCTGGAGTGGGTTGCGTACAAGGCGCAGCTCGAGCCTACCTGGATCATGTTCTAAGAGAAAGAAGGAAAAGGGAGCTAGAAATTGAGACTGCTGATGGTTACTTGAAGTTGTCCCAGTCAGTCACCAAGACTACTCGACTATCAACAATCACCGAGGTCGTGGAAGAGTCGACCTATCGCTCAAATGACGAGGTCATGCTTGAGTCGACACGTCACTCTAACACTACTGAGGTAGATTCAGATGTAGTTATGGTCGATCAAGTCCTCATAGGCAACCTATGCCTCCAGATCGACAATAACTCGGGGGCCACCACCAGCGAGGTTGCAGACAAGCTCGATGATATGATAGCAGAGGAAGCTCCGCATTTGGGAGCTGAAGAAAGACAAAAGGTCAGGGAAATCATAGTAGAAACTCTGCAGTTCAGAGATGGACCTGAGTTAGAAGCTGTAGATGAGCTGGAGTCAATCATCACCAACTCTTCCTACCCCGACCAAAAAATTCAAATTGGAAAGCAGTTATCAGTTGAGGAGCGAGCAGAAATCATCAAGCTACTCAAAGAAAGCAGTGATGTCTTCGCATGGAGAGTAGAGGACATGAGGGGAATCAAGGAGGAGGTCGCTGTTCATCGACTCGAAGTCAACCCGACCATTAAGCCTAGGCCCCAGAAATTGAGAAGCTTTGCTCGCGACAAGGAAGAGGCTATAAAAGCTGAGGTACAAAAACTTTTGAGTGCAGGTATAATCAAAGAGGCCGTTCATACAACCTGGCTGGCCAACGTGGTCATGGTGAAGAAATCAAACGGCAAATGGCGGATGTGTGTCGACTTCACCACTTTGAACCTTGCATGCCCAAAAGACAGTTATCCCCTTCCAAGGATCGACAAGCTGGTGGATTCTATTGCTGGGCACTCCACCCTCAGTTTCCTCGACGCTTACTCGGGATACCACCAGATTAAGATGCACGAGGACGATATAGTCAAGACGGCATTTCAGGCAGCTGGGGGCATCTACTGCTACAATATGATGCCATTTGGTTTGAAGAATGCGGGTGCAACTTATCAGAGAATGGTGAACAAAGTCTTTGCCTCACAAATTGGTCGAAATATGGAGGCTTACGTTGACGACATGGTCATTAAAACCAAGACTGGGAGTCACGTAGTCGACCTAAAGGAGACATTCGCCAATTTACGAGCAAACGACATGAAGCTCAATCCTAGCAAATGTGTATTCGGAGTCATGCACTGGCAAGTTCTTGGGATTCATGGTATCTCGTAGGGGCATAGAAGCTAATCCGCAGAAGATAAAGGCTTTAGTCGACATGAAGGCTCCCGCCACTATCAAGGAGATGCAGCGACTTAATGGAAGGGTAGCAGCTCTTGGTCGCTTCATATCAAAGTCAGCCGAAAGGTCTCTCCCCTTCTTCAAAGCATTGAGGGGGACGAAAAGTTTTGAATGGACGACCGAATGTCATTCGTCGTTCCAACAGTTGAAGGATTATCTTACTACCCCACCTCTACTCAGTAGCCCGATGACTGGTGAGACTTTATTTGTGTATCTATCTCGTAGGAGACAAGTCGATTCTGCAGTATTGATTAGAGAGGATGAAGGGCTTCAAGCTCGCGTACTATATCGAAGAAAGCATTATCGATGTGGAAAGCAGGTATTACAACGCCGAGAAAGTTGCTTATGCTCTAGTCGTAGCTTCAAGAAAGTTACGAGCTTATTTTCCGGCTCATCCGATCGTGGTTCTTACCAATGCTCCCTTAAGAAAAATACCGCACAAGCCGGGAGAGTTCAGTCGACTACTCAATTGGTCAATTGCCCTCACCGAATTTGACATTGAGTATCGACCTCGAAAGGCGTTGAAAGCTCAAGCTCTGGCCGACTTCTTGGTCGAGCTTACGTTCACCAAGGAAGATGACGAGCAAATGTAGCTCCAAAAGAAAAGGGCAAAGGGAAAGAGCCGAGTCACAAGTCGCCATCACTCTACCCGTCGATTGTTGGAAGGTCTATTCAGACGGGTCAGCAACCAAAATGTCGGTGGAGCCGGAATTGTCTTGGTCGAGCCGTAGTCCTGGGACTGTTTACGAGGAATCGCTAAGGTTCAAGTTTGACGCTTCCAACAACCAAGCCGAGTATGAAGCCTTGATTGCAGCCTATCGAGTACGCCAAATGCTTTCGAGCAACTAAGATCATGGCCTACCGTGACTCACAATTGATAGTCAACCAGGTCGAGGCGAGTACGAAGTGATTAGTTCTACCTCATCAAATACCGCGACCCGGTGAAGGAACTAATAAAGGACTTAGAATTCTCGGGAGATTCAAAGGATCGGAAGAGAGGATAACGAGCCGCTGATCTCCTTTCGAAACTTGCTACTTCGCATGAGCCACATGGCGAGCCTATCTCCTTCCTCGAAAATCCAAATGAGAGGGTAAAAATTCAGGTGCATAGATGATCCCTCAAGAAATTGGACTCAGGAGAAGTGTTGGATCGAGGAAATGAAAGCATACTTACAAAGTGGCGAGCCGCTGTAGGACGAGAAGAAGGCTCGAGCTATCAAAAAGAAAGCTCCGAGATATGTCATTCAAGGAGGCGACCTGCTCGTAAGATCTTATACTCGGCCATTGCTAAAGTGCATCCATCCCCAAGAGGTCGTACTATTGATACACGAAGTGCATATAGTGGAATTTGTGGTGGACACCCGGGGCCGTGACTCTTGCCGACAAATTAATCACGCTGGGATACTACCGCCACACATGAGAGCCGACACTCACAACTTTGTTCAGCAATGTGATCAATGCCAAAGGTTTGCCAACCTTCCCACGTGCCTACAACAGAAAGCGTACTCCGTGATCGCGGCTTGGCCATTTGATATGTGGGGCGTCGACACGATTGGACCCTTCCCTCCCGCCCGAGGAAACTGCAAGTACGTAATTGTGGCCATAGATTACTTCACCAAATGGGTTGAGGCCAAACCACTAGCTCGCATCACAGAGGAGAATGCTATTAACTTCATACACGACTTCATTTGGTGTCGGTTTGGTTTTCCTCGAGCTATAGTGTCTGACAACGGACTGCAATTCTCCAGAGCTTTCGAAGCAGAAATGAACAGAGTGGGAATCAAGCATTGGCAATCTTCGTCGCCTACCCTCAAGGAAATGGGCAAGCCAAGCAATAATAAACTTGTCCTATCATCACTCAAGACAGGACTCGTAGGTCGACGCAACAACTGGTTGGACGAACTCCCACTTGCTCTTTGGGCAGTCCGTACAACCACTGGGCCTACTTGGAAACCCCTTTTGCTCTTACGTATGGGTCGAGGCTATGGCACCCGCCGAGCCTCGATTCCCCATCGCTAGAGTGACTTTCTTCAATCAGAGCAAAATGATAACAACAGATTGATCGACCCTGATCTCGATCGACGAGAAGCGAGAAACACTCTACCTCCGAATGGTCAACTACAAACAAATAACTAAAAGTTACCATGACAAGAGGGTCAAAGCAAGGTCGTTCCAAGTTGGGGATTACGTATTGAGAAAGATTGAGGCAACGGCGTAAGGACCCAGCAGAATAAACTATCTCCTAATTGGGAAGGTCCATATGTGGTCACTCGAGTCGTCAAAGAAGGAACCTACATGATAGCTCATCCCGAGGTGACGAGTTGAAACATCCTTGGCATGCTACTCACCTCATCAAATACTACTTCTAGTTTCAATTTCAAAGTTCAAGTTTATGTTAAAGCTAGTTTCGAATTGATGTAAAGCATGATTCCCACTTCAATGAAAAGAGCAAGCTTATTCGATCAAACATAGTGTTACATTAATATCAACAAGCTCGACTCTTAGTCGCCTTCGCTCCAACAAAGCTCGATTCTTAATCGCCTTGATTACTTAACAAGTCCGACTCTTAGTCGACTTTGTTCTAATGAGCTCGACTCTTAGTCGGCTCATCTTAGCTCGACTCTTAGTCGCCTTCACCTCTATTAGGCTCGACTCTTAGTCAGCTTCGTTCTAACAAGCTCGATTCTAAATCGCCTTCGTTCACTTAACAAGTCCGATTCTTAGTCGACTTCGTTTTAATAAACTCGATCCTTGGTCGCGCTTGTTAGATTTATCTCGACCCTAGGTCGGCCACAATAATAATAACAGGTTCGACTCATGGTCAATCTTGTTCAAAGGAAAAAGTTAACCAAGTCTGAGGTCGACTAAATCAACAAGATTAGGTCGCCTCTAGGCTTAAGTTGACTCATTTACCCTATCTATATCTAAGCTCGACACTTATTTCAACAAGCATACAACATTCGTGAATCAAAAGTCAGCTAAGATTGGATGTAATAAGTCTCCCAAAAGCGGGCCAAGACTTAAGAAAAATAAGCTTACAAAAATATTTTGCCTCCCAAAAAACTGGGCCAAGGCATTTGAATTATGTTAAAGCAAAAAACAAGAAATTGTTTGGAACTTGTTCATTTCAAACCCAACAAAACAGTTCAGGAGTCCTGGCCAACATCAGCCTGGTCGCCAATAGCAGCTCGACCCTCTTCCTCCCCTTGTTGCTGAGGATCCAAAGGTTTACCCGACTCCGAATAAATTTGTTCATCCATTGTCTCCATAGCTTCAGCATCATCAAGCTCCGCCAAAACCACATCAAAATTTCTGTCAAGGATGGGGGGAGCCTCCCACTTTTCACAATGATCTTCTTCATCTTCCTGGGCAATAAAGGCCAAGTCGTTCTCAAGATAGGGAACAAGCGAATGACCTTGGCGAGCTGCCATGTCGTACTGGGACTCAGAAAACCAACGAGCTAACTGCTCGATGGTAACTGTAGATGAAGGATCCACCAGTGCACGACGGGCCATATGCCTCTTCCCAACCTCGAGAAAGTCTTGGGCCTTGGCCACTATGGCATTATAAAACTCATCCCCTTCCTTGAACTTCTCCACAAAGCATCGTGGCCACCTTCTTCAGAGCCTCCTTCCACTTAGCTCGAGCTGAGTTATGCTCCTCGTTAAGCTCCTTCAAGAAAGAATCTTTATCAGCAAGAAGTTTGGTGACGGTGGCTAGCTCAACCTTAGTCCTCTCATGAGCAAGGCGCTCCGCATCAATCTCTGAAGTCACTTCTTTAAGCTTGGACTCAGATGCTTCAAGGTCGGCTAGAGCTTTGGTCTTCACCGCCTCATTGGCTTCAAAAGAGTTATCCAAATCATCAGATAGCTCCTTCGCATCCGCAAGCTCTTTAGCCTTTTTGGAATAGTCCTGAAGGGCTTGTCTCTCCCTTTCAATTGAGGCCCTCCAAGAGCTTTTGGCCTGCTCAATCATAGTCAGATTCTGCATGCCAAAGAGAACAAAGAAGTGTTAGCTCGAAACTTCAGTTGGTCGAGTGAAAGAATGAACGACTAAAATAAAAAGTGAAAGAGAAAGTGACAAGTTACCTCACTATGAGCCATCCCAGAAATGAAGCAGAAAATTCCTGGGTAATCCCCTTATCAAAGAAATGGGTTAGAAGATCGACATCTATCGCCCTCCTAACAATCACTTGGCCTGTGCTCATGTCGGGATAGCGACGGCTCTGCCGTTAAACCCTTCCAGTGGAGGAACATCACTCAGCCTCTTCATCTTTTCATCCAGAGACTCCTTACTGGGAGGAATGAAGGCTGGTGGAGGCAATTGGGTCGAGGACACAGACTTGCCCTTCTCAGATCGGGACCTCTTCTTCGAGCTTATAGGACGATCGTCCTCTTCTTCCATATCATCTTCATCAACGTTGACGACCAATAAAGGGCTAGCCCCCATCATCCCAGCTCCAGAGGTCTCCATATTGGCGTCTTGATTTGGGTCGGAGCTCAGACTTGCCCTTACTGACCTATGGGAATCACCACCTCCTTCATTGGCATCATTAGATTGGGTGCCGCTTTGCAAAGGGTCTTCCTGCTCAACCTCTTCCATGGGGATCATTCCAAAGAACATCCTTCGGAAGTAAAGTATTCCTAGCAGCCTTTCTCTCTCTCCTCGCTCGCCTTAGCATTGGCAGCCCCATGAGCCCTCTTGGCTTTCCTCTTGTCAGAAACCCCAACAATGCGCACCATATTTGCTTCTTGTTCGGGAGTTAAAACTGCACGACATCAAAAGAATCAAGTGTTAGCTCGACAATTCAAAACAGTCCTACGAGTAAATCATTGACGAGGTAATTAATACAATTCAAAGCAGTTCTATGTACGAATTGAATAACTCTACATACGAGCAGGCAATTTGATAAAGAGTCACAATTCGAAATAGTTCTATGTACGAGCTAACTAAGTTCTACATACGAGCAGACAACGGACGACCTAAGAGTTGTATATGCAGCTAAAAACAACGCTATGTGCCAATGATAAGCTACTTATGCAAGTTAACAATGGACGAGCTAATGAATGCAGGCCAAGTAAATCCTTACCACCAACATGCTCTCCTCGGTCTTTGCAGTAATTTTCATTCTTCTGGCAAAATTGACAATTCTCCTTCAACCTACCCAAGGAATGAGTAACCCAAACCGATATACCCGGCCTCTCAAAACAGAACAAGGGGTTCTACCACTCCATCCCCGTGCATCATCCCAGCCTTGGATGTAGTTATACTTGGTTGTCCCTAACACCTCCCAGCTAATGGGCCTCTTTGCGACCAACGCACACAACTTCCTATACAAGGTCTGGTGCCATGGAGGCTCCCAAGTAGTTTTCCTCGTCAACGTTGTCCGACTCACTACCCGGCAAGGGGAACTCCCATCCCACCGCTTCCTCAACTAAAACTACATAGGAGTTCCAATGCTATGTTTGTTGGGAAGGTTGGTGAATAATTTTGGAGAATTGGGTTTTGAAGGAGTACTAATCCCCCAATCTGCCTTGTCGAGCTTTGGAGCAAAAAATTCTTTGAAGACTCTCATGCAAGGTTCATGGCCTAGAAACCTGCATACCATGGCAAAGCACACTAGTACTGCAAGTGTTGGCCCCAAGTCAAGAGGAAGAGCATCCATGCACTCCGAAACTCGTTGATGAAAGGATCTAAGGGCAACCTCAACCCCGCCTCAAACCGTCCATAAAAGAAGGCCACCCTAGTGGCGTCGGCAGTGAAGCCGGTACGGAACTTGGCCATAAAGTCCGCCTTGCTAAGGATGGTTATCCTATAATCCACTCTACTTACTCCACGTAAATCATAAATCATGTTGTATCGGGACTCCATATTTTTCTTCCCTCGAAGAGGCCTACTTTGGGTATATATCCTCTCTCGTTCTTCCCTGCACAACAGAGGAACCAAATGCATTCACAATTCGGGGCCAGAGGAGGTCGAAGCATTTCCTTCTTGAGTTGTCATATCTGTACAAGAAGAAGGAGAAACAGGGAGTCACCCTATGATCACATTCGCCGACCTACCTAAGGGCGACCTAAACTCCCCTGGAAAACCTATTCTATTTCTAAGGAAGGAGGGCTTTTGGACATCCCTAACATAAAATAAGGTGATATGGTCAAGCAATTCATGGAATAAATGAAAAGCGACAACATTTGAGTCGTCAATCACCACATTATCGCTCCTACAATGGGCAGCCCTATCTCAGTGTAATTCAATCCCCAACTAGTCAAAATGGAGGCACACTCATCCAAGGACATCACTCTCCACTCGCCGTTCACATTCTTACATGCCCTACGATTAATAGTACAGTAGCCATACCAAGCTCCTGGTTCACTACTAAAGGTTCTAGCCATGGCGGAATTAAGCACCAAGCAGAAATTAAAGTCCTAAAACAAAAATACAAGGGAAATACCTCAATTGATTGGAGAAAGGAAGTTCGTTGCTGGAGCCGAGAGCCGAATTTAAATCTTGCTGAAATCCCTTGATTATCGCCGGAGAAGAAGAAGTTCTAGAGCAGTAAAAGTTCTAAACGAAGAAGGATCTCTCTATTTATATTTTCCTAAATTTGGAAGGGGAAATGAAAATCATAATTAATTTTCCAAAATTAAAAGCTCAAGCGGTTTCCGAGAAGGAGTTCCAAGAGTCAGAATTGCAATCATTACTAAAACCGGCGCTCCTTCATCTCCAACCGTCCGTCACCAACGATCAGGATGTTGCCACGTCATCATGGTCGACCTGCTTCAAAGACTAATACCGAGCTTCGAGTAAAGCAATTTTTGGCAAAGAAATCTTCTTAACTTCCAAGTCGACGAAGTCAACTCGAAAGTTGGGGGCCACTGAACATACCAAAAGTGTCGAATTGGGCCTAACGAGTAAAGCCCAATCACATATAGCATTGGAACCCACATTCTCAATGAGACTGATCCAATCAGGACAAGGCCCAAGGCCCATCTCACACATCAGTCGACTAAGCCCAGGGCCCGACTTACAGGTCCCGACCTAACTTAGTCCGACCTCAGGATCCATGATACTATTCGGGTACGAACCATGCTCTACCCGACAATGTGTCGACCATTCCACGAGTGGCGACCTCGACCTAAATCAGCAAGTGACGACCTGACACTTGCCGGCTTATTTGGTCAATCAATGCTCACAACTACATCCCTACAAATCAGGACCGTTATAGACACGTGCCCATGACCAAGTAACCGCCGCTATAATCTCGGAGGACATGCTGCCTCCCCAAAAATACATCACTCTTGCCTATAAATACTTCATCACTACCAAACGGTGAAAGGTAACTGCCATTTTGTATTCTGAGTTCATTATTCAATACATTTTGAGCTATATCCAACTGTGATCTTACTCTCACGCCCGAGCGTCTTCGCCGGAGACACATCCGGCTAGTCGTGGGTTCTGTTTTCAGGTCAAGGAGCCAGGTGATCAGTCCTGCCACGTGGAGGAAGATTGATAAGCACAATTCCTGCAGCATCAAATATATATATAATAAAAAATCAATGTTTCAAATAATAATAAAAATATAATAATCAAACAAGTTTCAATTTTCATAAACATAAAATAAAAAGCTAACAATTTAATATTACTATTCTCCCAACAACTAAATTTACTACCATCAACAAGTTTAACTAACAAGTAACGTTACTATGATCAACAAGTTTAACCACCCATGAAAATTAAGAACCACATAATTCTAATAAAATAACAAACACCATTACACAAGATCAAGTTGCATCAAAACATACTGTGCCTTCAACTCATTTGGAAGGCCGGCCAACATCTCAAATTTCCTTTGATCATTCATGAATAGATCAACAGCTTTCAAAAGCATGGTCTGATTCAAATCTTCCACTTTAGACAACTCGTCCAACACCATTTGTGTAGTAGCTTTAGGAGCGTCAGAGTTCATGAAGCGGTCAAGAGATTCCGCCATATGAGAGAGTACATCGTATAATGCTTGGGAACCACTATGCTTCCGCTTTTTGGGGCGAGAAATAGATGATGATGAGGCATTGAACTTTCCTCGTCTACTTTATATTTTCAACAGAAGGGTATAAATAATTTATTCTTTATATTTTCAACAGATGGTATGAAAATAGCAAGCTACAGGAGTTGGGAATTAATGAATCAAGCCTAATGTTTAGTTATTTTCTTGGTGCAGCAAGTATATTTGAGCCGGAAAGATCAGTTGAGAGGAATGCATGGGCGAAGTCCACAATCTTGGTTCAGATGGTTATATTATTCATGGAAAACAAAGACACAGGGAACCAACAGAGGAAATCTTTCGTGCTCCTGGATTTGTATCTTAATGCTGGGGCAGGTTTAACTTGCTTATGACAACTTTTGAAATTGAATCGAATATGCAAGAACAATCATATTTAATGATTAAGCTATAAATTGCTTTTACACATGAATTACCGAAATCCAAGAAAGAATACCAGAATTCAATTTAGTTTGGAGTATAATGGGAAAATATGTCAATAATTTGCATTGAGTTCTTACGTGGCCAATAAAAATGGGACAGCTAAAAAAGGAAATATGGCCAATATAAATGGGAATGAGGGAGTACATTCTTTCTACATACAAACACATCTTAAAAATAATATGGAAATGAATGTGGAAAATTTAATGATTATTAGAAAGCTATACCTTCACATACTCGTTCCACACACTTTCAGTCACATCTACTCTTCCTTTCGAGAAATCCCAAGAAAAGCCAGATTGACCAAGCATCTTACTCACTATATCATAGTGCTTCTCCCAGGTCTTTAGGCGTGATTGAATGTTCTGCTTGGTCACATTAATACCAAGTTCTTTGTTCAGAGCATTTATAGCTGTTGTCCAAGCTATCGATTTCCATGCACATTTTCCATCTAGCCTATTGCCTTCGTTTAACTGATTGATAAAAGCTTTCGACATAATCGTATCCATCATTGGGGTCCATGTAAAGTAACATTTTTCACCTCCTTGTCTTTTGAGTTAGAGGAGGACATGATTGGGAGGGGAAATCTAAGAGCATGAAAAACATATAATATTATTTTTGAGATACTATATAGAAGGCATGAAATAGAGAAAATAAATTAGGCACAAAAACTTTCTGACACCAGCCAATTTGGGATATACTCCATCAGATTACACAACTGAAAAGACACTATTCCTAAAACTAATGGACTTTTTTGAACTAGTGTCATATAGTAACCATACAAATGCAGAGATATGAAGCTACAGCATGAAATAAATTGGACGGAACATCAAAGAGCAATTGAGTAACTAAAGAAATTTATGAATGTTCCAGTCACTATCCCGAAGAAAGAAGAAAGAAAGAGGGGAGAAGGAAGACATCTAGCTTACATGCTAGTTGGAGTCCTAACACAAGTATATTTTTCTTTCAAGGAGGAAACGTTAAAAGTAAATGCTCATCTGATGTTCACAGACTTAAGATGTTATTCAATGCATAAAAGTTCACAAAAAGAAACTGTTAGCAAACTTTGACATGGACCATTGTGCACAATTAAATGTACCAATAATTAAGCACAATTATATTTTAACAAATATATTATTTTGACTTGTAAGAAACCTGATGGTCACATATTATTGCTAAATGCAGTTATATTTTAATATATAACAGAAAACATTATCATATCTAGTATGCATATTTTAGTAAGAAATGTCAAGAAATGTCAAATAACTTGTATTATGGATCCTTAAACTCGGGCATGTCTAATTTGATACTCAGAAAACATTGCTTTTGCTAATGCGTCCCTCTTTTCAGTCCATGCACGGGTTGTTCGGACTACTCTAATCCTATTCTCATTTATCGCATCAAGAATCGCAAAGATGGTCTCCATCAATCCCATTTTCCTCCTCATCATCTACTTCATCTTGTTCATGTTGATCTGGTTGTTGTTCACGTAGATCAGCTTCAACCTCATCCAATAAAGGATCATTTAGTTGCTCATCTCGTATGAAATTGTGGAGGATGGCACAAACACTAATAATACATACTTGTTTTTCACTTTAAAAGATGAGGCATCTCTTAGAATGGCCCACCTTTTCTCTAGCAAACCAAAGGTCCTTTCAATCACATTCCTCGCACTAGAATGGCGAAGATTAAACAATTCTTTATATGTTCTCGGATTATTTCCACATGTTGCCCACTCATTCAAATGATATTGCGTTCCTCTATAAGGAGCTAAAAAAATCCCGAGCAATTTGTGTATCTTGCATCAACGAGGAAGTATTTTCCTACACAACAAGATGCATATGATTTTTCATAAGAATACAAAAGAAAAAAAAATTATTATACTTCTCTTGCATAAAGAATCACTACACACCATTAGGGACGATTAAAGGATACTGCCTTATCAATGCATCTCGAAGAATCCTACCATCAGCAGCTGAACCTTCCCAACCCGGTAAAAAATAAGTAAACCTCATATCACGAGAACAAACTCCTAACACATTAGTTGCCATGAAATTTTTCCTATTCCTATACCTTCCTTGCTCTTCAACTGAAATGGTTAAAGGCACATAAGTCCCATCTAAAGCTCCAAGGCAATTTTCAAACCATACCCATTTCTCATCTTCAAAACCTTCAAGTTCTTGATTGGGCTGGACCAAGTACTCTTTTTGCAATTTGATTACAGCCTTTAAAACTGCTTTGAAATGACGACTAACTGTCTCTATAGAGCGCATGAAATTGAAGCCTACCACTCGAATCTTTAGTCTATGCCCAAGGATATATAAAAATATTGCCACTTCTTCTTCAATAGTAACGTGTTTTGTTGGACGAAGCTCTCCCTATTCCCTCAATTTTTTACATAAAAGATTGAAAGTATCTTTATTAAGCCGTAGTTGTGCTTTACAAACTGCACCCGTCCCATAGTAAAGTCTCCTAAAAAAGAACTCCCTAGCACTACTCAAATCTCTAGAAGGAGCCTTCACCATGTGCAACTCCTGCCACCAAATAGAAATTGCAACTGAAGTAGCTACATAATATTCCACAATCACTTTTCGTTGTTTTTGTTTTTCACCTTTTTCCTTCGTAACTAAGGCATTAACATCCACTGAGCTACCAGCCATTCTCTGAAATTTTAAGAACCCATAATTTAGAATGCTTAATAACATTTATTTTAAGAACCCATTATTTAGAAGCATGGGTGGGGTTCCATTTCAGTTCATTACAATGAAGCAATGACTCAGACTGGGTCAATCCAAGTTGACACAAAATATTCATCCATAACCAGAATTAACAACATAGCAAGCAATGTATCTTTCCCTAAAACTAAAACTAAAAGTACTAGTATATGTTTATACAATATAAGATATGGAACTCTTAAATCAAGGAAATTTTCAATAGCACTACAATGCAAATCTGTTCAAAATACAACTCAGAAGGTGCATGAATTGAGCACTAAAGAGTTAGTTAAAAAGGTCAACTGTCATTGGACAAAACATCATGTGGCTTGACAAAAAATGTTGTTGGTCTGCACGAATCAAAAGTATAAACAATTTTCAAGGTCAGAACAATTTTCAAGGGTAGAACTATGGTACAGAGTAATTTCCATTCCAATTCCATTTTCATATAAAATTTGATTGTTCAAATAGCCAATTGAGTAATTTCACCATACCAAATCAATGCCAGCTCGATCAATTATAGATCCAAACCACCCATTAGCACAGATTTTCAATACACCCATAAACAAACATGCACCACAAAACAACAGGAACATCCATTGCCCTAATTTCTTCTTATTCCTAACTAAATCCCCAAAATCCCCACCACTAACAAGCTTCTTAGCACGAAATCTATGGGCAAATCGACCATGGGTTTGTCTCTTTTCAGTTACTGAGTCAAACCCATCACCGGAAATCGGAAATGAAATACAAATCCATCAACTGAAATCCAAATTGAAAATGTAAATCATCAAAATAACAAATCCATCAACCACTTGAACTGAAATGAATAACAGATCTACAGAAATTAAGAAATGCAAAATGATGGCTATAGAGAGAGGGAGTGAGAAATAAAGAGATGGGATCAATGAACTTACCGATTGAGAGATTGAAATAATCAGAGAAAATGAGATATCCAACAATGGAGAGGAGAGATCCAACTATGGAGCATCCTGCTCTGCCTCTTCGATGCGGCTTGGAGGGGATCGGGGTTTGGGGAAGACGGAGGCGAGGACCAGCAGCAGCGAACTAAAAAAAAAATCCCCGTAGTTTCGATTCTTTAGAATTGTCTTGGAATTGGTTTTGTAATTTTTTAATTTAGCTGTGGAATTGATTTTATGGAATTGGGTTATTAGAATTATAATTCAATTCCAATTATATCCCTTATTTTAATATTCAAACAACATAATTATAATTTCATGCTCCAATTTCAATTTCAAATTATGGAATTGATATACCCAAACACACCCTAAGTTTAATCAATATATTTTCAAATTAGCGTAGTTTTCGCGTTCGAATAAGTTACGAAAAACGTTATATAAAAACAACTACAACTATTAGATCTATAGGATATTAAACCACATGACATCGTCGTTTTAAGCCAAAAAACATAGTTTAGTGATATCAAATGTTTTGATTTTTTTAATATTTCACAATTTTCTTTTTAATTCTTCATTTCGGGGCTATCAATATATTATTACTTTTGAAATGGTATGAATAGTATTCTAGTATTTTGTCAAAATATATTTTTCCAAACTTATTTTTTTTTTTTGTATTTCTTGGAGATTGATTTTTAAATTAAAAAGATTTTCCTAGTCAAAGTAGGATTGTATAATTCTTGATTATGAAATTTGGTACTAGATATATAGATATATATGTATATATTTGTATATCTTCTATTTCCTAAGTTTTAGATTATAGAGTTGTATACTCCCTCCGTCCCACGTATATGCAAACTAACTTTTTGGGTGTGGGAATTAAGGAAAAGTAGTAGAGAAAAATAGGTGGAGGAGGTGTTTGTGAGTATGAAGAATTAAATAGGAGAGAGAATGAGTGGGAGGAATAGTTAGGAGAGAGAATGTTGTGAGTGTAAAAGTGAAGTAGGAGAGAGAATGAGTGGGAGAAATAGTGAATATTTATTTTCATTTTGGACAGTTTGCATTTACGTGGGACGGACCAAAATAGAAATAAGTTTGCATTTACGTGGGGCGGAGGGAGTATATATTATGTTTCCTTAAGAAATAGCAATTATTTTCTTTAGTGGTTATCTCTTTCTTTTTTTCTTTTTTTCTTTTCTTCGCAGAAGGGGATCAACACATTTCACCGCTCCCCCCTTGATGCACTTCACAGAGGCGCCTAGCTATGCTAGGGAGGGCAATGTCATTCCCTCTAACCACTGGTGGGGGAATCGAATCCATGACCTCCAGATTAGAAGCCATGAACTCTAACCATCAGGCTAAGACCCCGCGTGCGTGGTTATCTCTTTCTTGTACAACACTCTTGATGGACTATATAAATGTGACTCTTCTCAAATCAAAAGGACAAATTTTCATAGAGCAAAATACAGAGAGAAATCCCAGAAATTCGTGGGAAGTTTTCAAGAGAGCTGTCTTTAGATGTGTGCGGAGTTGTGTCTCACATTCTGACTCACATCTGTTTTCGTGCAAAGTATTTAATTCTTAAGTATTATTCCCGCTTCTTTTTTGCTGTTTGTTCAGCATATGGATTATTTTCTTAAGAACATAATCTTTGCTTTTAGTATTTTAATATTTTCTTATTTCACTAGTTAGGTTTTTATTCTGTATATCAGATATGTTCATATTAAGCCTTGTTTGATGGAGTTGAACCAGTAAACGTTTAATACTTTGTGTTATTTTTATTTGTATTATTTCGCTGCATATTATCAGTTGTGTGAACAGTCGTGTCTCACATCTGTACACACATATGATCCTTTGATTTGGTGAATCTTGATATCCTAGCTACGCTAAAACTTTCAATAGGTATCAGAGCCAACTTACGACATTACCGAGTGTTGATCCAGAAAGTGTAGTCAAAATGGAATGTCAAAATTATCAAATCAAACCTCCAGTCTTGGATGGTACCAATTACTCCTTTTGAAAGTCTAAAATGCATAACTACATCAAATCAATCGATGAAAGAGCGTGGATGGGTATACTTGTTGCTTGGAAACCTCCCATTGTGGAGAAAAAACCTGCATCAGGTAGTGGTGAAACAGTATTTGAAAGAAAATATGAGGCTAATTGGACTCTTGAAGAAATCACTACTGCTAACTACAACTATAAGGCCTTGGGTGATATTTTCAGCCATGTTCCTGAAAATATGTACAAGTTAATCACTAATAAAAGTGTGGCCAAAGCAGCATGAGATATCTTACAAATGCAATGTGAGGGTATTCTCAGTAGACATGGGCAAATCGGAACCGGAACCGAGAAGAACCGGAGAACCGAATCGAAATCGGAACCGAAAAGAACCGGAACCGAGGTGAACCAAAACCGTCCTGAAAATCGTAAACCGACGGTTTTAATCGTGGAACCGGAACCGGAGAACAGAACCGGAGAATCGGCAGTTCGGAACTGGCTTGAACCGGCGGTTCTAACGAATATTTAAAAAAAAAGTCAAAATTTAAGGGTACCGTCCCTTTTTCTTTTATAAAATATGTTAAAATAATTAGTTTATTAATCAGTTTCATCCAAAATCGTTAAATCTTAACAGTTTCTATACAAAAAGGGTGACCAAAAAATAATTTCTGTAAAGAGAGGGACCAAGAAAGAAGGACTAAAGAAAATTTACTGAAGAAGGGAGAGTTGTGGCCGCCCGCCCAAGTCCACTACCGCGGCCGCCATAGTCTTGCCGAGCCTCTTATGTGGCCGCCAAAGGCCATTACGGCGATCGCCCTTGTCCTTTATTTATAACCGGATAAACCGTGGAACCAGAATCGGAACCGTCAGCCGGAACCGGAATCGGGAATCGGTATTTATCGGTTCCATGGTTTCCCGGAACCGGAACCGGCGGTTCGGAATTGAAACCCTGAACCAGTTGCCCATGTCTAATTCCCAGTTTTAAATCCACTAGACTTAAGATCTTAATGGACAAATTTGAAATTCTAAGAATGGAAGAGACATAAGACATTGTCTTTTATGCTGCTAAAATTCATGAAATTTCTAATGAGTGCACCAGTCTTGGTGAGTCAATCTCAAATGCTATATTAGTTAGTAAAATCTCAAGGACTTTACCTGAAAGGTTTAATATCAAGATCGCTGTCATTGAGAAAACCCATGATACCAACATTGTAGGTTTGGACAAAATTGTTGGATTCCTAACTGTCTTTTAGCTTAATCTTGAAGCTCAACATAAGAATAAGGCAATAAATATTGCCCTTAAAAGTTCTGCAGCTATTCCAAAGGAAATATCTGATCTTTCCTCTGGAATTGATGAGTCTAATCTTGCGAAAGATGATGTGGCTGTACTCACCAAGAAATTCAATTATATTCTGAATAACAAAAGGAGAAACAAGTTTCCTAGAAAAGCCTCTCAGGATTTAGAGAAACAAGAAGATAATCCTGATGGGGGGTTCAAAAAGAAAAGTTTTGATAACAAGAAACCACTCAAATCTGTGCAATATAGGGCATGTCGTGGGTATGGTCACTTTGCTAATGAGTGTGCTAACACACTAAAGAAAAGAGGAATGAGTTACACTGCTACTCTGAGTGATAGTGAGGATGATGAAGTATTTGTTAATATCTCTATGTTTGAATCTCCATCTGTCTGTTTAATATCTACATTGCAGGTACAAATGAAGAAGTGTTTTCTGAAGCTAATTCAGATCTGGAGACGAATGTGGATAAAGATGTGTACACATATGAACTCACATCTGAGCAGACCTTCAATTGTTTTTCTATAAAAGGAGATTCTGATGATGAAGGTCATGACATCCCCTATGAAGAACTCCTTGAGACCTACAAGGAGCTACATGTTAATTGGATCAAACGTATAGATAAGATTGAGGTAATGACCAAGGTAAACAAAGTTCTCACTTGAAATTACCCGGGATTTCGCGCGAAGCGGAAAGCGTGGTTGTCTTTCGCGAAGGGTTGGTGTCTGAGACCTCGCTTTTCGAGAAGGAGAGGAGTCGCCACGCGGTTTTTGTATTTTGAGCCCAAACGTTAAGAAACGACTTTTGGTTGAAAATGGTGTCATTTTTATTGGTAGCAAAAACTTAGAAAAAGGCTTTGAAATCGGGGTGTCATTTTTATTGGTAGCAAAAACGAGTAAAAAGCTTTTTAGTACCAGAGATTGTTAGGTTCGGAGGTCACGTTACGTTTCGGGAAGAGTATATTGAGATCACCCAAAACGCCTCGTATGACGAGTCTTCCTACCTTTCTCAAAATCGTGTGCGTGTGTGTGTGTGTGTGTTTGAATGGGAGCTTGAATGACAAGCTTAATCTTGGTTTGAATGTCAAACGTTGATTATGGGATTCTGTTTGAAAAGGCGAGCGTTTGAATGACAAACGTCGGTTTTGGAAGTTTTTAGGAAAAGTGGGGCGAATGCTGATTTTAACTGTTTGTCTTAAGTGTCAAATGTTGACTTTTAGGAAAAGAGCGTTTGAATGTCAAACGTCAGATTTTGAGTTTGGGGATGATCGTTTGGATGCCAAACGTCATCTCGCGCATTTTGAAAGAGAGTTTGAAGGTCGAACTCCAGTTTTGAACCGGGCGTGTCATTGTTAGCATTTTTACGGGAAAAAAGCATTAAATGATTTGAGTGTCAAATGGCGGCTTTTAAGTTTGAAGATGAGCGTTTGGATGCCAAATGTCATTTCGCGCGTTTTGAAAGAGAGTTCGAAGGTCGAACTCCGGTTTTGAACCGGGCATGTCATTGTTAACATTTTTACGGGAAAAACGTATTAAATGATTTTGAACGTCAAAAGGCAGCTTTTAAGTTTGAAGATGAGCGTTTGGATGTCAAACGTCATTTCGCGCGTTTTGAAAGAGAGTTCGAAGGTCGAACTCCAGTTTTGAACCGGGCATGTCATTGTTAACGATTTTACGGGAAAAATGTATTAAATGATTTTGAACGTCAAAAGGCGGATTTTAAGTTTGAAGATGAGCGTTTGGATGCCAAACGTCATTTCGTGCGTTTTGAAAGAGAGTTCGAAGGTCAAACTCCGGTTTTGAACCGGGCGTTACATTGTTAGCATTTTTACGGGAAAAAGGCATTAAAAGATAAGCGATCAACGAATCGAGTTGCGACTCGGACTTTGATAATTAAATACTATCACGATACAAATGGCTTGGACTTGTAAATGACAGTATTTAAAATGCGGTATCGACGGAATCAAACGATCCGGAATTTGTAGAATACGATCGACGAGCCAAAAAGCTCGGAATTGTAAAGTACAATCGACGAGCCAAACAGCTCGGAATTGTAAATTTGCGTGAAAGTAAATGACGTTCGACGGATCAAATGATCCGGAATTGTAAATGACAGGAATTTAAATGACGATCGACGGATCAAACGATCCGAAATTGGTAAATGACATAAAAGTAAACGGAACGGGGTCGGAACGCCGTTTTAACCCAAGATTACTTCTCTTACGGGAAGAGAAGAGGATCGCGGACTAAAACGTATCGGGCACCGTTAGACGGTGACGTCTACATTTCAACAACGTCGTCCGAAACGGTTGTAGCGACTGGCGCGTAAACCGAGACGGAACGAGAGTTTAAAGAGATAGGGAGCTACCTGTGGCTAGGGTCAGCTCCTTTGGCTCGGAGGGCTTATGCGGGATACGTAAAGGTGTTTGGAACCGTGTTTTGAGGTGGTGGGGGTCATATTTAATCGAAATACGGAGTTTTCACGTGAATCGAGGCGAAACGGGGGCTCGGGAAGGGGTGAAACTCAGTTGGGCCGTGGCTTAAGGGAAAATGGGAGTAATTTTTGTTGTTATAAATGGCTTTGACATCCTCTGTATTTATAGGTAAAATTTCAGGATCAGTCCGGACGGACTGAGGGTGAAAACCAGGGGGTTTTGTAAAAATTTGAAAATTGGAGGGACTTGCTGGCAATTCTGGATTGTCTGCAAATGAGTCCAGTCGGACTGCGACTGCATACTAGGGGTATTTTAGTCTTTTCACTCTGAATTTGATTGAAGGGTAACTAGAGGGCTGTGGCATGCAAGCCACGTGTCCCATGACTCACCAGGGAGCTTAACGGGTTTCGGTTAACCTGGAGCGGGCCAGTTAACGGATTTCGGTTAACTTCTAACGGATTTTGATGATCCGGATTTGGGTACTTACAGTTAGCCCCTCAGCGGCGTCACTTCCGAAGGAAGTGGGGTCATTGAAAAAAGATAAGGATCAAAATCGGGGGATGCCTTACTTTGAAAGACCTGGGCGGTCAGCTGGCTGGGCCCTTAGCGAAAGGATTCCTACATATCCCAAGCAGGAATCAAGCCGATCGTAGTTCGTAGGTGCAAGGAGCCGCGCGTGGGGACCTTGACCTGAGCGAGACTGTTGGGAGGCGTCTAAACCTGAATGAGACCATTGCGAGGTACCTGGACCTGAATGGAGACTATTGTGAGGCGTCTGAACCTGAGATTTCTGAAACCTTCGAGGGCGTGTGGCGCCTCAGACCGGAGTTACTGGAACATGCGAGGGCGTGTGGCGCCTCAAACTGGAGCTGCTGGAACATACGAGGGCGTGTGGCGCCTCAAACCGGAGCTGCTGGAACATACGAGGGCGTGTGGCACCTCAAACTGGGGTTGCTAAACATACGAGGGCGTGTGGCGCCTCAAATCGGAGTTGCTGGAACATACGAGGGCGTGTGGCGCCTCAAACCGGAGTTGCGAGGATACGCTTGTCCTGAGATGAAGGCGTTCGTGCCTTGGGTGCTGGGCTTGTGATGACGGTCAGGTTTATCCTCCGGGGATAGGGTGGCAATGATGGGAATGGTTGTGTTAAACTGGCATTATTAACAACACGGAAGAATTGACGTTCTAACGACGGGGTTAGGAACGGGATGCGGTCTCGGGAGAGACTGACACATTGCTGGGGAAAAGCGTCCAGAGTTCTGACGGGGTCAGTTAGGAACTGAGGGGGTTGATTGACGTTTTCTTCCTTAGACGGATGGTCTTAGGATCCTGCTGGGGAGGAATGTTCGGGCTTACGATGATGGCCGAAGAGGGATTGTTGTGCGGGCTTACCTTGATGGCCGCTGAAGTGGGACGATCGGGCTTACGACTGGCGGCCGGGGAGATGAATGTTCACTTGCTGGAGTGAAAAGGTATTCGGGCTTACGAGGATGGCCGAAAAGAGATTATTGTGCGGGCTTACCTTGATGGCCGCTGAAGTGGGACGATCGGGCTTACGACTGGCGGCCGGGGAAGTGAACGTTCACTTGCTGGAGTGAAATGGTATTCGGGCTTACGAGGATGGCCGAAGAGAGATTGTTGTGCGGGCTTACCTTGATGGCCGCAATTAGAAGGGACGAACGGGCTTACGACTGGCGGCCGGGGAGATGAATGATGGTGAAAACCAATAGAAATTTTGACGTCGGGAGACGGAATTGTGTTTTGATGTCCGAAGACAGGACTGAGCGTTTGAATGTCAAATGTCGGTTTGGGGCTGGAATGAGCGTTTGAATGTCAAACGTCAACTTGGGATGGAAATGAGCGTTTGAATGTCAAACGTCAACTGGGGATTGAGAATTTAACGTCTGGAGATGAGCGTTAGTAAAGACTAACTGGAAATTTAACGCCTGGAGACGAGCGTTAGTGAAAACTAACTGGGAATTTAACGTCTGGAGACGAGCGTTAGTGAGAACTAACTGGGAATTTAACGTCTGGAGACGAGCGTTAGTAAAAACTAACTGGGAATTTAACGTCTGGAGACGAGCGTTAGTGAAAATTAGTGAAAACTAACTGGGAATTTAACGTCTGGAGACGACCGTTAGTGAAAACTAACTGAGAATTTAACGTCTGGAGACGAGCGTTAGTGAAAACTAACTGAGAATTTAACGTCTGGAGACGAGCGTTAGTGAAAACTAATTGGGAATTTAACGTCTGGAGACGAGCGTTAGTGAAAACTAACTGAGAATTTAACGTCTGGAGATGAGCGTTAGTGAAAACTAACTGAGAATTGATCCTCGGGGGAGGGGATGTTAGAAATGTCTAACTTTGGGGAAATTTTACACTTTTGGGGGCCAAAAGGGGTAAAATTGAAACTGTGAGAAGTTGGGGGGCCAAATTGGCAAGGAATCTTTCTGCTGCAGAAAGAGTCCGGCTGGACTGAACCTGAAGTTGACCAGGTTCATTTCAGCGCCGAGGCCGAGGCAAAATTGGCCATTTCTTCCATTAATTCCGACGAGAGGGAGAGAAAAGAGAGGAGAGAAATCATTCCAAATTGTGAGTTTTGCTCAAATTTTCAAGGAAAAATCGACATGGAGGGTGATTTTGGACCAATGGCTCGTCATGGAAGGACCGATAACGAAAGAACGCGGTTGGTTCGGACCATTCGAACCACTACTCTTCCATTGAATCCAGCGGAGTTCTACCCGGCTAGGGAGAATCACAAATCCAAAGGAGGGATCGAGAGACAGGTAAACTTTCTTCAAATTCCATTAATTTTAAGAATGTGCATTCTTTAAATGTTAGGAATTTGACTAGAAATGAGTTAGGGATTTTGGTGTCCGGATTGTGGCTTTTGACTTTGCTATGCGCCTTTGTCGAAATTGACTAGAGTGTAGTTCAATTGACACCATGGGTAGATGACATAAAAATTTTGGTTGCAAAATTCCATGCCTAGATGTGTTTTCCGAATTTAAAGTAAGTTTAAATCGGGACGGAGTAAATTTTCGAAATGTTCGAAATGATTTGAAAGTTTCGAATTCGACGGATTTTTCGAAGGGCTTTGAAAGTTCCGGATTCGACGGAGTTTTTGAAATGTTTTGAAAGTTCCGAATTCGACGGAGTTTTCGAAATGTTTTGAAAGTTCCGGATTCGACGGAGTTTTCGAAATTCTTTGAAAGTCTTGGACCGTTAATACTCCAACCGGGATGGAAGTATTTTAGGAAAAAATGAGAACTGTATCTGCGTTGCATCATTTTGACATGCGTTCGTGCACTCTGTTGATGTTGCTTCTGTACTTACGTATTCTTGCCTTGTTCACTGCGAGGGCGAGGACGATTGACGTTCACACCTTGAAGAGTCGGGGAGCCTTTGAGGCAGTTCGAGCGCTGTGGGAGATATTCCCGGACGAGGCTCGGGACGGAGAGAGGAGTCCACGTCAGCTTGTGGTTGACTCCGATTTGGCTGGATTTATCAGCGCGGTAGCCGCGGTGGCTGTGACGCAGAGAGCGAGGTCCATGTACGCAGCTCTGAGCGAGTATTGGTGGGACACGACGCACACTTTTCATTTCAGGTGGGGGAGCGCGCGTGACTCCCAGCGGACTTTGCGGCGATCACCGGGTTGCCAACACAGGGCAACGCGGCCCGGGTGTGGGTGGACGGCTATACCCCGGGCGGTTGTCGGAAGGCGCTAGGTTTCGATATCACCGTGCCAGGGCTTAGGTATTCGGTACGAGCCGATGGAGACCCATCGAGGAGGGGTATTGATGCATATGGGGAGGGTCCCCTAGGATGACGGCGGCGTACGCACGAGGGTTCCTATGGTTCGCGTTGTCGCCGGCTCTGATTCGACTTCACATTACATCCCTGTCACTTCCCTTTGCTCGGGTCGGCTGGCCAGATCTTGACGCCGTGAGGGGTTCGCGTGGGGGAGGCTAGGCGCCGTGCTCTACCACGCCTTGGACAGGTTCTCGCGGGGAGAGGAGAACACCTTGTGTTGCTTCTCATTTGCTTTGGATGTAAGTTTTTGTCTTTTTCTCTTCCTTGTCTCATTTCTGTACTCGTATGTATCTGCTCTGTAGCTGACATAACTTTCCATTTGCTTGACAGGTCTGGTGCTTTGAGGTGTTCAGCCCGCAGTGGTGGGAGATTAAGGAGGCGTACCTGTAACGACCCTAACCCTAGGCACAATTTTAGTATAATATTATATGCTTTTAATATTAATGGTAACTTATGTGTCTATTTTATGTCTTTACATTCTTATGTCAAGATGAAATGGTTGGAGAATAATTTAGAACTCTTAGAATTTCTAGAGAAATAAAATAAAGCATTGGAAAAAATATAATAATAGGAAATGAATAAAATGTGGAAGGAGGATTAAAGTATGTGAAATAAATACTTGAGTAGGAGAGTTTAATTTAAATGCTTTGGAATATTAGGGAAATAAATTTTTATTTTGGTGAAAGCCTTGGAATTTATAAGTTAGGGTGGGGGGGGGGACCATTTTCCTTAAATTAAGCTCCTTTCCCCTCAATAGTCAATGCATCCCATACTTCCTCTTACACTCCCCATACTCCATCTACCTCCTCCATCATCCTCTTTCACTTCTTCTCTAGCCAAGAAACCTCCATGGAAAGCCTCCATTATAAAAGTTTCCCCTTCCAAGTCTTATAGCTAGCTCATTTCTCATCCATTTTTAAATCCAAGAGTACTTTTGAGATTGGGACAACTAGGGGAATCAATCAAGCCAAGAAAATCATCTTTTCATCCAAAAATCCTAAGGTGAGTTGTTATGATTTCCTTTCTCCTAAATGTTCATACCTCTTAAATGATATTCTTATTCTTATGAAGTTTGTTTCATGCTTTGGGAACCTTTTATGAGTTGGATGATTGGTAAATGAAATAGGATGAATTTAATGTTCATGGAAGATGTTGTAGAGGGTATGAAATGGGTGGAAGATTTAGTAATGAATGATTTAGGTTTACATTATTATGGTTTTACTTGATTTATGATGATCCTTGTAAGCTAGGAAATCCTTTGGGTGTTCTTGAAATTTGGATAGATAAAAAGAAAAGGAATTGAAGCTAAGTAGAAAGAGTTAGAAAATTGGATTTGCTGGAAATTTCCTTGGGCAGTCGCCCATAGGGGCTTGTGCGGCCGCCCATGAGGCCAGTAACTTCCCTTCCTTGAAAACCCTCTTGGGCGGTCGCCCAAGAGGTGTGAGCGGTCGCCCATCGTGGCAGAAACTTACCTTTCCTTTGAAAACCCACTTGGGCGGTCGCCCAAGTGGTATGGGCGGTCGCCCAAGACCCCAGAAACTTAACTTTAAATCTGAACCAGAATTTGTTTAGCAATCTTGTTTGGTCACTTATAGATTGTGACTCCCACTTAGTAAGTTGAGTTTGAGCCTTCATAGAGGCTATGTATTATTGTATAATGACCTTGTAGGATGGATTGATGATACTTCCTTGCCTTACTTGAGTTCATATACATTGTTTATATTATGCATAGTGTATTGAATAAATGTTTCACTATGATATTGGTTGGACATGAGTATATTTTACCATGTTGCTATATTGTTATCCCTTTTTGTGGATTATGTTTCAAGTAACTATTATGTGCTTGATAATTGTTAATCAGCTGATGTTGGGGGTATAACATAATACAATCAATTATGGAAGTGTGACCTAATGTGATCGGATTATGTTATATCTGTGACCGTCCCCTCCTGTGGCCACAGGTCGGGGTTATAGCATTTGTAGTGAGCCAAAAGCCTTACAGAGTTGCTACTATCTTATTTGGTTCCCTGAAAAACGGGTCTCTTATAAGATGTGAGTATTGCTTAAGCAGCTCACTTAAGATTGGAGTATTATTATACCCAATGTTGTACGACTATTGTTCAGACGGGAAAAGGTAAACCAAGGTAATGGAAGGTGTTTACAGCTTTTCCAATGTGTTATGTGCAACTTGTTATGTGTTGCATTTTATTTGGCATATTGTTGCATTCATAATAGCTTGCTGAGATTTATTCTCACCCCTCTCCCTTTAATGTTTTTAGATCCCGAGACAGGCGGACCGGCCAAGTAAGGACGGAAAGGAGTTTGGCAGTGAGCTTTTGGGTATTGTCGGGGTACGTTAGGTTGGCGTAGAAAGTATATTTTGTTATAATTCCTTTAGGGAGTTTGTACTTATAAACTTTAAATTTTTACGTTGGAACCACAATCTTTTGTAACTAAACAGTTAGTATTTTCAAAGTTAGTCCACTCTTCCTCCGGTGTTGAGAGTAGTGGAGTTGTTTTGAAATGGAAATGTTAATGATGTTTATGTTTGAAGTTTAATTCAAAGTTTTAAAAGTTTAGTAAATTTGGGTTAGTTTGAGGACGCTCCAACTCGGGACACGTGTAGTTTCCGGGTCGGGGTCCTCACAGTTGGTATCAAAGCTCGGTTAGAGTTCTCGGGTAGAGTCTAGCTGAGTGAGAGTGTGTGATAACTGACGTCGAGTGTTTAATGCAGGAGTTTGTACTAATGGCGGGTAATGATGGAGATCAGGATCGGGCTTTGGGTAATGTTGGTAATTCGAATGCCGAAATTATGGATATGTTCCGAGTGTTTCTTCAGAATATGGCAAATCAGAATCAAGGTAGGGGACAACAACAACCCGAAGGTAGGCAAGGGCACCATGGTCTAGAGAAGTTCGTGAAGATGTCTCCTCCTAGCTTCAGCAGGGATCCGGATCCGGTAAAGGCGGAGAGATGGCTTGAAGCGATGAACAAGATTTTCTTGGCAATGGAGAGTTCGGACGCGAAAAAGGTGAGATGTGCCGTTTTCAAGTTGGAAGGACCCGCGGAGCACTGGTGGCAGGTAGTGAAGGATGGTTGGGACCGGGATTTGACACCGCAGACTTGGGAAAATTTCACACGTAAGTTCTGGGATCACTTCGTTCCGATGGTGACTAGAGATAAGAAGGAGGTTGAGTTTCTGAAATTGGAGCAAGGGGCAATGTCTATAGCACAGTATCAGCGAAGTTTACGGAGTTAGCCCGATATTGTCCTCATTTGGTACCGGATGAAGAGAGGCGTATCTACAGGTTCGTGAAAGGCTTAAGGGTGGAGTTCCGAAAGCAGCTCTTGACTCATGACTTCGCCAACTTCCAAGCGGCTGTGAATATGGCGTACCGGATTGAGAATGATATAGAGGAGCATCGTGGTAAAAATGAAGGTGGGAACAGAAATAGATTCCAAGGTCAAGGTTCGGGACAAAACAGAGGGCAGCCAAGGACATTTACTTCGGGAGCAAATCGAGGAGGAAGCGTAACGGCGCCAGCAAATCGTTCGACTTCAGGTCAGTCTGGGGCATCGTGTGGATATTGCAAGAAGCAAGGGCATTCGGAGGACAAGTGTTGGAGCAAGCAAGGCCGATGTTTAGAGTGTGGGGCGACAGGCCATTTCCGGAGGAATTGTCCAAGGTGGCAGAATAAGCAAGCTTCGGGTAGTGGTCAAGGGGGACAAGGTAGTGGTGTGAAGAGAGATGTCGATGGGAAACCCAAAGATAGAGTGCAAGGTCGAGTGTTTACTTTGGGTCGAGGAGAGGTCGATCCCAATGCCGTCATTAGAGGTATAGTCCCTGTCTCAGGAGTTAAGGCCCGCATTCTTATAGATCCCGGGTCTTCTCATTCATTTGTGGCATCTCATTTTGCATTCTCATTGCATATTTTGCCTGAATCTATGCCTTACGTGTTGGAGGTCTCTACTCCTATGGGAGAGTGCCTTGCATCTTCTTTGATATATCGTGGTTGTGATGTGACTATATGTGGGCATGTATTGCCGGTGGATTTGGTCGAGTTACCAATCCGTGATTTTGATGTGATCCTTGGGATGGATTGGTTGAGTCAGTGTCATGCTTTGGTAGACTGTCGTAGAAAACGCGTCTCATTTGCTATGCCTGATGTGCCTACTTTTATATTTGATGCGGATAAATCTATGTTCGGTTTACATGTTATTTCCGCCTTAAAAGCTAGAAAGATGTTATCTAAGGGGTGTGCGGGGTACTTGGCTTATGTGGTAGATTCCAATAAGAAGTCGCCCGAGTTAGCTCATGTTCCGGTTGTGAATGAGTTTAGTGACGTGTTTTCTAGTGAGTACTCTATGCCTCCGGATCGTGAGGTAGAGTTTTGTATTGACTTAGTACCCGGTACCGCCCCTATCTCTAAAGCACCCTATAGAATGGCTCCGGCCGAGTTAAAAGAGTTGAAGGTCCAATTGCAAGAATTGTTAGACCGGGGTTTTATTCGCCCTAGTGTGTCTCCGTGGGGAGCACCGGTTCTATTTGTTAGGAAGAAGGATGGTACCTTACGACTATGTATAGATTATCGTTTGTTGAACCAAGCCACCATAAAGAATAAGTATCCTCTTCCGCATATAGATGATTTATTTGATCAACTCCAAGGTTCCGTTATCTACTCAAAACTTGATTTGAGAAGCGGATACCATCAGTTGAAGATTAGACCGGATGATATTGCCAAAACAGCTTTCCGAACTAGATATGGTCACTATGAGTTTGTTGTGATGCCTTTTGGGTTGACTAATGCTCCAGCCGTGTTTATGGATATGATGAACCGTGTCTTCAAGCCTAATCTTGATAGCTTCGTGGTGGTATTCATAGATGATATCCTCGTGTATTCTAAGTCCCGGGAAGAGCATGAAAATCATTTGAGGATTGTCTTGTCAGTTCTTCGTGAGAAGCAGTTGTACGCCAAGTTCAGCAAGTGTGAGTTTTGGCTTGAGCAGGTTTCTTTCTTGGGGCATGTTGTGTCGAGTTCGGGGATTTCCGTGGATCCTTCGAAAATTGAAGCCGTGGTTAATTGGAAGCAACCCTCGACTGTGACTGAGGTTCATAGTTTCCTTGGTTTGGCGGGGTATTACCGAAGGTTTATTGAGGGGTTTTCTCGGATTGCAACTCCATTGACAAGGTTGACTCGGAAAGATGTATCATTCATATGGGATTCCAAGTGTGAAGAAAGTTTTAATGAATTGAAGAAGAGGTTGACGACGACTCCTGTTCTTACCCTTCCGGATGGTTGTGAGAATTTTGTGATCTATAGTGATGCCTCGAAGGCGGGTTTGGGTTGTGTTCTAATGCAAAATGGGAAAGTTATTGCGTATGCCTCTAGGAAGTTATCACCGGCGGAACAGAATTATCCTACTCATGATATGGAATTGGCGGCGATCGTGTTTGCGTTACATAAGTGGAAGCATTACCTTTATGGGGCGAAATTTGAGATATTCACCGATCATAAGAGTTTGAAGTACTTATTTACCCAAAAGGAGTTGAACAACCGATAAAGGAGATGGCTTGAGTTCTTGAAGGATTTTGATTGTGTAATTTCTTATCATCCGGGGAAGGCCAATGTGGTGGCGGATGCGATTAGCCGAAAGGCTTATGTGACAACTTTGAGTTCCCGAGAATTGAAGAGTGAGGTAATCATGGCGAATGTTCGAGCCGTTCCTACCTTGTATGGAGATTTGAAGGAAGCTCAACAGGGTGATCCGGAGTTAAAGAAAATTTTAGGTCAAGCGCAAGATGGGAAAACCGGGGAATTTGCGTTGAATAGAGATGGGATTTTAACCTTCCAAGGGAGAATTTGCGTTCCTTCATCACCGGAAATCAAGAGGTGTGTCTTAGAGGATGGCCATAAGTCCAAGTTTGCGATTCATCCGGGTAGTACCAAAATGTATCAAGACTTGAAGCGTGGTTATTGGTGGAATGGTATGAAGAGGGAAATTGCGGATTATGTATCTAAGTGTTTGACTTGTCAACAGATTAAGGCTGAACATCAGAGACCGGCGGGACTACTTCAACCATTGGATATTCCGGAGTGGAAATGGGAAGGGATCTCGATGGATTTTGTTTCGGGTTTGCCTCTTACCGCGAAGAAGATGGATGCTATTTGGGTTATTGTGGATAGATTGACAAAGTCGGCTCATTTTCTTCCGGTATCAACCAAGTTTTCGTTAGAGAAGTTAGCTCAGTTGTATATGAAGGAGATTGTGAGACTTCATGGGGTTCCGGTTAGTATTGTTTCCGACAGAGATCCGAGGTTTACTTCTAGATTTTGGAGAGCATTGCATGAAGCCTTGGGTTCTAAATTGTGTTTCAGTACGGCGTTTCACCCTCAAACCGACGGTCAGTCCGAGAGAACTATTCAGATACTTGAGGATATGTTACGGGCTTGTGTGATGGATTTCCAATTGTCATGGGAGGATCATCTACCTTTAGTGGAGTTTGCCTACAACAACAGTTATCAGTCTAGTATTGAGATGGCTCCGTATGAAGCGTTGTATGGTAGGAAGTGTCGATCTCTGATGTGTTGGGATGAGGTTGGTGAAGCGAGACTTTGGGGCCCGGATTTGGTTAGAGATTCAACGGAGAAGATCAAGGTGATTCGGGATAGATTGAAGACGGCTCAGAGTAGACAGAAAAGCTACGCCGACAATAGAAGACGGAATTTATCTTTTCGGGTTGGTGACTTTGTGTTCTTGAAGGTCTCTCCGAGGACGGGAATCAAAAGGTTTGGTAATAAGGGTAAATTGGCTCCGAGGTTCGTTGGTCCGTTTGAGATTCTAGAGAAGATTGGGGATTTGGCTTACCGGTTGGCATTACCTCCGTCTTTTTCTTTACTCCATGATGTTTTCCATGTTTCTATGTTGAGGAAGTATTGTCATGATCCTTCCCATATTTTGAGTTCTCCCCCCGATGATGTTCAAGCGGACATGTCTTATGTTGAAGAACCTTTAAAAGTCTTAGAGTTCCAAGTTAAGGAGTTGAGAACTAAGAGTATCCCTATAGTGAAGGTCCTTTGGAAGAATCATACCATTGAGGAAGCAACGTGGGAGCTAGAGTCGGAGATGAGAGCAAAATACCCTTGGTTGTTTGAAAATCCAAGTAAGTCTTTTTAAAATTCGGGGCGAATTTTCTTTAAGGAGGAGTGAGTGTAACGACCCTAACCCTAGGCACAATTTTAGTATAATATTATATGCTTTTAATATTAATGGTAACTTATGTGTCTATTTTATGTCTTTACATTCTTATGTCAAGATGAAATGGTTGGAGAATAATTTAGAACCCTTAGAATTTCTAGAGAAATAAAATAAAGCATTGGGAAAAATATAATAATAGGAAATGAATAAAATGTGGAAGGAGGATTAAAGTATGTGAAATAAATACTTGAGTAGGAGAGTTTAATTTAAATGCTTTGGAATATTAGGGAAATAAATTTTTATTTTGGTGAAAGCCTTGGAATTTATAAGTTAGGGTGGGGGGGGGGGGGGCATTTTCCTTAAATTAAGCTCCTTTCCCCTCAATAGTCAATGCATCCCATACTTCCTCTTACACTCCCCATACTCCATCTACCTCCTCCATCATCCTCTTTCACTTCTTCTCTAGCCAAGAAACCTCCATGGAAAGCCTCCATTAAAGCTTCCCCTTCCAAGTCTTATAGCTAGCTCATTTCTCATCCATTTTCAAATTCAAGAGTACTTTTGAGGTTGGGACAACTAGGGGAATCAATCAAGCCAAGAAAATCATCTTTTCATCCAAAAATCCTAAGGTGAGTTGTTATGATTTCCTTTCTCCTAAATGTTCATACCTCTTAAATGATATTCTTATTCTTACGAAGTTTGTTTCATGATTTGGGAACCTTTTATGAGTTGGATGATTGGTAAATGAAATAGGATGAATTTAATGTTCATGGAAGATGTTGTAGAGGGTATGAAATGGGTGGAAGATTTAGTAATGAATGATTTAGGTTTACATTATTATGGTTTTACTTGATTTATGATGATCCTTGTAAGCTAGGAAATCCTTTGGGTGTTCTTGAAATTTGGATAGATAAATAGAAAAGGAATTGAAGCTAAGTAGAAAGAGTTAGAAAATTGGATTTGCTGGAAATTGCCTTGGGCGGTCGCCCATAGGGGCTTGTGCGGCCGCCCATGAGGCCAGTAACTTCCCTTCCTTGAAAACCCTCTTGGGCGGTCGCCCAAGAGGTGTGAGCGGTCGCCCATCGTGGCAGAAACTTACCTTTCCTTTGAAAACCCACTTGGGCGGTCGCCCAAGACCCCAGAAACTTAACTTTAAATCTGAACCAGAATTTGTTTAGCAATCTTGTTTGGTCACTTATAGATTGTGACTCCCACTTAGTAAGTTGAGTTTGAGCCTTCATAGAGGCTATGTATTATTGTATAATGACCTTGTAGGATGGATTGATGATACTTCCTTGCCTTACTTGAGTTTATATACATTATTTATATTATGCATAGTGTATTGAATAAATGTTGCACTATGATATTGGTTGGACATGAGTATATTTTACCATGTTGCTATATTTTTATCCCTTTTTGTGGATTATGTTTCAAGTAACTATTATGTGCTTGATAATTGTTAATCAACTGATGTTGGGGGTATAACATAATACGATCAATTATGGAAGTGTTACCTAATGTGATTGGATTATGTTATATCTGTGACCGTCCCCTCCTGTGGCCACAGGTCGGGGTTATAGCATCTGTAGTGAGCCAAAAGCCTTACAGAGTTGCTACTATCTTATTTGGTTCCCTGAAAAACGGGTCTTATAAGATGTGAGTATTGCTTAAGCAGCTCACTTAAGATTGGAGTATTATTATACCCAATGTTGTACGACCATTGCTCAGACGGGAAAAGGTAAATCAAGGTAATGGAAGGTGTTTACAGCTTTTCCAATGTGTTATGTGCAACTTGTTATGTGTTGCATTTTATTTGGCATATTGCTGCATTCATAATAGCTTGCTGAGATTTATTCTCACCCCTCTCCCTTTAATGTTTTTAGATCCCGAGACAGGCGGACCGGCCAAGTAAGGACGGAAAGGAGTTTGGCAGTGAGCTTTTGGGTATTGTCGGGGTACGTTAGGTTGGCGTAGAAAGTATATTTTGTTATAATTCCTTTAGGGAGTTTGTACTTATAAACTTTAAATTTCTACGTTGGAACCACAATCTTTTGTAACTAAACAGTTAGTATTTTCAAAGTTAGTCCACTCTTCCTCCTGTGTTGAGAGTAGTGGAGTTGTTTTGAAATGGAAATGTTAATGATGTTTATGTTTGAAGTTTAATTCAAAGTTTTAAAAGTTTAGTAAATTTGGGTTAGTTTGAGGATGCTCCAACTCGGGACACGTGTAGGTTCCGGGTCAGGGTCCTCACAGTACCAGTCCTTGTTCCCTGCCATGCTGTCTTGGCAGAAGGATGCGAAGAAGGCGGTGTCATCGAGAGAGGGTACTCGGCTGACGTACGAGGAGGTGTCTCAGGCCCTGAGTCGAGAGTTCTCCGAGCGGATCCAGCTGACTTGGTGGAGTCGGATCGATGCTTTTATAGTGCATGCCACTGGGGATGTTACAAGCTACTGGTGGGACTTCACTGCGATGCGATGTATCTGGGGGAGAGGGTGACCCGTCAGCATGGTCCGGGGTCCCTTCCGATGGTGCTGGTGGACCCGCCTCTACACATGCAGCATCCTTTGTCGATGCCGATGGAGGATCTGGAGCGGTATAGACAGGGCGTGTTCTATACCGAGTATGTCATAGAGGGCGCCAACTATGACACTTTCTTGAGGATGAGGCTGAGGAGCCCGCAGGTGCAGCACAGGGAGGGCGAGGGCCCTGGATATCCCCGAGATCTCCCGCTCCCACGCGCTAGGCTGGCGTATGAGGGGCTGGACGATTTTCGTAGGCGGTTGGTGATCCCTATCTCGGAGGAGACGAGGCCTCGGTACAGAGTGGACCCCAATGCTTCGGTGAGTGATTTTGATTTCCTGCATTTGATAGTAGTATTCTGCAAATGTGGCATTTGTACTGTTTGCTTGTCTTCTGACGACTTTCCTGGTTTGCAGGTGTCTGGCCGTACGTACAACCAGGCTGTGAGGCAGTTGGACGGGTGGGCCAACGATGCTAGGAGGCTCGTGGAGTTCTTGCGGTGCAATTCCCGGAGGAGTGCGACTGTACATGAGCCGAGGCCGTCTAGGCCGAGAGGTTCGTCTGCCTCCATGGCTGGTGGAGCGGACTTTGCGCAGGGATTTGGCCAGTTCTCGGGCGGAACGGCGGGGTTCGGAGCTCGTCCTTCTTCGTACTCGGGGCACGAACAGGGAGTGTCCTCGAGTTCGCAGGCGCAGAGGCGGCCTTTCGCGTATTTCCGCCTGGAGGAATTTGGGAATTATCTATTCTCGACAGATCCGACTGCTGCGGGGCAGTACATCGAGTGCTCGGATGACGAGCAGGACTCTGAGTAGTCCTCCTTTATTGCATTTTTAGACAAAATGTGTGTATTGTCCAGAACAATTCGACTTGTATTTGAAAAGGCGCCCTTGAGGCGGAACCTGTACTTTGCACATCTATTTAGTGATTACCTCCTTCTATTTTCGGCAAATAAGCAAGTAGGTTGATTAAAAATAAATAAAATGAAACATGCATAAAAAATTGAACGGGTCAAAATTTATGCCTATATGCACTGATATTTAACTAATTGCACTGTTGCACGAGCCCGGGGCGGAAGTGGTATTGGCAGTGGTTGATTGAAACCATGTGAGCACGCAGATTCAAGAAAGTTTGAACATGGCTTGGTTTGGAATTGTTTCCAATTTGAGAGCAGCTGGCTACAGAGTTGACCAAGTCAACTGCAGAAAGAGTCCGGTCGGACTGAGAATAAATTTCCAGAATCTTTTAAATTGCAGTTTTCTGCGCATTTGCCTTTGATCCATTAGCTGAATTCTCTCAAATTCCTAAGGTTTCCTTCACTCTTTCCATGGCTACATTTCCTAAGCTATTGTCTCGGATGCAACAGCGATACCTGGAAAATTTCCGGTCGTGGGTACGGAACCACACGAGGCAGAACAAGGGGTTTTTCGAGGGTTGTTATGGGATGAAATCTGTTTGGGCTTTGAAGGAGCTCATGCCAGATTGGGATCTCTTGAGAGTCGCGGCTCATTTCTGGGATGTACGGAGGAATGTGTACAACTTTTCGTACAATGAAATCACTCCTACGTTTGAAGATTTCCGGACCATATTAGGAGGACTTGAGACGGAACAGCTAGTTCTTCCCTATGCTGGTGGCATGGCCACTGTTTAGAAGTTTGTGTCTCTGCTTGGTATCTCGGCTGAAGAAGCATAGGGGATGCTGATATTGAACACAGACTATGTCGACATTTCGGGGCTGCCCGATAGATTTGCTGGTGGTGAGGGGAGCATTTTTGCGTGGAACGCGTTTGCTCTGTGCGCGATTGCCACTTTGTTCACATTCACATCCCTGGGTGTGTGCCATCACAGTGTACTGGACCTGGTGAGGCAGTGCCAGAACGGAGGAGACATCATGCCTTTGGTCTTGGGCGAGACATTCCTGGGCATAGTGTCAGAGTGCCGTAGTTCGACACTTTAGGTGAATTTGAGAAAAACAAAGACAAAAGAAGTGTGACCCTGTTTTTTACCTGGATCATTGACGGGAATGTATCCAGTTGGGTATTACTCTTTTAGCACTTTAATTTTACTGAGGGGTGGTGTATGGGGAAGGAGAGTTGACTCGTGCTCTTCCTCAAACGAAGTATCAGCGGAGCTGGCTTCCGTTCACGGGGTTAACGAAAGGGTTCCCGTCCAAATCTGCTAACTTCATGGCTCCTCCGGAGAAGATTCTTTGTACCACGAACGGTCCTATCCAGGTAGGCTCCCACTTTCCGAGGGGATTGGTCTGCGTAGGAGGCTTTTCCTTTAGCACCAAGTCGCCTTCTCTGATGTCTCGGATCTTGACTTTCTTATCAAATGCTCGGGCCATTCTGCTCTGGTAGGCTCGAGTGTGCTCCATGTCTTTCAATCTGCGCTCGTCGAGTAGAGCAAGTTTGTCGTGACAGCTCTGTAGCCATTCGACTTCATTGATCCCGTTTCCCAAGAGGACTCGGAGGGATGGAATTTCCAATTTCACGGGTAACATTTCTTCCATTCCGTAGGTAAGTGCAAATGGAGTCTCCCCTGTGGCGGTTCTGACTGATGTTCTGTATTCCCAGAGGGCTAGATGTAGCTTTTCGGGCCAGTCCCGACCTCTGGTGGTCATCTTTCTGATTATCATTGCAAGAGTCTTATTTGCTGCCTCTACTGCACCATTGGTTTGTGGTCTGTAGGGAGAAGACTTGTGGCGTGTGACTCTGAATTCGGTCAGCAGCTGGTCACAATCTCCTTCGAAGTGGGTCCCATTGTCGGATATGATCTCGTTGGGCACTCCGTATCTCACATGATGTTCTCTCTGATGAACTCGACCACCTTCTTAGAATTCAATACCTTGTATGATCGGGCTTCTACCCATTTGGTGAAGTAGTCGACTGCGACTAGAATGAACTCGTGACCATTGCTCCCTGGTGGAGTGATTTTACCGATGACGTCGATTCCCTATGTGGCAAAAGGCCATGACGTAGTCATGCAATAGAGTTCATAAGGAGGGATGTGATTGAGTTTGGAGAGAATAGTATCCCATACGGAGGATGATTTGTGTCAATGCTCGGGCGTTCATGTGCGGACCGTAGGTTCCGTTGTGAACTTCGTTCATTAGCTTGCTGACTTTTTCTTTGTTTACACACCGAAGGAGTGGCCCTTGGTGGCGCTTCTTGTACAACATACCCCCCAGAATGACGAAATGGGATGCCAAGCGTTTTAATGCCATCATGTTTTTGGGTTTAATCCCTTCTTTGTATTTTCCATCTTCATTTGTGAAGGAAGCTTCTCCGTTTTGGAGGTACTGGTAGATTTGATTGTACCAGGGTTCGTCGATCGTTTCATTTTTTATTTCGATCTCACAGCAATAAGCGGGTGTTTCCCGTCTGCCTATTCTGAGGGGTTTTACAGATTTCCCATCGGGAATTTCGACAAGAGAGGCGAGGGTTGCCAGGGCATTTGCGAAGCGGTTCCTGTCTCTTGGCAGATAATGAAAAGAGATGTCCTTGAACTGAGCAATGAGCTCCTCCATGTACGTGTGGTACTTGTGGAGGCCAGAATCTACCGTCTTTCATTTGTTGGACACTTGATTGATGATCAATGCTGAGTCTCCGTATACTTCCAGTTCTGAGATATTGCACTCGAGAGCGGCTTCCAGACCGGCTGCGCAAGCTTCATATTCCGCTGCATTGTTGGTTGTTTCAAAATTCAGCTTGATGGCTATGGGAGTATGCTCGTCCTTGGGATCGACAAGGAGCATTCCAATACCATTTCCCTTCTTGTTGGCTTCCCCATCGAAGAAGAGTTGCCAGCGGTTTGCTCTGTCGAGTGAAAAGATTCCGTCGTTCGGAAATTGCGAATCAGGACCCTTAGGTTCACTGCTTGGGAAGTCTGCCAGCTGATCTGCCATTACTCTGCCCTTTGTTAATTTTCTGACCATATACTTGATGTCGAACTCAGCCAGGAAGAATGACCACTTGGCTAGTCTCATTGACAGGGATGGCTTGTCAAAGAGATATCGGACGGGGTCCATTTTTGGAGACCAGGAGCACTGAATGTGACTGCATGTAGTGTTTCAGTTTCCCGACTACCCATACCAAGGCGGTACAAGTTTTCTCTAATGCTGAGTAGCTGACTTCACTTCCTTGAAGCTTTCGGCTACGAAGTAGATTGCATGCTCAACTTTGGAATCTTTGTTCTTGTGCCAGCATTGCTCCGATTGACGTGTCTGTTACTGTCAGGTACAGGAGTAGTGGCTTGTCTTCATGTGGCGGGCACAGAATTGGGGGATTCACCAAGTATATCTTGATTTTTTTGAAAGATGTCTGCACTCGGGGTCCCATTTGATGTCGGCATTCTTCTTCATCAGTTTGAACATTGGCTCATAGAGAGATGTCAACTGGTTGATGAAGCGACTGATGTACTGAAGTCTTCCCATAAAGCTTTTCACTTCTATCAGGGTCTGAGGTGGCTTCATGTCGATGATGGCCTTGATTTTCTTGGGATCGGCTTCGATACCTCTTTCTGTAACCATGTACCCCAGTACTTTGCCTCGCTTGACGCCGAAGGTGCACTTCGCAGGGTTCAATCTCATGGAGTGCTTCCTCAGTCTGTTGAAGAATTTTCTCAGATCTGTCATGTGCTGCATGTTCGATCCTCTGGAGTGGATGATCATGTCGTCGACATACACTTTGATTTCCTTGTGAATCATGTCATGGAAGAGGGCTGTTGCAGCCCGATGGTAAGTAGCCCCAGTGTTCTTTAAACCGAACGGCATGACCGTGTAGCAGTATGTCCCCCACGGAGTGGTGAAAGCAGTCTTGGCTTGATCTTCCTCGAACATTTTGATCTGATTGTATCCGGCAAACCCATCCACGAAGGATTTTACCTCAAAATTTTCCGTGGTGTCGACTAGCATGTCGATGTTAGGCAGCGGGAAATCATCTTTAGGGCTGACCTTGTTGAGATCTCGGAAATCCACACAGCATCTGACCTTTCCATTGGCCTTGGTGATCGTTACGGTGTTGGAGAGCCAAGTCGGGTACTCAATCACTCTGATGAAACCAACTCGGAGCATTTTCTCAATCTCTTCTTTCACTTGCAAGGACCACTCTGGCTTGATCTTGCGCAACTTACATTTGACGGGCTTGGATTACGGATCCAGGGAATTACGTGCTTCACGATCGAGGGATCGAGTCCTGGCATGTCCTGGTATGACCAGGCGAACACGTCAACATACTCCCGGAGGGGGTTTATCAGGGCTTCCTTTTCTGCATAGACGAAGAAACTGCCCACTTGTGTCTCTTTAGGCTCTTGCACTGATCCCAGGTTCACTTTGGTCATAACCTCTTCGGCAGCTTGGGCTCGATTGTCCTCTTGGTCAACTACACGCTTGAGAACTTCTTTAATGTATTGTTCATTTAATGTGTCTGCTTCTTTATCAAGTGATTCGTTATTAACGTCTTTTAAGTTGTTTATTAACTTATCAGTTGTTAAAGTGGCAATGAGGGGATACTCCGAAAGGTCAGACATTTCATTAAATGAGAACGGAAATACATTGTTGGCTACACTATCATAGTCTTCCGGTGTAAGGCCGTTGGATGACTCAGAGGACTGGACTCTAACAAGGAGGCGGCTCGGAGGGTTCGAGACCGGGTTTAGGGAGATGTGGGTGCCGCCCGGCTTGTCTTCCATTTACGCTGGCTTGCCCTTGGTCCGGTGAAAGTTACCCGGTTCTTCGGTGGCATTGCTTTGGATGCTTGATGAGGGTTCGGGGGTCGAGAGGCTTGGCTTCTGCTGTCCCAATCATGGCGATCATGCTGTTTTCGGAGCCCAGGTCAATCAGGTTTGGCACCTCCATGACTTCTTCAAAAAGACTCTGTAGAGCGGGTCCACTGAGAGCGTCTTCTATGAATTCTGGTTCCTTCTGCTTTGGAATTACTGTCTCGAATGTGGCCTCGGCGGCTGATCCGAACAATCTGTTTCCCGTGAAGAGTATCTTGAGTTGCTCTTCCGTGTCTGGGATTCCTTTGAATGTATACTCGTGCTGGATTGTGGTGGCAATTGGTCTAGGTAGAGTTGTGATGTCGAGGAACACTCCCCTTATCGGATTAGCCTTGAGTACTCTGAAATGCTTGAGGTCCCGTGCTAGCTGTTCCATCCTTTATGTAGTCTCTGTGCTGACTATCCCTGCTTCTTTCTCATCTTCATCAGTTCCACTGTCGGTCCCCTCAGTTCTGCTGTCGGTTCCGCTGTCGGTCCCCTCAGTTCTGCTGTCGGTTCCCTTGTCGGTCCCCTCAGTTCTGCTGTCGGTTCCCTTGGTGAAGTAATGAGCGAAGTTAAAACTGTAAGGTCGGAGGTTGGGTGTGCTGTTGGAGGTTTCCCTTTTGCGGGCTACTGCCTTGGTGCGGGCGAGCCTTTTGTTCTCCCTGATGTCAGCCGGTATTGGCACATAACCGAGCCCTTGGACCGTGGTGTGGTCCTTGACTTCGATGACTTGGTGTTGGCCTTGTATCCTTTTGCCGAGCCCCAGTCCTGGGATGAAGTTCATGAGTTTCATCATCTTCATGGCGGGAGGAATCTTGTCTTGAAACAGTGGAAGGTCCACGTTGCATATTTGGATCTTGGAGGTCTCCAGAGTGAATCCAATTAATGCCATGTCGTCATTATGCTTAATTTCTAACACTGGAATGTCGTTGGTGCTGGTCCCCTCGGTGGTGACGCTGTCGCCGTAGACTGTGGTTAGCTCGTTGCCTTGCATGAACTTGATGCACTGGTGAAGGGTGGATGCCACGTCATTTATCTGATGCAGCCAGGGTCGCCCCAGGATGGCTGTGAAAGTGATTGGAATGTCCAACACTGAATTCGGTAGGGATCATCCGCTTGCCGAACCAGATATTAAGAGTAGCAACCACAAGAACTGTACGGGAAGTGGAGTCATAGGCCTTGACAGTGTGGACTGAAGGCTTCAGATCTGTGGGCTTGATGTCAAGAAGGTCCATCATCTTGGCGGGCAAGACATTCATTCTGAAACCTCCGTCTACCAACACGCGGGGAAGGCAACGCTCGTCCAGCTGGACTGTGATGTAGAGCGGCTCATTGTGATCAGCCCCGAATTTTGGCAGGTCCAAATCTGTGAAGGTGATAATGTTGCCGTAGTGGATGTTGCCAATCATCTGAATGACCTCGTCAGGGGTTGCGTCCACGGGGATCATGGTACGGGCCAGACTTTCCTCTAGCTTGAGCTTGTGAGGATATGAGGATGTGAGCATGGACCAAAGGGAAATGTTCGCCTGAGTCTGCTTGAGCTGAGTGAGGATCAGGTCCTCTTTCACGGAACTTGCGTCTTCGGGCTGGCCGGGTTGCGGTTCTGGCTCCACTGGCTTTTTAGTGGCCTTAGGTGGTAATGCATGGATTTGAACCGATCGGGTTAGGACACTGACATCAGGCTTGGTTCCTTCTGAACAGGTCGCTTTGAGCTGAGCCATAGTCAGAGGAGGATTCCTCGTAGCATAGGGCCATATGTCTTCCCTCAATTCGTTGATTGTAGATGTATTCCCGGGAGCTTCGGCAGCTTTCGGATTACGTCCCGGGATGCGGCTTGGGTGTCTCCGTGGGGAGGTAGCCTATGGTTTGGCCTTGTTGTTCGAACGTCGGTGCACGGTGGTTGCCAGAGCTGAACTGTACGTTGCTGACCCTCCGGGGGAGGTTGGAGAGTTCTTGGTTCAAGCGAACAGTCTCCTTGATCTCTTCACGTTATACCGCGCTCCTTTCCTTCTTGTTGAGCATGCTCAGGGCATTCTGGAGTTGGGTTTGGTGATACTCATGGTTTGCTAGTTTTCCTCCACTCTTGGCCCAGATCAACTTTCTTGCAGCGGAGCCTGCGTTGAGAGTTAGCGCCTGCGTTTCTTTCATTGTGAGAATAGTCAGTGCTTCTTTGAACTGCGTGCGACAGTCTACGTAAACCTCCATTGGGGAGAGCTTTCCCTTTTGCCTTATCTGAGTGGCGGGCATGTCGGAAGGTGAGTACACGGCTTCCCGAACATCTGCCCATGTAACTGGTTGCTGTCCCAGTTGATCGTTTCTATAAATGAATGCCGCAGTCTGTGGAATCTCCCTGAGCAGTTGCTAGAGACGTATTTCCATCTTTCTCTTATTTTTGAATAGACCTTCCTCCCTGAGTTGGCCTTTTAGCTTGAGTGCGGAAATGATCCGTCCCCATCCTCCCATGACCCTTGGGATTCCAGTTTTGTTGACTTCATGCCTGGCTTGGAAGAGAATGGTTTCATCGTCTTCGTCGTCGCTTTCACAGAGAACTTGCTTTTCCCGGGGAGATAAGCGCTGATACCCTTCCTGCTGTGTCATTCCATCGCCTAGGTCATCGGGACCGTTGACCGCCCTCCCTTGACAGAGGGGGTTGGATGAGAACAGACGGTAGTCCAGGAAGTTGCCGTGAGCAAAACCCTTGAGGTCGAACTGGTCTAGAGTAGCCTCTAGCTTTTTGTCTGAAGCTGCTTGTTAGACTTTAAGGGCTTGGTACCTGTGGGTCTTTTGAGCTTGGTTTTCGTCCCAGAGACGGTTCTCTTGAGCGGCTAGTTCCATGAGGGCCTTCCTTGCGAGAGCTAAACATTCTCCGTAGGTGCGCGCCGTCTGACTAGTGTCCAGAACTGTGATCACATCCAAATCTCCGAATGGCGGAAACACTTGGATTATGTTGACAAAGGAAGTCGAGCTGGGACATTCCGTGCGGCCCTCCTTGATCTCGACTACCAAGAAGTTTGCCCATATCTGCTTGATTGAGCCCACAGGGGTGTTGAATTCTGCGATGTTGACAGTCTCGTGATCTCGTTGGATCGCCAAGTCTATCAGAGCTAGCAGTTTGCTGGCGGGATGTCTGAATCCATGGCCGTGACGACTGGGAGCAGAATCGAACTTGAGCATGTTGATGCTGAGGTGGTCATTTCCTCCGTCGGAAGCTGACTCTGTCTTGCGGGGAAGACCTTTACAGATGTTTTCAGGGTGGCTACTGAAAGCGTTCCTGAGGTTGATCTGATTTGTAGCAGGGTGAGGAGCTTTGTCTCCTTCGCTGTTGCCCTTGGCCTTGGCAGCGCTTATGGCTGTGAGCTTGACTGACGGCGCGAGCCGGTTGCCGCTAGGGCTGGTAGTCGGAAGTGATGATGAGCTCTGAGCTCGATTGGCCAGGGCCTCGTTTACCATGAGCAGGCAGTCGTCGAGGGTGACTTTGGCATTGCAGAATCTGATGATAAGGACCGGATCCTTGGTATCATCGGGATATCTAGAATAGATGATGTTGACGAAGTCGTCGTCATTCACTTGATCAGAGAGGTTCTTTGTCGTGTCGACCAGTTGTTTCCAATTGTCGGATAACTGCCTGTACTGGACGTTGAGCTTGACAATTTCCATGGTATTGGAGCCCTTGTCGTAGGTGACCTAATCGGAACGGGTGCCGTCCTCGAAACTGAGCATGTGAATGTAGGGATCTGCCCGCGGATCTGCCGCGTCCTCGACTCCGGAGAGTCTTGATTCGTTGCCGTCTGACGACTCAATCCAGACGTAGGGACGCCTCGTGTCCTGCTGCGCTGTTGGAGCTGCTAGGAAAACATCATGCCCTTCGCTGGAGAAAAGGGGTTCAGCGGGCAATTCCTCGTGGAGGACGTTCCATACGACTGCCATACATTCATCACGAGTGTGACGATGCTTGTTGACCTTTATCATGAAGATTTCCTCGCCTGGCGGGGCCAGAGAGTATGATTGAAGGATGCTGACAAATCTCAGATCGAAGACAGGGGGTTTATGTGCCCGCATCATGGCGATGCTCAGTGTTTCTTTCTAGTCTGCCTCCAAATGTTGGAAACGACAGTTGAACTTGATGTATCGGACTGCTTCAGGGTCTGCCTGCTCGAGGACATTGACATAGTTAGCATCTCCGGACTCTGAGGGATTCTGATGAGATTTGCCCCGATAGTCTCTTGGTCGATTTGAAGGAGGTAGCCCGGTGCACATGCGGGCACGCTTGGCTGTTGTCTCGGCTTCGTTCCCTATGAGGAAAATGTCTCCTCTGATGACTTCAAAATCTCCCTGACGGTTAATGAACTTGACGCATTGATGGAGAGTGGAAGCTATGGCTTTCATGTGATGTAGCCAAGGGCATCCCAACAGAGCTATGAATTCGGACGGAATGTCCATCACGTGGAATTTTGCTGGCACCATTTGGGTTTCGAACCAGAGTTCCAGAGTCACCGTCCCCAGGATGGGACTAGACGTGCTGTCGTAGGCCTTGATAGTCTGAGTTGATGGAATCAAGTGGCTTTCGTTGATGCGTAGGGCTCGCATCATGCTGAGAGGGAGGACGTTAACGGCTGACCCGTTGTCTACCAATACTCCGGGGAGTGATATGGTGTTGAGTTTGAGAGTGATGTACAGAGCTTCATTGTGCCCCGAGGCATCTCTCGGTAGGTCTTCGTCACGAAAGTGATCATGCTTGCCATACGATAGGGAATCGTAGATCTGGTCTCTATCCGGAGAAGGAGAGTCATCAAGCCATCCGTTTCCTATTTTCCTCTTGCGAGGTAAAGCCTTTGCTGGCGCCTCGGGATTGTGTTGAGGCTGTTTGTGGCGGTTGCCGCCCTTGGTTAGCACGTTGATCGAGTGCAAGTGCCAAGCTGACTTTGATTTTCCTTTGATGGCCCATGCTCTGAAGTTGGGCAAATTGAACCTTGGCTGATCCCGCAGGGGGTTAGGCTTCTGACTGGCAGTGAGATTATCAAAATCTGAGGTATTCCGGTGCCCTGAGGCCTGAACTCTGGTGTCAGCAGGAACTTTCGGCTTTCCCACCCCTGTCTGCTCTAAAGCTGCGTGGCTTGGAGGAAGGGAGGACTGGCTGGAGTAGAGTACGTAGTAATCGAATCTCCCGGATGGCTCTCCGAGTGTACCCACACTGGTGTCACCAGCTTCATATCTTTCTCTCAATTTTTGTTGAGAGGACTTCTTCTTCTGTTTTCTCGGAGGATTGCTCCTGACCATGTCTTAGGACTCGTACTCCAGGCAGGTGGAGCAGTCACAAACATCGTAGCTGATGTGGACATTTGATGAGGACCCGGCTGGAACAGGCGGAGGAACTGGCTCTGCGGCAATCTTCTTGGGCACCCATTCAATGGAATTCACACTGTTGTTGTTCGGAAAAGGGTTTTCGACTGTATTGGGCCCACAGGGACGCTCCAATTTTCCTTCCTCTATCAAGTTCTGAATTTCGTATCGTAACTCCATGCAGTTGTCGGTGGTATGACCGTGATACTGATGGAAGGCGCAGTACTTGCTCTTGTCAGCATTGACTACGGGATTCTTGGGTTTGTAATTTGCAACGGGTTTAAGGAGACCTTCCTTGATTAACCCTTCCAGCATCTTGCTCAGCGGCATGTCCAACTTGTCGAAGTGTACGGCAGGCTGCTTCTGAGTGGAATTGTTGCTTTGCGGGACTGGGTTTCTGTTGCCTGACTGCTGTTCCTGATGGATGTAGTTGACATTCGTATCTTTCCCTTTGCCGGGGTCCGGTGCGGGATTGAATGCAACTGCCGATCTGTATCTGTATGGCTGTGCAGTAGCTAACTTCTCCTTGAGATCCTTCTCGAACTGTGAGCCGGCATTGACCATGGCCCGGAGATCTAGGAAGAAGTGATGACTGATGTGAGTTCTGATGGACGGTCTTAAGCAGGACTTGAAGATCCGCATCTGTTCATCCTTGGAGAGTGGCTCCATGATCTCGGAGAGTTTCCAACTCCGCCTCTTGTAGAATTCTCCGATGCTTTCCTCTGCTTTCTGCTCAGTCGTGATTAAGTCCTCACGACTCGTTTCCCACTCTAAGTTGGATCTGTACCGTTCCAGGAAGATGTTACTGATCTGATCCCAGGTGTGGCGATCCGCAGGCTTGACCCTTAGGAACCATCGTAACGCTGAACTTTTGAGCGTATGCTGGAAGTGGTCGGCCATTTGCTGGAGGGTTGCTCCTTTCGCTCTCATGCCGAGAATGTAGGTGTCGACATGCGTTTGAGGACATTCGGTTTCGTCGAATCGGTCCATCTCTGGCATTCTGAACTTGGCAGGGAGAGGCGTGACCATTCCCGGATCCGTGGATTTGAGCGTTTCTTGCTTTGAGCTGCTCATGGTGGCTTTCAGGTCCTTCATCTGTTCGACCATCCAGGCTAAGGTTGGGTCCAGTGGTGGACTTTGAGGCTCTGCGTCGGGCGCTATCATGTGATTGGTAGTGATTAGAGGTGGAAGGCTTGATATATGTGGATATATGGGGGCCTTTTCTGAACTGTATCGGGGTTTGTCCCCGGTGTTTTGGGATTCTTGTATAGGCAATGTGATGAACCCAGGAGGGTATTGAAGGATATTGGCATCTATTTGAGATGGTCCAGCGGTGCGCTGGTGGTACTGAGTGATGGGAGTAGCACTGGCTTGGCCATATATGACAGGGTTGCCCTGAGAGGTGGCAACGTGGAGCCTAGGTCGGCTGTTTACTTGGTTCGAAGGCATCCCGTAAGTTGGTGGGGGAGGAACCTGATTGAAGGTTTGAGGAACTGGTTTTGGGGAATCGTCGTCCTCGACCAGGACGAAAGTACCGTCTGACTGGGGGATAGCTTCTATATTTCGCTCATTCAGAAGCTGTACCACGAAATTCTGCTGATCTTCTTTCTGCCTCTTGTGAACCTCACAAGCCCGGATGGCTTCTTCCAAAGTCATATCTGTTACCGGTGGCGGGGGTCCGTCCCCATCACTATTTCTCGGTGAGCTAGACATGTCGGATATTCTGGCTGAGGGAACTGAGGGAACCGAAGAACTGTCTGATGCTGCCGTAACTGTGATTCTGGCGAGGCGCTGACCCGAAAATCTGAACCACTTTCTGCTCGCTGCAGGGAACGAAAGGCAGGTTTTAGGCTTCGGAGAAGGTATTTGGCTCAAGGTTTCGGGCTTGTGCAATGTGCAGTTACCGATTAAGGTTTACTTAAATCGCATTTTCTCAGAGTCCTAATCGGTTGGAAAAGAGCGTGTCTTCTTTTTCGCAACTAACCTAAGGCTCTAATCAGTGGATCTCGTCACTACGTTTATAAGCTCCTCATTTCCATTTGTAGATCATCTTCTCGGGACGGACAATCCCGAGCGAGGTCCTATAAGGCAAGCGAGTTCCACCGACAAAGGAAAAAGTGAACTTAAGGCTAGCTGATCACGCAAACTTCCAACGTATGTGACGCACGGGCCACGGTCGAAGTCAACGTCCTTAAGTTAAGGCGGGGATCGTGCCAAAATTGCGGCATGACCTCTCTTGACTCGCTTGCGCGAGGGGCCTTAGCTCTTGGCGTTGGCTAAGTTGTGGCTGGCACGGTGCATACGGTGAGGGTTTGGTGACACGGTGTCACATTGAACCTTCGGGTATATTTTTCGGCAGAGCTCCTCGTCAAAGTCAAGGCTGAAAAGCTCAAGACTTCGGGTCGGGAACGACCTTCGGTCTCAATCTCTCGAGCTTGACTCGTGGCGGAACCCGGCGTAAAAATATACACTTAGGCTTTATGACACGTACTAAGCCAAAAACCAACCGGGGTCTTGGACGAAGTGTGACACAAAGAGTGCATGGCTTACACGGGCTAGGATGGGTTGTTTGGGACGACCCCGTGCGCACTCAAAAGGTGTCTGGCAGACCAACCGAGTTGCAACTGAACGGTCATCCCGGGTTAAGGGTCGTAGTGTGCAGTGTTACCGAGGCAGCAAGTGCACGTAAAGTGCGATGTACTGAGGCAACAAGTGCGAGTAGTGTGCGGTCACTAAAATTCTTTTTCTGAGTAAAACAGAGATTTTTCAGAATGTGTCTTAAAGAATTTTATGAGCAATTCAAAATATAGCATGAAAATCAAGTATGAACGGGAATGCACGAACATGTTATGATTTTGAAAAGACGATAATGTAATGCCCTTGAAAAAACCGTTCGAGGTTTAGAGTAACGCACGCACACGAAAATGAGGAAGGGTAAACGAAAGTTTGACCCACGGAAGGCTTTTTTGAAAACAACGGTAGTTTTGAAAAAAGTATCCACATCCCCAGCGGAGTCGCCAACTGAAATTACCCGGGATTTCGCACAGAGCGGAAAGCGCGATTGTCTTTCGCGGAGGGTTGGTGTCTGAGACCTCGCTTTTCGGGAAGGAGAGGAGTCGCCACGCGGTTTTTCTATTTTGAGCCCAAACGTTGAGAAACGGCTTTTGGTTGAAAATGGTGTCATTTTTATTGGTAGCAAAAACTTAGGAAAAGACTTTGAAAACGGGGTGTCATTTTTATTGGTAGCAAAAACGAGTAAAAAGCTTTTTAGTACCAGAGATTGTTAGGTTCGGAGGTCACGTTACGTTTCGGGAAGAGTATATTGAGATCACCTGAAATGCCTCGTATGACGAGTCTTTCTACCTTTCTCGAAATCGTGTGCGTGTGTGTGTGTTTGAATGGGGGCTTGAATGACAAGCTTAATCTTGGTTTGAATGTCAAACGTTGATTATGGGATTCTGTTTGAAAAGGCAAGCGTTTGAATGACAAACGTCGGTTTTGGAAGTTTTTAGGAAAAGTCGCTCGAATGCTGATTTTAATTGTTTGTCTTAAGTGTCAAATGTTGAATTTTAAGAAAAGAGCATTTGAATGTCAAACGTCGGATTTTGAGTTTGGGGATGATCGTTTGGATGCCAAACGTCATTTCGCGCGTTTTGAAAGAGAGTTCGAAGGTCGAACTTCGGTTTTGAACCGGGCGTGTCATTGTTAGCATTTTTACGGGAAAAAAGCATTAAATGATTTGAGTGTCAAATGGCGACTTTTAAGTTTGAAGATGAGCGTTTGGATGCCAAACGTCATTTCACGCGTTTTTGAAAGAGAGTTCGAAATGTCGAACTCCGGTTTTGAACCGGGCATGTCATTGTTAACGATTTTACGGGAAAAACGTATTAAATGATTTTGAACGTCAAAAGGCGGCTTTTAAGTTTGAAGATGAGCGTTTGGATGCCAAACGTCATTTCGCGCGTTTTGAAAGAGAGTTCGAAGGTCGAACTCCGGTTTTGAACCGGGCATGTCATTGTTAACGATTTTACGGGAAAAACGTATTAAATGATTTTGAACGTCAAAAGGCGGCTTTTAAGTTTGAAGATGAGCGTTTGGATGCCAAACGTCATTTCGCGCGTTTTGAAGGAGAGTTCGAAGGTCGAACTCCGGTTTTGAACCGGGCATTACATTGTTAGCATTTTTACGGGAAAAAGGCATTAAATGATATGCGATCAACGAATCGGGTTGCGACTCGGACTTTGATAATTAAATGCTATCACGATCCAAATGGCTCAGACTTGTAAATGACTGTATTTAAAATGCGGTATCGACGGAATCAAACGATCTGGAATTTGTAGAATACGATCGACGAGCCAAACAGCTCGGAATTGTAAAGTACGATCGACGAGCCAAACAACTCGGAATTGTAAATTTGCGTGAAAGTAAATGACGTTCGACGGATCAAACGATCCGGAATTGTAAATGACAGGAATTTAAATGACGATCGACGGATCAAACGATCCGGAATTGGTAAATGACATAAAAGTAAACGGAACGGGGCCGGAACGCCGTTTTAACCCGAGATTACTTCTCTTACGGGAAGAGAAGAGGATCACAGACTAAAACGTATTGGGCACCGTTAGACGATGACGTCTACATTTCAACAACGTCGTCCGAAACGATTGTAGCGACTGGCGCGTAAATCGAGACGAAACGAGAGTTTAAAGAGAGAGGGAGCTACCTACGGCTAGGGTCGGCTCCTTTGGCTCGGGGGGCGTATGCGGGATACGAAAAGGTGTTTGGAATGGTGTTTCGAGGTGGCGGGGGTCGTATTTGATCGAAATACAGAGTTTTCATGCGAATCGAGGTGAAACGGGGGCTCGGGAAGGGGTGAAACTCAGTTGGGCCGTGGCTTGAAGGAAAATGGGAGTAATTTTTGTTGTTATAAATGGCTTTGACAGCCTCTGTATTTATAGGTAAAATTTCAGGATCACTCCGGACGGACTGAGGGTGAAAACCAGGGGGTTTTGTGAAAATTTGGAAATTGGAGGGACTTGCTGGCAATTCTGGATTGTCTGCAAATGAGTCGGCCGGGAGAGGCTTGCATACCAGGGGTATTTTAGTCTTTTCACTCTGAATTTGATTGAAGGGTGACTAGAGGGCTGTGGCATGCAAGCCACGTGTCCCATGACTCACCAGGCTCGTGGGAGTTCGTGCCACTATTTTCAGTTTTGTCCGTTTTTAAAATAATTGTCCGAAAAATGTCCGAAACGCTCCCGAAAAGTGCCGAAAAGTGCGTTTTTCAGGGAAAGCCGTACTTTTACGTGCGACGACGTGTGTTGAGTACGCTTCGACGTTGAGATGCACGGGGCAGTCCCGAGACGTCTCGTTGGCTTGGGAACGGGGAGCTTAACGGGTTCCGGTTAACCTGGAGCGGGCCAGTTAATGGATTTCGGTTAACTTCTAACAGATTTTGATGATCCGGATTTGGGTACTTACATCACTGAAAAAATTTATGACTGTGAAAATAAGAATGCTAAGCTTTCAAAAGAAAATGACAATCAAAAGGTTTCCATTGCTAAACTTGAGGTTCTAGTAACTAAGAAAGAAGTTGAACTTGAAAAGGTTAAAACTGATTTTGAGAAAGTTGAGAGTACTCTAACCAAGTTGAATACTGGAAAAATGAAATTTGATGAAGCTTTATCTCTTGGTAATACTGGAAAATCAGGTCTAGGTTTTGGAAATTTCAAATTTGTTAAAAAGGGTGATAAGGCTTTAAAATCTGAAGAGAACCCAAATTTGAGTCACCAAAAACCTAGGAGAAGGCATTACATCTGTCATTATTATCTTGCTCATGGGTATATTCGCCTTTTTTGTTTCAAGATGAAAGCTGATAAGAAAGCAGGATGTTTGATTCAGTCTCAGATGTGTGACAGGATGTATAGTCAGATGTATACACATCCTAGCACACATCCGAGAACACATCCACATGTCACCACCATGAGACTGTTAAAATCCAATAGGTTAAAAAGCCCAAAGCAACGTGTAATGTTGTCTACTCTTCCCTCAAGAGTAGTGTTTCTAGATCCTATTTTTTTTATAGTGGGTGCACTAGGCACATGAAAGGTAACCAAGATGTTTTGACATAATATGCATCTTTCAATGGTGGTAAAGTAAACTTTGATGGTGAGGCATAATGACAAATAATTGGTAAGGGAACTGTTGAAGGTCTCCCAAAGCTTTACAATGTGTATCATGAAGAGGGTCTTATAACTAATCTCATCAGTATAAGTCATTTATGTGATGATGACTTATATGTGAAGTTTGATAAGAAGATATGTGAGGTGTTTGATGAGTTTAACACATATGTCCTCAATGAGATCATCTGATAATTGTTATAAGTTTTGTGAAAATTTGTCTTGTTTAACTTTTTCTGATGTTGTTTTGATGATACACTTGATCTTAAACTCAAAACTGCTGAGGATGACGTTTTAGGTTACCGACTGGAGTGGAAATCTGCTGATATAGGAGCTGGAGATACGAAAAGCACTGCAAAGGAAAAACAGACAGATGTGAGTCCATATGTGTAGAAGGATGTGTCTGTAGATGTGAACACAACCGTTCACACATCTAAACACACATCCACTCAAAGAACTGAGTCTGAAGACAGTTCTTCAGATTCAAAGGGAGAAGCTATTTCAAAAAGATACCAGGTTGGGTCTGTTGATAGATCAGATGATTCTTTGTCCAGAATTCAGAAAGATCACCCCACTTCTCAAGTGGTTGATGAAATGCATGATCAAAGGCAAACCAAAAGAGAAGGTAAATTACAAGGAATTGGATGGTTTATGGAGTCATATATTCTTATACTGTAAGGTATGTTGTTACAGCTTTGTGTCTAACAAGTGGGATACGACTTAGACTGGGCGGCTAATTTTGATGATAAAAACTTATGTGATCGACGTTTCTACCATGGTAACATCCTTGATTCCTAGTATAGAAGGAGAAAAGTTATATCTCCTTGTTCACAACTGAGACTGAATATGTTGCCCTTATATGTTTTTGCGCTCTGTTACTTTGGATGAATCTGATGCTAAAGAATTATGTTTTAAATAGCAAAATAGAAAATCCAAAAAATATCATGCGTTAGCACAGTTCAATCTCAGTGTGGTCACTTGTTTGTTTACATATTTGACATGACATGTTACTTGATTATGAGCACTTCCTGTTCATGTTGTCTTTTGATAACTTGATATAATCTTTCTAGACATCTCACCGTTGGTGTCTTATTAGCAAGAGAAACATCTGATTCATCCATCTGCATGAAGTCAATCCTGTGTGATCAAGTGATCTTCAAGATAATAGTTTGAAATCAAACTTGAAAAGATCACGGGACAAAGGGCTATATTTGGGTAATAGAAAAGTGAAAGACACTCCAATTATGTATTTTTTTTTCACATTAAAAAATTGTGAATGCATTCTATAGGTTGTGCATATTGGATTATTGTTCATTGACTTCTTGTGACCAGTTGTGTTGCCACATGTGTCTTACATCCTATGCCACATCTGTACTGAGATTTGACCCACCACTTATGTGTATAGCATCATTCTAGTCATTCTGCATGTTCATGCCATTCTTAGGTGCCCGATAAATATATTTGTTTATTTATTGTCATTATTTATAAATTTTTGATTTAACATATTTCTTATTAACAATATCCCTCATAAAATGTATTCTAGGTCAATCATGCAAAGGAGAATTATTGTGGACTGCTTCAAAGGGTAAATGTGGAAAGGATATGTCACGTATATCTTATTGTTATTATGGGATGTAGATAATATTTTAATTGTGATTTAATCCCTAATTTTTTGGTGTTAATCCGTGCGAATTTAAAGGGCCAAGGATTTGAATTGCTTCGCATCATTGTGTTGGCTGCCAAAGCTAAGGTGCGTGTCCCCCTAGGCATGTATCTCCTTACTTGTGAAGGTAAGGGGGAGTTGTGTGTTTAATTGGAAATCTTGTCCATCTCATCATTCTATATCCCTCTCCTTGTTCTGCCACACACACAAACACCATATTGTTCTCTCTATTCCTTGATTGCAGAGAAAGAATTCCTTTGATTTTTGCTCCTTTTCATTCTCATGAAATTCCAGTTGCGACCCTGGATGCGAGTGCAGATGTGCGCACATCTGCACCTACATCTAAGGTTTCAATCTCAATTGATGCTCAACTAGAGGCACCTGATGCCCAAACCTTGGTTTCTGAAGGCCACAATATAACATTTACAAGCTTAAGTTATTGCATCTCATATTTATATTGATAATTCTCTTTTCACCTTGATGACTACAATTTCTGGTCAAAAGGGAGAAGAGGAATCTGACATAAGGGGAGCTTTAGCAACAAAGCCAGAATCTATTGAGGTAGAAGATCCAGGTGTTACTAATTCTGTTGAACTGCAAGTTTTTGTATAACATGTTTCTATGCAAGTTTATGTGTGGTTGTGTTTACACATTTTGGCACACATCTAAATCAGGGGGAGTTCATGTGGTAATCTGGTTTCAATCCCTTAAATGTGTAAATCTTTGTTTTGACCAAAAAGTCCAAATAAGGGGAGATTGGAAGAGTTAGAATCCTTAGAGGATTTGGACTCTTGAAATCATGTGAGTATTTTGGTAATTTAGATTTTTGACTTTCATTTAAAGATTTAGACACCGGATGAATTAGGACTTTATTGTGCATATCTTTTATTCTTTGTAGATATAATTAAGATCAGAAAGCCATAAATACGGGGGAGATTGAAAGAGTACGAGTAGTACTCTAGGATTTTGTTAAAATATATTTTTTCAAACTTAAAATGGTTTTTGTCTTTCTTGGAGATTGATTTTTCAATTAAAAAGATTTTCTTAGTCAAAATAGGATTGTATCATTCTTGATTATGTAATCTGGTGCTAGATATATATGTATATTTGTATATCTTTTATTTTCTAATTTTTAGATTATAGAGTTGTACATATATTATGTTTCCTTAAGAAATAACAATTCATTTCTCGAGTGGTTATCTCTTTCTGTGCAGTACTCTTGATGGACTATATAAATGCGGCTCTTCTCAGATCAAAATGACAAATTTTCATAGAGCAAAACACAGAGAGAATCCCATAAATTAGTGAGAAGATTTTAAGAGAGATGTCTTTGTATGTGGGCGGAGTTGTGTCTCACATTCCAACGCACATCTGTTTTCCTGCAAAGTATTTGATTCTTAAGTTTTATTTTCGCTTCTGTTTTGTTGCTTGTTCAGCATAGGGATTATTTTCTTAAGATCATAATTTTTGTTATTAGTATTTTCATATTTTCTTATTTCACTAGTTATGTTTTTATTCTGTGAATCAGATCTTTTAATAGTTTAATCCATTTTAGGCGTAAGCCTTGTTTGCTGGAGTTGAACCAATAAACATTTAATACTTTGTGTTATTTTTATTTGTATTATTCTGTTGCGTATTTTGTGTGAACAGTTGTTGTACAAGGTGATAAATATTCTCTCCGTCCTACAATAAATGTCACGATTTCTTTTCTTTTTTATTTGTACCAAATAAGTGTCGCATTCCTATATAAGGAAATGCTCCCTCCGTCCCATTTCAAGCTTTCCCTTTTGTCAAAACGGGTGTCCCGTTAAAAGCTTCACATTTTCTAAAATGACAAAAAAAATTTACTATTCCATCCACTCATTCTCTCTCCTATTTCACTTTTATACTCACAACACTTTTCAAATTTACTATTCCCTCCACTCATTCTCTCTCCTATTTTACTTTTACACTCACAACACTTTCTCCACTTACCTTTTTTCTTAATTTACGTGCCACTTTCACCATCATGAAACTTGAAATTGGACGAAGAGAGTAGTCTTTTTTAATGCAGTTTACCATTTACCATGACATTGAAATCTACAAACAAGTAAAGGGCATAATGAAAATTCCTTAAAATTATTGACTGCCACATTTATTACTAGAATAAGGCCTAAAGGAGAAATTAGATTCCAGAAAAGGATTAATGAAGCTCACTCAAAGTGCTTAAGCACAAACAGAGCTGAATTTGGGTTAAAGACATCCATCAAAGAAAAGACTTGAACAACTTCTGAACAATTATAATTTGCAATCCTTATTCAGGCCAATTTGCAGTCATCACAGGGGCTCTTGTTTCAGGACACATTAGACAGGGCAAGATGTAGGGGAAATATAGGGTCTTGATCTTGATACAGAGGCCGGATATGTGATTGAATCGTGTATAATCCACTTTCCGAATAAAGTATTTCGACCCTTAATGCCTGGGTTACACAAAATCTTTATTGGGATAAGACAATCACGCAATTTGTTTTCTAGGCAAAGAGAACAAATCAAAACTTGAGAATTGTTTTGCTTTCGTTATATTGTTGTAATTCACTCTTGTGTTTTTCATATATGTACAACTGAGATCAATCTCTGTATATATACAGATGGGGAGGTATTAGTTAAAGGGTACAATCAAAAGACATGACTTTAGCCAAGCAATGTGTCTCTTCATTTTGAAAAGGCATCTGTACAGGAACTGCACGGCCGTGTCTTATGAACTGCACGGCCGTGTTGTTCATACCTGCACGGCCGTGTCATATGAACTGCACGGCCGTCTTGTTCATACCTTGATCAAAAAAAGAGCTACCCTTTAACTTTTACTTCTATATCGAGGTTGACTTCGTTTTAGCTCAAACGAGTGTGTACTCCACACTTTCCCTTACTCGTATCCGAGTCTAATACGAATCACATTGATCTCTTAGTAAATCACCATTACAATAAAACAAGTTGATGACACTAAAATCACCAACAAATCCCCTCCATTTTAGTGTAATCCTTTGATTTACTAAACTGTATAAATAACGAAACAAACGAATGCATAAATGAAAATGTCTTGCGATTGAATTTTCATCTTAGTATAATACACATTTCAAATACTCGAGAATCGGGGTGTCGTAACGATTGAACCCGTCAACTCATATGAATACCTGAAGATACTATACACATAAGTTCAGTACAATTCTCTTTGTTTAATCTTGACACTTTTACAAGCCATGTGTCCATATCCATTAGTGAACATATAGGAAGCCAAGTCCTAGCTTCTTGAAGCGGCAAAACTTCATGTCCACATAGGTAGTTCCTTTTAATCTTGCACCTGCATTTGCAATTTTTCAAAGGAACTATTAAGAAGATATTCTTCAACCTAAACTTTACTTGCGGTGTCCGAACACATACCTTGGGAAAGATAATAACATGTGTTCCAATCTCCAACTGCGAGCTTTCCACATTGAATTCAAGCTTCTAACGTTGTATTAGAAGGGAATTGGGTATCTCACAATTAGAGGATTAAATGGACTTTAATCCCATTCCCATTGCAGACTTATTTACCAAGTCTCTGGCTAACCCCTTCGTCAAGTGGTCAGCCAAATTTTGTTGCGACCGAACAAACTCAACTGATATCACACCATTCATGATTAACTCCCGAATCATACTATGTCGACACCCAAGTGTCTAGACTTGCCATTATAAATCGACTATAGGCCCTAGCCAAGGTGGCGACACTATCACAGTGGATAGACATTGGTGATATCAGTTTTGGCCATAATGGAATCTCATATATCAAGTTCCGAAGCCACTCCGCTTCTTTTCCAGCAGCTGACCAATGCTACAAACTCGGCATTCCATTGTAGAATGTGTAATACATGTCTGCTTTTTGGAAGCCTAAGAAATGGCACCTCCTCCAAGTAAGAACACCCAACCACTAGTAGAAGATGAATCTTCTTGGTTGATCCAACTAGCATCGGTATAACCTTCTAATATAGAAGGATGTCCACTATAACACAAACCATAGTCCATAGTACCTTTTAAGTACTTGAACACCCTTGTTATAGCATGCCAATCTTTGTCTACTAGGATTACTAGTGAACCTGCTCAATCTTCCAACCGCATAAGCAATATCGGGTCGAGTGCCCGTCATAGCATACATCAAGCGCCAATGGCTTTTGAGTATTCGAGCCGTGACACGGGTTTACCGGTATTTGATACAAGTTTCTCAGTAGGATCCATGGGAGTACTAACTTTAGAACAATTATCACAATTAAACCTCTTGAGAATTTTCTCAATATAATGAGATTGTGATATTGCAATTCCCTTGTTCATCCGTTTAATCTTTATACCAAGAATTACATCGGCTTCTCCCATGTCCTTCATTGAAAATTTTGATGACAAAAACTTCTTAGTTTTATCAACTACATTTTGGTCAGTGCCAAAAATCAACATGTCATCTACATATAGACAGATGATTACACCTTTACCGGATTCATCAAATCTGCTATATACACATTTGTCGGACTGATTTAATACAAAACCATTCGACAAAACAACCTCATCAAATTTTTGATGCCACTGCTTAGGTGCTTGCTTCAGCCCATACAATGACTTAATTAACTTACATACCTTATGCTCATTACCTGGCATAACAAATCCTTCAGGTTGCTTCATATACACTTCTTCTTCCAAATCACCATTTAAGAATGCTGTTTTGACATCCATTTGATGGATCAATAGATTCTGAATAGCTGCCAAAGCTATCAGAAATCTAATAGTAGTGATACGAGCAACCGGTGCATAGGTATCGAAGTAATCGATCCCTTCCTTTTGTCTAAAGCCTTGGATTACCAATCGAGCTTTAAACTTGTCGATAGTTCCATCGACTTTCATCTTCTTTTTGAAGATCCATTTGCACCCCAAAGGTTTACGGGTGGTAAATCAGACAAGACCCATGTATTATTTTCCACAATAGAACCAATCTCATCATCGATGGCTTCTTTCCAAAAACCAGCGTCTCGAGATTTTATTGCTTCATCATAGGTTCTTGGATCCTCCTCTATACTATAACAGTAAGAGTATTGAGATTCAATTTGATCTCTTGATCCCATAACTAAATATAGTTGAAAATCAGAACCATATGATTTAGCTTTCCTTACTCTTGTACTCTTACGAGGTTCGGGTGTCTCACTTGGTACATCAATTGAATGATCATCCATTTGAGATTCAGCCGACATTGGTATAATATCCTTGGGTCTAGGTATCGAAGAGAAACGATTCTCATCAAAGATTGCATCTCTTGATTCTATAATTGTGTTTATAGAAATGAATTCATTAGGTTCTATAACATAAAACCTATATGCCTTGGAATGCTCAGCATATCCAACAAAGATGCAATCAATACCTTTTTCTCCCAACTTTTTCCTTTTAGGGTCCGGAAGTCTAACCACGGCCCTACATCCCCAAACTCGCAAAAATGTCAAGTTTGGTCGTTTCTTATACCAAAGCTCATATGGGGTAATCTTGTTCCTTTTATTAGGAACTCTATTCAATAGATGACAAGCCGTTAACATGGCTTCACCCCAAAACCCGTCACTCAAGCCAGAGTAAGACAACATGGCGTTAACCATTTCTTCAAGAGTTCTATTCTTCCTTTCAGCCACACCATTTTGTTGTGGTACATAAGGAGCCGTAGTCTCATGAATTATCCCTACGGATTGGAAATATTTAGGATCATAATATTCACCACCTCTATCCGTACGTAAGGTTTTAATCAAGCCATTAAGTTGAAGTTCAACTTCAGTTTTATAAATTTTAAATTTATCTAGGGCTTCATCTTTTGCATGCAGCAAATAAATATAGCAAAACCTAGAAGCATCATCTATAAAAGTGACAATATACTTTTTATTGCCTAAAGATGGAGTTGCATGAAAATCACATAAATCACTATGTATCAATTCAAGTTTTACAGAATTCCTTGTAACACTTTTAAAAGGTTTCCTAGTGATTTTTGTTAACATGCAAGTATTACACCTTTCCGTATTATTATCAATAACAGGAATCAAACCATCTTTGGACATTTCAAGCATTCTTTTATAGTGCACATGTCCTAACCGAGCATGCCATAATGAGGAATTAACAACAACAGAGGAAGTCATATAAACAGAACTAGAGTTAACCGGAATTTTATTCAAATTCAACATAAACATCCCATTGTTATAATAACCAAATCCTACAAATACACCCGACTTCGATAAGATATACTTATCGGATTCATAAACTTGTTTATAACCACACTTGTTCAAGACAGGACCAGAAATTAAATTCTTACGAAGTTTAGGTACATATAAAACATTAAACAAAGAAATCGTTTTTCCCGAACTAAATTCCAATACCACACTTCCTCTTCCTTGAATAGGAGCGGAATGGTCATCACCCATGTAAAGGACAGATCCGTCTTCCATTGGTTCGTATGTCTTAAACCAACAACGATCTTTACAAACATGAGCAGTGGCACCGGAATCAATCCACCACGCAATAGCATCATCCTGCACATAAAATGCCTCAGAAATTATTGAAACAGAATTTTTAATAAATCTGTTCCAACTATGAATTAAATTCTGACCTTGGTTTTGAGAATGGTCCTTAGACCCCTTTCCCGAACCACTTGTGCTTGCGCCTTTCTTGTTGTTTCCAACACGACAATCCTTCTTAAAGTGACCGGTTTGCCACACTTCCAACATGCCAATTTAGGCTTCTTGTTGGGACCAGAACCATTGTCATTGAAACTACGTTTCTTTCCTTTGTTTTTATTGTTTCCACCCTCATCAATCATATTGATCGAGGGTCCAGCAACTTCTTTTCCTTTGCCTTTGTCATCTTCTTGCGCCCTAAGAGATTCCTCTATGCGCAAGTGACTTCCAAGTTGAACCAAAGATAGATCATCTTTACCATGTTTCAAGGTGTGTTTGAAATCCTTCCAGGAGGGAGGCAATTTATCAATCACACTTGAAACAGATATTGACTCATCCATCTTCAATCCATGTTGTGTATATTGTCCAAGGATTCTAAGGAGTTCATTGAACTGTTCCATGACAGTCTTGAATCGACCATTTTGTAATTATTAAAATTACTCACAAGGAACTTCTTACTAGAAGCATCCTCTGCCATGTACTTGGATTCAAGAGAATCCCATAACTCTTTAGCAGATTCCTCATTTTGATAGATGTCAAAGAGAGAATCAGACATACCGTTTAATATGTGTCCTCTGCAGATGTAGTCGTCGTTTTCCCACTTTGATCTACGTCTGATTGCCTCCAAGTTGTCATCTTCAAGCAATTCCGGAATAGGGGTAGAAAGAACATACACCACCTTTAATGTAGTTAAAAGGAAGTGCATCTTCTTCTGCCAACGTCTGAAGTCTTGCCCTTCAAACTTGTCTAGCTTTCCAAACTTGTTCGTCATCTCCTTCAAAGTACTTCCACCAGCCATGAGTATCACCAAATACTTTATTCGTTTGTAGGGGAATATAGGGTCTTGATCTTGATACAGAGGCCGGATATGTGATTGAATCGTGTATAATCCACTTTCCGAATAAAGTATTTCGACCCTTAATGCCTGGGTTACACAAAATCTTTATTGGGATAAGACAATCACGCAATTTGTTTTCTAGGCAAAGAGAACAAATCAAAACTTGAGAATTGTTTTGCTTTCGTTATATTGTTGTAATTCACTCTTGTGTTTTTCATATATGTACAACTGAGATCAATCTCTGTATATATACAGATGAGGAGGTATTAGTTAAAGGGTACAATCAAAAGACATGACTTTAGCCAAGCAATGTGTCTCTTCATTTTGAAAAGGCATCTGTACAGGAACTGCACGGCCGTGTCTTATGAACTGCACGGCCGTGTTGTTCATACCTGCACGGCCGTGTCATATGAACTGCACGGCCGTGCTGTTCATACTGATCAGCAAAAAGAGCTACCCTTTAACTTTTACTTCTATATCGAGGTTGACTTCGTTTTAGCTCAAACGAGTGTGTACTCCACACTTTCCCTTACTCGTATCCGAGTCTAATACGAATCACATTGATCTCTTAGTAAATCACCATTACAATAAAACAAGTTGATGACACTAAAATCACCAACACAAGATATCTTAGAGATATTATTTTACATTGGAAATTGACAAACTTTGTCTATGACATATAAAAATTTTGAGCCACTCCCTTTGGCATCAATTGGTTTTAAGGTGAAACCTCAGACTTTAAGATGGTATCAGAGCAGGTCCTTACACACGTCCAGACCCAACAGCCCACGATATTACTCTGCGCCACCCGATTAATAAATTCACGTTGTAAGTCTTTGGCAAAGCCCGACTACACGTGAGGGGGCGTGTTAGAGATATTATCCCACATTGAAATTGACAAACCTAGCTTGCCTATGACATATAAAGATCCTAGGTCACTCCCCTTGACACCAATTAATTTTAAGATGAAACCTTAGACTTTAAGAGATATATATTCTTTTCTGCCTAATGTTCACTCCATCATGTTACCTCTTCTTCTTCTGTCCCAAAATAAATAATAATAAAAAAAAAAAAAATTCAAATTTACTCTTGTTAAATTAGGTAAGCTTTTAAGCCATCAAAAGTCGTTTCTACTCAAACAACTTAGACTATCTCCATTGGTGACTCCATTGTTGGGTCACCATGGGTAAAAAAAAAAAGTCACTAAAATGCCATGACCTGGGCGGCCAGCCAACCCAGGTTGGCCCAAGTTGAGTCATCAAAATGTGAACACATGTCATCCAATGATTGGGTGGCATGATTGGGTGGCATGTATTTATATAAATATATATATTTAAAACTAATATAATTTATATAATTATATAAAATAATAAAATAAAAAATATATCAAAATTCATATATATTTTTTAAATTGTATAGGTAATTATTTTTAATAATTGTACGGATAATTTTAGAAATATTATTACTAATACATTATTTAAGTTAGTTGAGAGTGATTAATAGGGTAGTTGAGAGGGGGGGTGGTTGAAGGGTTGGGTTGAAAATGTTCAACCCAGTTGAAGAGAACAGGTGTCCGGCTCTGATTGGCGCGAGGACTTCACGCCATGGATTGGCGCGTCCGGCCCTTTTTTTTTTTTCCGGATAGGACAGGTGTCCGGCTCTGATTGATTGCTGAATGTTTTTCTTTTTATTTTTCTACCCCGTTTTTTGAGCTCAATTATTTGACAGAAATAATTTTTTTTTGTTTTTTCTGGAAATTTTTTTCTCTATAAAATGACATAACTTTCATATTTTTTGTACACCAAAAAAATTAATAATTTATTTTTTAATAATAAAATCTCGAATTTATAAAATTAAATAAAATCTCGAATTAAAAAAATTAAAAAAAAATCTTGAATTTATAAATAAAAATATTAATAATTTATTTTTTAATAATAAATTATTATTATTTTTATTAATTTTTTAATTATAAAATTAAATATTGTAAATAAAATAAAAAGTGGTGGGGTATAGAATGATGAGTTGGGAGGAGTTAAATTTTAAACTAAACTAGCTTATTGTGGGGGGTGTAGTTGAGAAAGTAGTTGAATGATTAAGTGGATGGAGAGAGAAGATGAGGTGTCGTGATATTAGGGTAGTTGAATGTTTTTTGATAGTTGATTTATTGGACTTGGTCTCATTTAAAGTAAATTTAATTTCAGTCATAAATATCAAAATAAGGTAAATTTGGGTTAATCCAAACTTTCACTAGAGCGGTGTAGCAGATTGTTCCTCGTTGATAATGATACAAAATATCCTCACATATCTTCATTAAACAAAACAGATTCAAACTAATATTACTCGCTCTCTACTTTTTACCTTATTTATACAAACTAGTCAGTAACCCGTCGAGATTCGACGGGAGCATAGTAATGCTAAGAAAAAAAAAATACTACCTCCGTCCCTAAATAATCTTCTTATTTGACATTTTTCATTAATAAACCCCCATGATCTACATTGCTATATAAAGTCCAACGATAATGTTAACATCAAGATGAGGATGAGCTTGACAATGAACGTTGTTTTCTTATAACACAACTTATTCCAATACACACTGCCCACTATCTTTTCATGTAACCCAAGAACTCCATGTAAAACACCATACATACATGAAGCATTCACTTAAACAATGTAAATATGATATATGTGCATATCATCCCATTCTATTCACCCCCACAGGCCACAGCCACACACAAAAAAGAAGAAAAGAAAGAGAAAAAAAAAAGATATTTGAAGCCCTCAGAGTTACAATGAAAATGATATGAAATGGTACCTTTGTGCATAGAGCAAAATAAAGTGACATGCAACTGTTAGAACATGGATTAATTAATATGTGTTATTTAATTTCATTTGTTATAATCATTTAATAATGTTAAAGTATAGACAAAATGTGTAGAATTCCATTAGGTGTAAGTACCATTAAATGATGGGCATAATGGTAACTTCACACCATCATCTTTATGAAAGGGTGTAGTCCCTAAATGAAGTGCCCCTTGGATTCCTATATAAAGGCCTATCCATCAAGCCTATGAATCTACAAGTTACATCATTTCTCATTCAGTCAAAACTCTTCCTAAGTAATTGAAGATTAAAGAGATTAAGGGCACTTATCATTTAGAAGATCTACTCTTCCCTACTTTCTCATTTATTCAAGAACAAGATCAAGAACACAATCATGAAATTACAAGGTACACGCTTCCGTATTATTCTTCTTCTTCTTCTCCTTCTCTTCTTAATCTAGTTGTGAGTCGGTTCATGGTTAATGGATCGTTAATGTTCCAACAATTGGTATCAGAGCCTGGTCATATACTAGATTGAGTTTGAAATTCTTATAAAGCCTTATGCTTTAATTCTTGTATGATTTCATTTAGTTTTTGTTCTTGTTCATGATACTCATCTTGTCTAAGAGTATTATATTCATAAACTTCATTCTATTTCTGATTTTGGTTTACTCAAGGCTTTCAATTCTTAATGTAAGATTATCCTATTTTGGACATAGCCACCATCATTTGATGTGTTGTGAGTTTGTTCAAATGTATAGCCACACATTTAAAAATGTGATGTGAGTATAAGGATCTACTTGCTTTGGTTGAATAATTATTCACCATTAAGTTAAGAATTGATAGTCTAAAGGGAATTGATAGTCTAAAGGGTTCAAAACTGTTCATAAAAGGGTGTTAAAAATGGTGACTTTTCGTCAAATCTGGGCACTGGGCACATGGGCGGTCGCCCATCTTGATCTGGGCGGTCGCCCATGTGTACAGTAACTTCAATGCCTGTGAAATGCAGCTTGGGCGGTCGCCCATATTGACCTGGGCGGTCGCCCATGTGTACAGCGACTTTAAAATTTGTGGAATTGAAGCTTGGGCGGTCGCCCACCTTGACCTGCGCGGCCGCCCATGTGTGCAGAAGCTTCAATGTTTATAGAACTGCAATTTTTTTGGTCATTCATACCCTTTTGGTCTTTTGTGATAATTTGTTAGTAAATTATAGTATCTGGACACCAGTCGCGCTTCGGCGGTTCTTAGAGTTATCGAACTTTAAGAATGGACGGGTAGAACAAAAGGATACTATCTTTTAATGATAAATTTCACTTATTTATTTACCCTTTAAATTTTCAGAAATAACCTTAAGGCCTTTTGTTTCCGATTAATTATATCCTTAACATTTTGGACATAATTAACATGCTTGTTTCCCAAAGGAGACCTTGTTGATTAAATTCAAACTTGTTAAAAGATGAATGTAAATATTGATATGTGATAACATGCTTGTTTCCCAAAGGAAACCTTGTTGTTGACTAAGTATTTACATTCATGAGGTAATAATTGAACTAAACTTTTGGTCATTTTAAATGCTGTGAACCATCCCAAAGGAAGGCGGGTGTTTAAAGTGAATTGTTTATATTCTTTATTGCTTGGGGGAACAAGTACCTTAAACTTTAGGACACTTTTTGTACTTGATCCGGCCCAAAGGAAGGCAAGTATTTAAAGTTTGTTGTTTAAGCTATTTGTTTACCTTAAGATAAATCAAATTGTGAGTCAATTCGCAATCCAAAGATTAGTCTTGATGTCATGTTGATTATCTTTTATTTTGATGGAATTCATTTGATATAATTAATCGTTATGTAGTTTCTTATATATGTTTTGTTTCATTCTTGTTCTTCTCCTTCAGATTTGATTAATGCTTCATCCGTAACTACTGCTATAAATGATGCACCTTTGCTTACTGGGACTAAACTTAAAACTTGGAAAAATAATATAACGATGATCTTAGGCAATATGGACATCGATCACGCATTTGGGGAATCAAGTCCCGTCTGCCTCTCTAAAGGAAATACCGTTATAGAACGGAAAAATGTTGAGCAATGGGAACGGTCCAACCGCGTGAGTCTAATGATCATGAAAAATGCAGTTTCAGAGACATTTTTGGACAATGTCTCTGAGATCGAAAATGCTGAGATTTTACTTGAATTATTGTGGAAACTTGTTTCCATTCGATACAAGGGTGAAGAAAATCTTAGGGAGTACATTATTGAATTATTTCATCTTTCGATCAAACTAAAGGCACTTAAGTTAGAGATTTCGGAAGATTTGCTCGTGCACTTAGTTTTGATCTATCTTCCTCCTCATTTTGGTCCTTTTGAAGTGACCTATAAATGTCAAAAGAAAAAATGAAATATTAATGGATTACTTTCACATATGACATTAGAGGAAGATAGGATGAAATATCTTAAATTAGAAAGTACTCACTCAGCATTTACTTCTTCTCGTGGGATTAAGAGAAGAAGGAAGGAAATTACGGTTGCAAGTAAGAAGCATAAGGGATCATTTAAGGATCATAAAGTCAAGAAATGCTTCTTTTGCAAGGACCTTACTCGCATGAAGAACGACTACCATAAATATCGCGAATGGCGAATTCAGGATGGTATGTCATTTGGTCTTGTTTGTACTAAGGCAAATTTGGTTTCAATTCCTTACTATACATAGTGGTTGTATTTGGTGCAACAACTCACATTAGTTCATGTATGCAGGGTTGCCTGAATTATCGAATCCCCAGTGAAGATGAGAAATACATCTATATGGAAGCTGGAAATCCGGTTGAAGTTATAGGCATAGGGATTTTTGTTAAGTACTGGATATTATTTTGTATTAAATAATACATTTATTGTACCGTCATTTAGACGAAATTTGATATCAGTCACAGTATTAGATCGGAAAGGTTATTCCCGTTCATTTGGTAATAATAAATGTGATCTTATTTTCAATTCCGAAGTTGTCGGTATTAGTACTTTATCTTAACAATGACAATTTTATTTACTTCAAACAGTAAGTACTATTAATGAGTCCCATAATAATGAAACTAAAACTAAAGGCACTAAGCAAAAGTTATCAAGTGAAAATTCTTGTATTCTATGGCATAGGCGTTTGGGTCATATCTCCAAAGGGAGAATTGATAAAGCTTATGTCGGAGAGAATTCTGAAAACAACTTGATACTCCAGATAAAACTTTTGCATTAAGTGTTTTAAAGAATAAATTTACAAACATTAAAGGAAATAGAATTTTGAGAGTATCAAACGTCTTGGAACTAATTCATATGGACATTTGTGGACCATTCATTAACCCTTCATGGAATGGTCAACAATATTTCATTACGTTCATGGATGATCACTCTCGTTATGGATACATTATTTTCTTCATGTAAAGTTTCAATCATTGGTCGTTTTCAAGTCTTTTAAGGCATAAGAAAGACTATTAAGAACGTTAAATCCGATCATGGTAGTGAAAACTACGGACGGTATAACGTATTGGGTGAATAACGTCCGGGTCCTTTATATTCGCTATTTTGAAGAGTGTAGGATTGTCCCTCACTACACCATGCCGGGTAAACCTAGCATAGTATATTGGAGAGACATAAATCCTTAAGGATATGGTAAGAAGTATGTTTTCTTGTACTTCTTTACCTCACTCATTATGGGCGAAGCATTAAAAACCGCAGCTTATATTCTCAATAGAGCACCTTCAAAAGCTATCGACAAAACCCCTTATGAGTTATGGACGAATAAGAAACCGTCCTTAAATCATCTTCATTTATGGGGGTGTCCAGCAAAATCTAGACCTTATAAGGTCTAATGAGGGCAAACTGGACCTAAATACTGTTAGTAGCTATTTTGTAGGGTATGCCGAGAGATCTAGGGGATATAAATTTTATGACCCGAAAACTAGAACATTTTTCGAGACTGGCAATGTTAGGTTCCTTGAGGATGTTGAATTTAGTGGGAGAAATAGTAATGTTTTTGAATTTGAAGAGTTAGAGGAACCACTCTATGTTCCTCAAACTTTAGTTCCTGTTGGAAATCAAGTAATTGTACCTGAAATTCAACAAAGAACATACAATTCAAATTAATATAGAGACTCCCGTAAATAACGGACAACATGGAAATGTTGGACATGAGGAAATTCAACAACCTCAAAATGAGGATGAACCAAAGGTTTCTTGAGGAGATCTACTAGAGAAAGAAGAAGTTATATTTCGGATATTTATGATATGTATCTTGCGGAGAATTAGGACACCTTAGGTTTAGTGGGAGATGATCTAATCACCTTCCATGAAGCCATTAATAGTCCTAATTCTCATAAGTGGATCAATGCCATTAATGAGGAGTTAAAATCAATAAAAGACAATGACATTTGGAATCTTTTCCCATTACCTGAAGGTGTAAAACCTATTGGTTATAAATTGATATTTAAAACCAATAGGGATTAGCAAGGTAATATGGAAAGATATAATGCACGTCTTGTTGCTAATGGATTTACTCAAAAGGAAAGCATTGATTATAAAGAAACATTTTTCCGGTATCTTCTAAAACCTCTTTTATGATCATTATGGCATTAGTGACACATTATGATCTTGAGCTTCATCAAATGGATGTTAAGACAACTTTTTTCAATGGCAACATTGAGGAAACTATCTATATGAAGAAACCAGAAATGGTGACTAATTCGGATCAAACTAGTCAACTGGTTTGTAAACTTAAGAAATCCATTTATGGGCTTAAGCAAGCATCTCGTCAATGGTACTTAAAATTTAACCAAGTTATTCTTTCATTTGGCTTTGAAATGAATCTTGGTGAAGATTGTGTGTACCATAAGTTCAGTGGGAGTAGATTTATTATTTTGGTCTTATATGTGGATGATATTTGAATGATATTTTTCTTGCTAGTAATGATAAGGACCTTCTAAAAACTAAGAAATTTCTCAAACAAATTTGAGATGAAAGATCTTGGTAAGGCATCTTTTGTATTGGGAATTCAAATTCATCGTGATCATTCACGAGGTATTTTGGGATTATCACAAAAGAGCTATATAGAGAAGGTATTACAAAGGTTTAGCATGGAAAATTGTAAACCACATGACACCCCTGTCTCTAAGGGAGATAAATTCGATTTAAAGTAAATGTCCTAAAGATTAATTTTAAATCCAAGTATACGGAAAATATCCCTTATGCACCGGCGGATAGGAAGCTTAATGTATGCGCAAGTCTGTACTCATGCACCTTGTATTTATTATTGGGATGCTTGGTCAATACCAAAGCAATTCGGAAAGAAGAACATTAAGTCGCATCCAAAAGAATGATGAAGTACCTATAAAACATTAAACTACATGCTTATGTATATAAAATCGGATCATTTTGAGATCATTAAGTATTCCGATTATGTTTTAGTGGATGCAAAGATGTCGAAAGACATCATATGGTTATGTCTCTTGTTGAAGAGAAATAAATATAAAATGAACAAATAGATATACAACTTATAGGATCAAACTCCATGTTATTGGATCCATTTTGTAAAGCGTAATCTCTTTTGATGTTTCACGAGCATACTGCTCATATGGGTGAAACAATTTTGATAATGCTTAAATCAAGTGGGAGTTTGTGTTGTTTTCTATTTCTTTGTGTTGTTTTTATTTATATTGATCTCATTTGGTTAAGTAGGACTAGTTGGAGAATATATATATGCGTTCTTCATATATATTCATTAATATTCCATGCTACATATCTATACTTAATCTATGTCATTTAGTTGGATATATATATGTGATTAATGTGGGTCTAGTTGCGAATCAATTACAACGACTGCCCCTTTAGTCCCTATACTTATAAGACTAATGGACGGGATTGTGTTGAATGACAATAAACGTGCACATAAGGGTTGTCATTCATGTTATAAATGATTAAGGAATTTATTTAGTAAAAGATACATATTAATATTAATCCAAGTGGGAGATTGTTAGAACATGGATTAATTAATATGTGTTATTTAATTTCATTTGTTATAATCATTTAATAATGTTAAAGTATAGACAAAATGTGTAGAATTCCATTAGGTGTAAGTACCATTAAATGATGGGCATAATGGTAACTTCACACCATCATCTTTATGAAAGGGTGTAGTCCCTAAATGAAGTGCCCCTTGGATTCCTATATAAAGGCCTATCCATCAAGCCTATGAATCTACAAGTTACATCATTTCTCATTCAGTCAAAACTCTTCCTAAGTAATTGAAGATTAAAGAGATTAAGGGCACTTATCATTTAGAAGATCTACTCTTCCCTACTTTCTCATTTATTCAAGAACAAGATCAAGAACACAATCATGAAATTACAAGGTACACGCTTCCGTATTATTCTTCTTCTTCTTCTCCTTCTCTTCTTAATCTAGTTGTGAGTCGGTTCATGGTTAATGGATCGTTAATGTTCCAACAGCAACATTTTGCATCAGTAACTGAAGTGGGTGATACACTTCATGATCAACAGCAAATTTGATCATTTTTTGGATATTCATTTTGGACTTTATATATAAATGTGTAAAATAAATCGAACCTCCTTGTGCACATTAAAATCTTTACGGAATGAACAGAATCCTGAAATGTCAGCACCATTAAAACTGAAAATTGATTGCAGTATGACATACTCCCTCCGTCCAGTTACATACTTCACACTTTCTATTTTGGGCGTCCAATTACATACTTCACACTTTGTCTCCTACATTATTTTAATACTCACAACACCATTATAATTTACTATTTCCTCCACTCATTCTCTCTCCTATTTTACTTTTACACTCACAACATTATATCATTATTTTTTCCCTTAATCCACGCGTAACTTGGACGGAGGGAGTACATAATATCAGAGTTAAGAAGATTGGCTATTCCTAGATAACTGTGCAGGGGAAGGAGGGAATTGTGAAACTTTCAAATGGGGGGCTTTTGCTGGATTCAGGTCTTAAAGAAAATATGCACCTGATCTTCATCTCCAACAATTGTTATGTGATTATGAGAAGCAAGTTTTCGTAGCAAACCATATTGCATAGCACTTGTGTCCTGAAACTCGTCTACCACAATGGCTTTCCATGACTCCTGGCACTCCTTAAACACTTCAATTGAATGACAACCATTGATTGTTAAGACATAATAAACGCAATTACTCATTGATAGACTATGTGCAGATGAAAAACCTTCAGGACAATCAGCAAGTAGCTTCAGTGAGCAGCTGATAAGATCATGGTAAAATCCAGAGCATTACAGGACTTCAATATGTTCTCGTAGTTCCTAAGAATTGACGCCTGATCCAGACTCTAATGAGTTTGAAGGGCAGTTTAATCAATTTGTTGTCAAAAAGTCTCACAAAGCGAAATATTACTCTTAAATGTGACGTCCCAGAAATGAATACAAACATCTTCAATTAGGGCAGAGGTAGTAATATGAAGAGTGCGTGTGACACCAACCTGGTTTTCAAGCTTTTCCAAGTCCTCGACTTTGGTTGCGCCATCAGCATCAAGCATTAGTAGTAGTTCACCACGTGAATGAAGCATTCCCTGTTTTACATTGCTTTCACAGATGCAAGGAGCATCAATCAATTGCCATAAAATTATAAAGTGATTATATAGTCTATATGGACACTCATCGAGAAAACTGCCATTCAGTCAATTAAATGGATTAGACTCACTTTTCTTATAGCTTCTCCTTTGCCATGATTCTTCCCAAGTGGAATAACCCTGACATTGTCTACTTTGTATTTCCTCACGAAGTCAAAACCTACACTTTTGGTTCCATCAGCACTTCCATCATCAACAATTATCACCTGTCCAAGATCCATTTAATTAGAACTATGAAAAACTGTACAAATCGCCTCCTTACGTTAACAGTACATGCATATCAGCCGCCCATATGTCAGAAATCAAATACTCCCGCCATCCCATTTGAAGCTTTACTTTTTAACTAAATGGGTGTCTCATTTAAGCTTCACCTTTCCTAAAATGACAAAAGTTTATTATTATGATAGTATACAAACCCCAGTTTACTTAGATATCTCAACAGATTATTTGTGTCTCATTTTAAGGGCAGTTTAATCAATTTATTGTCAAAAAGTCTCACAAAGCGAAATATTACTCTTAAATGTGACGTCCCAGAAATGAATACAAAAATCTTCAATTAGGGCAGAGGTAGTAATATGAAGAGTGCGTGTGACACCAACCTGGTTTTCAAGCTTTTCCAAGTCCTCGACTTTGGTTGCGCCATCAGCATCAAGCATTAGTAGTAGTTCACCACGTGAATGAAGCATTCCCTGTTTTACATTGCTTTCACAGAAGCAAGGAGCATCAATCAATTGCCATAAAATTATAAAGTGATTATATAGTCTATATGGACACTCATCGAGAAAACTGCCATTCAGTCAATTATATAGCCTACCAGAGTAAAGTACATATGGAAGCCTAGAGCTCAGCTTTTGAACTGGAAGTAAGAATGTAAGAGGGGCTCAGAAGTTGCAGCAAACTTTTGGTCCTGGTTGTTGTTTTTGTTGCATGTTCAATAGACATAAAACAAAAACAAAGCCTTTTGTCCCTAAAATCAGTGTAGGCTATCTACAATAAACATTTATTTGGGAAATTCGAGCATCTCAATAACAATACAAACTCAAAGAGATAACTTCTTCTGTCCTTTGTGATGTGGATGCATAACTTTGCTCCTCATGATGTGGATGGATATCATTGAGTTCCAATAGATATTGTGAATGCTTGAACTTTCATATATCAATTGGGGAAAAAAAGTAAAGATTGAAAGGGGATACAGCTACTTCAGAGGGCAGATAGGGGAATATTTCATCACAGCTAATAACTCAAGGAAAGATGAAGTTACAAATGAGAGAGAAAGGGCCTTAAATAACACAAGGAAACAAACAAATCGAATCACAAGTAATACATAACTTTCATGATCAAATTTAAACATTCACCAAAATCAAAGCACACCATCCGCATAAATCATAGTTGCAAACCCAAATCCATCTCCCAACAGAACCTGCTAATGAATCCATAGCCAAACCAATTCCCTAAACAACATTTCTAAACAGAACCAACTCCCAAAACAGAAAATGTGACCTCCTTTCTCAGAAAAAAAGATAATTAACCAATCTAATCATACATCAAACCAAACCAAACCAAACCGAAGCACCAATAATAAGACTACATATTTGCTAGCAAACATAAACCTTTGTCAATCTAACCTGCCAATAAACTCAAAGCTCCAGACCAGTTCACTGTGCCATAACAGAAACCAAACAACTTCAACTAAATGTCCACATGTAACTTTCTAATTTGAAGAATTAACTCTCCAGTCAAAATCTGGATTCCTACGTGCAGTTATTATAGTGAGTTTTTTGTTTTGATTTAGGCTCCTTCCTCTAGAACAAAATCTATATAATAAATCTAATAATTCATCTATCATGAGTTGAATCTGAGAGCTGGCAACTCACTGACTGAATTTGAGAGCTGGCAACTCTGAAACTGAATTTAAGAATTGACCTTCATATTATTCTTTAAGTTTCTAAGCTATTTCTTCATTTAATGAAAAATAAGTCCAAAATTAATCTATGATAATTTTATACATAAACACCTCTCGCTGATATCCTCATTATATAAACACCTCTCGCTGATATCCTCATTATAATTTTATCCTCATTATAATTTTATCCACTGTCTGTGTTATCAACATTATTACAATTCCTGATGTGTTTGTGGCCTATGTTATGCTTCCACTGGTGTTTTACTATATACTCACTTCACTACCTTTACCAATTCAAATTTAAGCTTCCTTCTTGAATTTAAACATTAGTGTTAACTCATACAGACATAAGCAGATATAACACAGACAGTGGAGGCAAAATGGAGAGATAAATCTAAAGACCAAAAATAGTAACTCAGATAGCATACATATTACATAAACAAAATCAATCACAGCTAAAATCAATCAGGCTAAAACTGGCAGATCAGTATTTTGTATCCCCCGTTACCCCCCCCCTCCCCAAATCAATCACAGCTAATAACTCAGAATGATTTAATTTCAAACTGAACAGTATAGGGCCTCCAGGATATCCAAAAGATGCATCGCTGCAAAATCATTAAAACAACATGTAGTTAGATTCATGTAATAGAAGACTCAGCTAATGAGGGACAAAAACACATCATTGATCACAAATATTTTATCAAAATTCATGAGCTAGGTGGACATGAGCAATTAAGACCAGGCATATGAAAGTTAGAAGCTTGGTGTCATGGAATGCAATGATTGCTGCCTACGAGCAGAATAATGCTGGTGCTAAAGCAATCAAACTATTTCAAAGAATGCAAGAGGAAAAGATAGAGTTTGACTATATTACGTTGGTTAGTGTCATTTCCGCTTGTACCAGTCTAGGAACTCTGAATACCGGAAAATGGGCACATCAGCTTGCAAGAAGAAATGGTTTTGAATTCAATGTTTCAGTTGCAAATGCTCTTATTGACATGTACGCTAAATGTGGAAACATAGATTTGGCCAAGAAAGTTTTCGATAGGTTGCCTCATAAAAGTGTCGTAGCCTGGACCTCAATTATTGCTGCATATGCGTCTCATGGCCATGGTGAGGATGCTGTCAGGCTCTACACAAAGATGAGAGGAGAAGGGATTAGGCCAAATAACTTAACATTTACTGCAGTTTTGACAGCTTGCAGGCATTCGGGTCTTGTAGATGAAGGTAGGAAACATTTTGAAAGCATGAGAAAAGACTACTTGCTTGAGCCTGGGATAGAACAATGTTCTTGTATGGTTGATCTCCTTGGACGAGGCGGGCTATTGTTAGAAGCTTATGAATTCATTGAGAATATGCCAATTGAGCCTGATGCAGATGTTTGGGGAGCTTTGCTTAGTGCCTGCAGAATCCATGGTAATATTGAGCTTGCAGAACTTGTGGCAGATCGATTGTACCAATTGAATCCTGAAAGTGTCATTTTTTATGTGCTTATGGTGAATATATATGCTGAAGCTGGTAGGTGGGAGGATGTCGCGAGATGGAAAAAACTAATGGAAAAAACTAATGGAAAAAAGGGAACTGAAAAGGATACCCGGGCAGAGTTTAGTTGAGGTAAACAGAAATTTTCATATTTCACCCTGGAAATCTGGTGAGCGAAAATCTCACTCTTCCTTTCAGCATACAACATAAGAAAAGCACTATCTAAAAGGGTCATACTCCCTCCGTCCCGGAGTATATACCAAGGGTTGCAGAAGAATTATCCTGTAATTACTAGTGCACCATGACACAAGATGAAGTCTAGCTATCTACGCCGATACATTTGCAGGCGAAATACTACCTTAGGGTTGGTACTTTGAAACTCGTTCTCCTGTACTTTATTTATTTTTTCTTTTTCTTCATTAATTCAGAAATAAGTTACATTTAATTTATTCGCATATGGATATGTTTTAGCCATTGTATTATGTTAAAATGCTGTTATGAAGCACTCTTGGTTATGATATACTCCCTCCGTCCCAAAACGATCTTCCCAATTTTTTGCCATTACTTGAGCAATAATTTTAGATTGATTTAACTATCCTAATAAAAATGTAAAACTTGTTTTTGAGTATTGTTGATGGTGTATCTCTTGTTTTTAGATTTTCATTTGTATAATTGAATCAATCTAAAATTATTTCTCAAAAATTCCTTCGCAATTACGTAAAAAAAGTGAGAAGATCATTTTGGGACGGAGGGAGTAATAGAATTAGAATAACTATTTCTAAGAACACTCAGAGTTGAACATTTTTATTTCTGGAAGAATGAGTAATATGACTCCCTGCTACATATAGATACAATAATTATCAACTATTCATTGGATAACAGATTGAAGTACATTTCTGAGTATTAATTTGATGTAAATTTTGTACATGGCAGACCCAGTTTTGGGGTGAGCTTCTATTGTCTGTGTGTTCATTGCATGTATGAGGATATCGGAAAAAAAAAAAACTATCCTCTGCAGCAGAGCAAGAAAGTATTATCTTCTGATAATTGAGGAGTCGCGACTTCGACTACCTAAAAAAATGTCGAATCACCATCAGCGCAAATCATTGAGAAAAGAAAAATCAGACTGTCAATTAAAATCACATGAATCAGCATCTCTTTTCAAAAAACTGTAATACCTCAAAGCCCATCTTTTGGTACAGTTCCTGTGCAGCTACATTTTTCCTATGTACATGTACATACACTTGTTCTACACCTGCAACAGGGAAAATATGATGCTTATCCCTTTGATATTTAAAAAAAAAAAACACGCTAACTTTGGAGGTTTAATAATCATACCAATTGACTTGGCAGACCTAATAGCAAAATGCAGCATGTTTCTTGCTATGCCTTGGCGACGAGCTGATTTCGCTACACATAAGTTTGCAACATAGCCATATCGATCGATTGGGCCTTTTCTATCTAAGCTGCAGAAGAAAGAAGCTTTCACCTTTTCCTGGGAATGGAAGAATCATACTTTTAGATAATTAATCTACAGTTTCAATTTAATTTCATGAATCGGAATGGGATTTACCCCAGGAAATGTCTCTCCCTGCAAGAACTGTCGGATGCTAATGCTCCGTTTGTTTCGACGTAAAATGTTTTCCGGAAAACGTTTTCTGAAAAATGTTTTCCTGTAAAATGTTTTCCTGTAAAATGTTTTACGGAGGTAGAGCGTAAAATGTTTTACGGAGGAAGGGTGTAAAATGTTTTCGGGTGTTTGGTAAAACGACTCATATTTCACAAGGTGATCTACCCCCCCCCCACCCCCCCCCCAAAAAATTTTTTTTTTTTTTTTAATCCCTCCCCTGCCTACCCCCACCCCCCAAATTTTTTTTTTTTTTTTTTTTGTAATCGCCCCCTACTGCCACATACCCCCACCCCCCAAATTTTTTTATCGCCCCCCCTCGCCTACCACACCCCACCCCCACTTCACCCCTTCACCCCCCTAAATTTTTTTTTTTTTTTGTAATCGCCCCCCTCTGCCTACCCCCACCCCCCCAATTTTTTTTTTTTTTGTGTCGCCCCCTACTGCCATTTCCACCCCCCAAAAAAATTTTGGGGGGTAGGGCGATTACAAAAAAATTTTTTGGGGGTGGGGTAGGCAGGGGGAGCGATTAAAAAAAAAAAAAAAATTTTTGGGGGGTGGTGGGGGAAGCAGGCGGGGTAGGGGGCGATTACAAAAAAAAAAAAAAAAAAAATTTTTTTGGGGGTGGGTGGGGGTAGGCAGAGGGGGGCTATTACAAAAAAAATAATTTTTTTTTTTTTTTGGGGGTGGGGGGGTGGGGTGGGGTAGGCAGGGGTAGGGGGCGATTACAAAAAAAATTTGGGGGGAGGGGGTGGGTGGGTGGGGTAGGCAGGGGGTAGGGGCGATTACAAAAAAAAAAATTTTTTTTTTGGGGGGGGGGGGTGGGGTAGGCAGGGGGTAGGGGGGGGGGCGATAACAAAAAAAAAAAAAAATTTTTTTTTTTGGGGGGGGGGGGAGAGGCAGGGGGGTGGTTGTACCGGGCGGAATATGAGTTGTACATTAAGGCCTCCATTTTTCGGAAAATGTTTTACTTAGGACAAGGTCAAAGAGGTCGTTTTTTACTTAGGAAGGGCGTAAAATGTTTTCCGGAAAACGTTTACTTAGGGCAACCAAACAATGGAAAACGAGTTATTTTCCGGAAAATATTTTTCGGGGGCTAACCAAACACCGTAAAACAGGTTATTTTCCGGAAAACATTTTCCGAAAAATGTTTTACGGTGAAACAAACGGAGCCTAAGATCAAGGGTTCCAACTACACTCTTTATAACCGTATGCCTTTGGTTCCCCTGTTGCTTCTTTACCTAAAGATTGACCAAAATGACAAAAATTCGTAGAGGCAATGTTTTAATCCTTCACTAAACCATTATAATTGCAGGAAAATAGAAAGCAAATTAAAATTTTTGAATATATATATATATATATATACTCCTCCCGTTCGCCGATCTTAAGAAAATGTCAACCCAATTGTACTTTGACCGATGATTTAAATAAAAAATAATTCTCCTAATAAAAAAATAAAAAATTTCATTCAAATTATTATCAAGACGTGATAAAATAATAAGTTTTAAATTTTCATTAGAATAATTATCTTTTATTTAAATCATCGGTCAAAGTACAATTGGGTTGACCGGTTTTCTTAAGATCGACGGGACGGAGGAGATATATATATATATATATATATATATATATATATATATATATATATATATATATACCGTTACAATGCAAGTGCATCTCTGTCCAAGTTGTGCTATCTGGTGCCTCTTTAATGCATTGAACTCCTATTACATATGGAGAAAATGTGATCCGTAAGTAACAAAACGGAGCCAAATTCAGGGGAAAAGGAAGTGGGGTTCTATTAGGATGATCTACCTGCTCAGCAAATTTCCTTTTGTAGCTATCAGCATATCTGTGTCATTGAAGGGAACTACAATCAGTTGAATGCACGAATGTACTCCCTGTGACCCATAACGATAGTCTCATTTGACTGTTCAAACATTTTAACCACATTTTTTCATTTCTAATCCTTAATGAGCTCCACCTATTAATCTTGAGCAAATGCCACCAGTGAGTTGTTTCCTATTTTTATCATATGGTAGTTTTAAAAATTCATTGATTTTAATCCCTCAATTTTGGAAATGAGACTAACATGTTGGGACAAACAAAAATGGATAACATTGTGGGACGGAGGGAGTATATGCATATACACACCCTTCCTAAGTGGGAATTTGCAACCACTATACCTTACTCAGATGAAAGTGCAAAGAAAAATCTTAGTCGTACCTTTCTTTTTCTCTATCCTCCCAGAGAGTTTCTATATAGCTATACTGATCTCGATGTCTGTCTTGAATACTGTCGATTGAGACTAAGGCTCCGTTTGTTTCGCGTAAAACATTTTCCGGAAAATGTTTTCATGTAAAATGATTTCATGTAAAAAGGTTTCCTTGTAAAATGTTTTCATGTAAAAAGATTTCCATGTAAAATGTTTTCTTGTAAAATATCATGGTCTTGTTTTCAGTTGTTTGACAAATTTGACGAAAATGTTTTCCGAAAATGTCACTTTTTTTTTATTAATTTAAATCAACTTTGGAAACCGCCCCACCCACCCCCTGCCTACCCCACCCCCCTACCCACCCACCCCCAAATTTTTTTTTAATTTTTTAATAAAAAATAAAAAAAAATTTATTTTTTGGGGGGGGGGTGGGTAGGGGGTGTAAAATAAAAAAAAATTGGGGGGGCGGGGTGGGTGGGGCGGTTTCCAAAAAAAAAAATTTTTTTTTGGGGGTGGGGTAGGCGGGGGTGGGTGGGGGGCGGTTTCCAAAAAAATTTTTTTTTTTGGGGGTGGGGTGGGTAGGGGGTGGGTTAGGCGGGGGTGGGTGGGCGGTTTCAAAAAAAAATTTATTTTTTGGGGGGGGGGTGGGGTAGGCAGGGGGTGTGTGGGGGCGGTTTCCAAAAAATAAAAATAAAAAAAAAAAAAAATTGGGAGGGTGGGTGGGGGGGGTGGGGTAGGCAGGGTGGGTGGGGCGGTTTCCAAAAAAATTAATTTTTTTTTGTTTTTGGGGGATAGGGGGTGGGGTAGGCGGGGTGGGTGGGGCGGTTTCCAAAAAAAAATTATTTTTTTTTTTTTGGGGGAGGGTGGGGGTGGGGTGGGGTAGGCGGGGTGGGTGGGGCGGTTTCCAAAAAAAAAAAAATTTTTTTGGGGGAAGTGGGGGTGGGTAGGGGTGGGATAGGCGGGGGTGGGTGGGGCGGTTTTCAAAAAAATAAAAAAATAAAAAAATTTTTTTTTTTGGGGGGGAGGGTGGGGTGGGGTAGGCGGGGTGGGTGGGCGGTTTCCAAAAAAAAATAAATTTTTTTTTGGGGGTGGGGGGTGGGGGTGGGTAGGGGGTGGGGTAGGCGGGGGCGGGTGGGGGCGATTTCCAAAAAAAAAAAAAAAAAAAAATTGGGGGGAGGGTGGGGGGTGGGGTAGGCGGGGTGGGTGGGCGGTTTCAAAAAAATAAATTTTTTTTTTTTTTTTGGGGGGGGGTGGGGGTGGGTGGGGCGGTTTCCAAAAAAAAAAAATTTTTTTTGGGGGGGGGGGTGGGGTGGGGTGGGTGGGGGCAGTTAAATTTTTTTTTTAATTATTATTATTATGTTGTACCGAGCGTAGTATGAGTTGTACATTAAGGCCAAGAACAAGAGTTGTAAAATGATTTACGAATTTGAAATTGGTAAATCATTTTACAAAGAAAACCTCCTTTTTTTACATCCTTGTAAAATGTTTTACATTTGACTTTCTTTTACAAGTGGTTACCAAACACTCGAAAGTAGGTAAAACATTTTTCGGAAAACATTTTACTTGAAACAAACACCCGAAAACAAGGAAAACATTTTCCGGAAAATGTTTTACATGAAACAAACGGAGCCTAAATGTTGTTATCTATACTTGTGAGTGAATATGCTTCTTATTCAGTTCCTTTTGGAAATGTGTTAGAAAGATTTCAAAATAAATATGGGAGACCTATGATTTTAATGATCATTGCCAATTGTTGACCCTCTTGGTGACCCTGAAAGGCATACAAATGGACACAATATTGGAATGAAGTGTTGGCCATACATGAGATTTTCCTCATTGGGCATGGGATTTTAACGGCAGCCTTTTCTGTTATAACCAAGATATAAATCATCTTTATGACTTCAATTTATTAAACTTCTTTTAATTTGAAAGTTTGACATCTTCATTCAAGGATGCTAAATTCAGAAAGCTTTCAGGTAAACTATCTTTTCTTTCTATTGCTAGTTTGCTTGATATGACATAGTTTGATATGGTAGTCATGAGTTTTAGTAAATCTTAAGGCTGCAAATTTTTTGAAACAAAAGCTGATGTGCTGGGCCATGCTGCTTCTTTCTGTTTAGCTCTTTGCCTGATGTTGGCAGTGGTTTACTGAATTCATTTTAATGTTATCTGTCCGTTGTATTGTTTATTGAGATGCAATGGGATTTACATAATTAATGTTACCTAATGTGGAAATTAGGTTGTTGAGGCTGAAGAAAAGACAGCTGGTGGCTTGTTGCTGACAGATGCAAGCAAGGAAAAATTGTCCAGCTTGCTGAATTATTTATAGATCAGTATACGAATTACATGGCTAAGGAAAATTGTCAGTGATAGGAATAAGTTGTTCATAAGTCACTTTTAAAAGGAATTATTCAAGGCATGGAACTCAGGTTTGCTATGTGCCTATCACCCTCAAAGTGATGGCCAAACCAAGAGGGTAAATAGGTGCTTAGAATCTTACCTTAGAGCCATGTCAGGGCATAGACCTAAGGAATGGGATAGGTGGCTTCTTTAGGCAAAATGGTGGTATAACACAACAGTGCATACTGCACTTGGTATGAGTCCTTACCAAACTCTCTATGGATGTGAGCCCAGACAGATGGTACTGCCCAAACATGAGGATTTATTTGTAGCTACTGCAGGTAATTTTGTGAAGGAAAGAGCTACACTCAATGGCATACTAAAGAATAGCCTGGTTCAAGCTCAAAATAGGTACAAATTATAAGCTGACAAACATAGGTCTGAGAGAGATTTTTCTGTTGGGGACTACTTCTCAAATTGCAGACATATAAACAGAGCACAGTTGCACCAAGGGGAAATCAAAAGTTAGCATTTAACTTATTCTCATGGTCAATTCATCAAATTACTTGTATGCAATCAACCAAAGGCAATTCAAATAAAAGTTTAATTGCAAACAACCAAAGGCAATTCAAACCAACATGGACATTAATTCAAATCATCAGATGAAGTTTAACATGATAACTGATAACCGAAGATTTTTTTTTCATTTTTGGCAAACATATAAATTAAGGATTCTAAAGTTGATGTCTATAGTCATCTTGAACATATACATAAACCCATCTGACTCATCTTGAACAATTGAAGAAGAAATCGACGAATGAGATGAAGAACTCACCTTAGAACGATCGTCTGAGCAGAGGAGAAGCAGGGAATGATTGGTTTCTCGTCTATTTAACACGCTGAAGCGGGGCATGATTGCGTCGAATATGGAATGGATCCTCATAATCGAGGTAATTAGAAAGGAAAAATCACCATCAGCGCAAATCATTGAGAAAAGAAAAATCAGACTGTCAATTAAAATCACATGAATCAGCAACTCTTTTCAAAAAACTGTAATACCTCAAAGCCCATCTTTTGGTACAGTTCCTGTGCAGCTACATTTTTCCTATGTACATGTACATACACTTGTTCTACACCTGCAGCAGGGAAAATATGATGCTTATCCCTTTGATATTTAAAAAAAAAAAACACGCTAACTTTGGAGGTTTAATAATCATACCAATTGACTTGGCAGACCTAATAGCAAAATGCAGCATGTTTCTTGCTATGCCTTGGCGACGAGCTGATTTCGCTACACATAAGTTTGCAACATAGCCATATCGATCGATTGGGCCTTTTCTATCTAAGCTGCAGAAGAAAGAAGCTTTCACCTTTTCCTGGGAATGGAAGAATCATACTTTTAGATAATTAATCTACAGTTTCAATTTAATTTCATGAATCGGAATGGGATTTACCCCAGGAAATGTCTCTCCCTGCAAGAACTGTCGGATGCTACGATCAAGGGTTCCAACTACACTCTTTATAACCGTATGCCTTTGGTTCCCCTGTTGCTTCTTTACCTAATGATTGACCAAAATGACAAAAATTCGTAGAGGCAATGTTTTAATCCTTCACTAAACCATTATAATTGCAGGAAAATAGAAAGCAAATTACAAATTTTGAATATATATATATATAGGAGTATACCGTTACAATGCAAGTGCATCTCTGTCCAAGTTGTGCTATCCGGTGCCTCTTTAATGCATTGAACTCCTATTACATATGGAGAAAATGTGATCCGTAAGTAACAAAACGGAGCCAAATTCAGGGAAAAGGAAGTGGGGTTCTATTAGGATGATCTACCTGCTCAGCAAATTTCCTTTTGTAGCTATCAGCATATCTGTGTCATTGAAGGGAACTACAATCAGTTGAATGCACGAATGTACTCCCTGTGACCCATAACGATAGTCTCATTTGACTGTTCAAACATTTTAACCACATTTTTTCATTTCTAATCCTTAATGAGCTCCACCTATTAATCTTGAGCAAATGCCACCAGTGAGTTGTTTCCTATTTATATCATATGGTAGTTTTAAAAATTCATTGATTTTAATCCCTCAATTTTGGAAATGAGACTAACATGTTGGGTCAAACAAAAATGGATAACATTGTGGGACGGAGGGAGTATATGCATATACACACCCTTCCTAAGTGGGAATTTGCAACCACTATACCTTACTCAGATGAAAGTGCAAAGAAAAATCTTAGTCGTACCTTTCTTTTTCTCTATCCTCCCAGAGAGTTTCTATATAGCTATACTGATCTCGATGTCTGTCTTGAATACTGTCGATTGAGACTAAATGTTGTTATCTATACTTGTGAGTGAATATGCTTCTTATTCAGTTCCTTTTGGAAATGTGTTAGAAAGATTTCAAAATAAATATGGGAGACCTATGATTTTAATGATCATTGCCAATTGTTGACCCTCTTGGTGACCCTGAAAGGCATACAAATGGACACAATATTGGAATGAAGTGTTGGCCATACATGAGATTTTCCTCATTGGGCATGGGATTTTAATGGCAGCCTTTTCTGTTATAACCAAGATATAAATCATCTTTATGACTTCAATTTATTAAACTTCTTTTAATTTGTAAGTTTGACATCTTCATTCAAGGATGCTGAATTCAGAAAGCTTTCAGGTAAACTATCTTTTCTTTCTATTGCTAGTTTGCTTGATATGACATAGTTTGATATGGTAGTCATGAGTTTTAGTAAATCTTAAGGCTGCAAATTTTTTGAAACAGAAGCTGATGTGCTGGGCCATGCTGCTTCTTTCTGTTTAGCTCTTTGCCTGATGTTGACAGTGGTTTACTGAATTCATTTTAATGTTATCTGTCCGTTGTATTGTTTATTGAGATGCAATGGGATTTACATAATTAATGTTACCTAATGTGGAAATTAGGTTGTTGAGGCTGAAGAAAAGACAGCTGGTGGCTTGTTGCTGACAGATGCAAGCAAGGAAAAATTGTCCAAATTTGCTGAATTATTTATAGATCAGTATACGAATTACATGGCTAAGGAAAATTGTCAGTGATAGGAATAAGTTGTTCATAAGTCACTTTTAGAAGGAATTATTCAAGGCATGGAACTCAGGTTTGCTATGTGCCTATCACCCTCAAAGTGATGGCCAAACCAAGAGGGTAAATAGGTGCTTAGAATCTTACCTTAGAGCCATGTCAGGGCATAGACCTAAGGAATGGGATAGGTGGCTTCTTTAGGCAAAATGGTGGTATAACACAACAGTGCATACTGCACTTGGTATGAGTCCTTACCAAGCTCTCTATGGATGTGAGCCCAGACAGATGGTACTGCCCAAACATGAGGATTTATTTGTAGCTACTGCAGGTAATTTTGTGAAGGAAAGAGCTACACTCAATGGCATACTAAAGAATAGCCTGGTTCAAGCTCAAAATAGGTACAAATTATAAGCTGACAAACATAGGTCTGAGAGAGATTTTTCTGTTGGGGACTACTTCTCAAATTGCAGCCATATAAACAGAGCATAGTTGCACCAAGGGGAAATCAAAAGTTAGCATTTAACTTATTCTCATGGTCAATTCATCAAACAACTTGTATGCAATCAACCAAAGGCAATTCAAATAAAAGTTTAATTGCAAACAACCAAAGGCAATTCAAACCAACATGGACATTAATTCAAATCATCAGATGAAGTTTAACATGATAACTGATAACCGAAGATTTTTTTTTCATTTTTGGCAAACATATAAATTAAGGATTCTAAAGTTGATGTCTATAGTCATCTTGAACATATACATAAACCCATATGACTCATCTTGAACAATTGAAGATGAAATCGACGAATGAGATGAAGAACTCACCTTAGAACGATCGTCTGAGCAGAGGAGAAGCAGGGAATGATTGGTTTCTCGTCTATTTAACACGCTGAAGCGGGGCATGATTGCGTCGAATATGGAATGGATCCTCATAATTGGGGTAATTAGAAAGGAAAAATCACCATCAGCGCAAATCATTGAGAATAGAAAAATCAGACTGTCAATTAAAATCACATGAATCAGCAACTCTTTTCAAAAAACTGTAATACCTCAAAGCCCATCTTTTGGTACAGTTCCTGTGCAGCTACATTTTTCCTATGTACATGTACATACACTTGTTCTACACCTGCAGCAGGGAAAATATGATGCTTATCCCTTTGATATTTAAAAAAAAAACACGCTAACTTTGGAGGTTTAATAATCATACCAATTGACTTGGCAGACCTAATAGCAAAATGCAGCATGTTTCTTGCTATGCCTTGGCGACGAGCTGATTTCGCTACACATAAGTTTGCAACATAGCCATATCGATCGATTGGGCCTTTTCTATCTAAGCTGCAGAAGAAAGAAGCTTTCACCTTTTCCTGGGAATGGAAGAATCATACTTTTAGATAATTAATCTACAGTTTCAATTTAATTTCATGAATCGGAATGGGATTTACCCCAGGAAATGTCTCTCCCTGCAAGAACTGTCGGATGCTAAGATCAAGGGTTCCAACTACACTCTTTATAACCGTATGCCTTTGGTTCCCCTGTTGCTTCTTTACCTAAAGATTGACCAAAATGACAAAAATTCGTAGAGGCAATGTTTTAATCCTTCACTAAACCATTATAATTGCAGGAAAATAGAAAGCAAATTACAAATTTTGAATATATATATATATATATATATATATATATATATATACCGTTACAATGCAAGTGCATCTCTGTCCAAGTTGTGCTATCTGGTGCCTCTTTAATGCATTGAACTCCTATTACATATGGAGAAAATGTGATCCGTAAGTAACAAAACGGAGCCAAATTCAGGGGAAAAGGAAGTGGGGTTCTATTAGGATGATCTACCTGCTCAGTAAATTTCCTTTTGTAGCTATCAGCATATCTGTGTCATTGAAGGGAACTACAATCAGTTGAATGCACGAATGTACTCCCTGTGACCCATAACGATAGTCTCATTTGACTGTTCAAACATTTTAACCACATTTTTTCATTTCTAATCCTTAATGAGCTCCACCTATTAATCTTGAGCAAATGCCACCAGTGAGTTGTTTCCTATTTTTATCATATGGTAGTTTTAAAAATTCATTGATTTTAATCCCTCAATTTTGGAAATGAGACTAACATGTTGGGACAAACAAAAATGGATAACATTGTGGGACGGAGGGAGTATATGCATATACACACCCTTCCTAAGTGGGAATTTGCAACCACTATACCTTACTCAGATGAAAGTGCAAAGAAAAATCTTAGTCGTACCTTTCTTTTTCTCTATCCTCCCAGAGAGTTTCTATATAGCTATACTGATCTCGATGTCTGTCTTGAATACTGTCGATTGAGACTAAATGTTGTTATCTATACTTGTGAGTGAATATGCTTCTTATTCAGTTCCTTTTGGAAATGTGTTAGAAAGATTTCAAAATAAATATGGGAGACCTATGATTTTAATGATCATTGCCAATTGTTGACCCTCTTGGTGACCCTGAAAGGCATACAAATGGACACAATATTGGAATGAAGTGTTGGCCATACATGAGATTTTCATCATTGGGAATGGGATTTTAACGACAGCCTTTTCTGTTATAACCAAGATATAAATCATCTTTATGACTTCAATTTATTAAACTTCTTTTAATTTGTAAGTTTGACATCTTCATTCAAGTATGCTAAATTCAGAAAGCTTTCAGGTAAACTATCTTTTCTTTCTATTGCTAGTTTGCTTGATATGACATAGTTTGATATGGTAGTCATGAGTTTTAGTAAATCTTAAGGCTGCAAATTTTTTGAAACAGAAGCTGATATGCTGGGCCATGCTGCTTCTTTCTGTTTAGCTCTTTGCCTGATGTTGGCAGTGGTTTACTGAATTCATTTTAATGTTATCTGTCCGTTGTATTGTTTATTGAGATGCAATGGGATTTACATAATTAATGTTACCTAATGTGGAAATTAGGTTGTTGAGGCTGAAGAAAAGACATCTGGTGGCTTGTTGCTGACAGATGCAAGCAAGGAAAAATTGTCCAGATTGCTGAATTATTTATAGATCAGTATATGAATTACATGGCTAAGGAAAATTGTCGGTGATAGGAATAAGTTGTTCATAAGTCACTTTTAGAAGGAATTATTCAAGGCATGGAACTCAGGTTTGCTATGTGCCTATCACCCTCAAAGTGATGGCCAAACCAAGAGGGTAAATAGGTGCTTAGAATCTTACCTTAGAGCCATGTCAGGGCATAGACCTAAGGAATGGGCTAGGTGGCTTCTTTAGGCAAAATGGTGGTATAACACAACAGTGCATACTGCAATTGGTATGAGTCCTTACCAAGCTCTCTATGGATGTGAGCCCAGACAGATGGTACTGCCCAAACATGAGGATTTATTTGTAGCTACTGCAGGTAATTTTGTGAAGGAAAGAGCTACACTCAATGACATACTAAAGAATAGCCTGGTTCAAGCTCAAAATAGGTACAAATTATAAGCTGACAAACATAGGTCTGAGAGAGATTTTTCTGTTGGGGACTACTTCTCAAATTGCAGCCATATAAACAGAGCACAGTTGCACCAAGGGGAAATCAAAAGTTAGCATTTAACTTATTCTCATGGTCAATTCATCAAACAACTTGTATGCAATCAACCAAAGGCAATTCAAATAAAAGTTTAATTGCAAACAACCAAAGGCAATTCAAACCAACATGGACATTAATTCAAATCATCAGATGAAGTTTAACATGATAACTGATAACCGAAGATTTTTTTTTTCATTTTTGGCAAACATATAAATTAAGGATTCTAAAGTTGATGTCTATAGTCATCTTGAACATATACATAAACCCATCTGACTCATCTTGAACAATTGAAGAAGAAATCGACGAATGAGATGAAGAACTCACCTTAGAACGATCGTCTGAGCAGAGGAGAAGCAGGGAATGATTGGTTTCTCGTATATTTAACACGCTGAAGCGGAGCATGATTGCGTCGAATATGGAATGGATCCTCATAATCGGGGTAATTAGAAAGGGGATTAGCGGCTAATCCCAACAAATCCGATTAAATATACTGTTGCCAAAAATAAAATTTCCCACATTATTGACTAAACCCATCAAGGAATTGAAACTTGCATCAAATACCTGAGAGGAGAGGCCTATGAATGTAAATGGTGGTTATTGCGATCAATTTTGATGGCTGTTGTTGCGATCAATTTTGAATTGATGTGCGTTGAGAGAGGGGATAAGTTTCAGTTGCATCAAGGAATTGACAAATTGAATATGGCAAATGACCCATCAAGGAATTCGCCGGCGAGCGTATGTCACGGGAAGAGGAGATAGTTGCGGCTTAAATTATGAATTGTGCGTTTCCGATGGGATTAGACGGAAATGAGGAGCGGAGAGATACAGGCTGGATTTACACGTGGAATTCCAGCTCAGAATTACACGTGGATAGGCTGAGAGGAAGCTAGAAATGTTTTTGGTTTTAAATATTATATAGATTGTGTATATAAAGATAATTATTGTGTAAATTCTACTTTTTACCTTATTTATACAAATTGTGTATATAAAGATAATTATTGTGTAAATTTAGGATGATTATCTTCTCATTATAACACTTATAAATATTTACCTATTGTGTATAATAAAATTGATATTAATTCCATGAGCCCCCTCAGCCAAACATTTCTCCATAAAAATTCAGACGAGATCCAAAAACCTACAATCAAATAGAGGCTCAAATCAAAATCCTATAAACCCAAAATCCTTCACCGCGCTTCCCTATTACGACTTATCTATTGCTCCTGCCTACTCTCAATCAACTTTCCGCAAATTCTCTCGGACCACCGACCAAATGTCTGACAATGACTTTGATCAATTTAATCTAGTTATTCTCTCCTTCGTTTTCATGGAAATTGTCATAATTTTTTACTTTGCACCTTCAATTTCATGTATTTGTTTAGTTTTGAATACAAACCACTATTATAAACCATAAAAATTACTCTTATACCTTAACGTATAACAGTAATTCTAGTATTTTACCTTTATTTATAAGAGCGAATTATTTAATAAAATATGAGACTTTTCTATTATTTTTAAGAAAAAATAAAAAGTTGTGAAGAAAAATACTATTATACCCTAAGGTATAAGAGTAATTTTAATCTTATATCTTTGGGTGTAAGAGCGACGAGGAAGGTAATGTGTAAGTGTGAATTTCTGTGAAATTTTGCATCTCGAGTGCATATTTATGAGTTGAAATAATTTCATAAGGCCCCTCACCCCAAATCATTATCCATAAAAGCCCGTACAAGATTCAAAAACCCACATGATATTAAAGATCAAGATTAAATTTACATAAAAACTCAAATTTCTTTATTCTTGACCTTGTCATCAGATTTGTTCACAAAGCAATGAGTTTCTAAATCTGAACCAAGTAATTTGCAGATTTGCTGACTACACATACACAAGGAATTGATCACTCATGCATCTTTGGTTCGTGAAACTCAGGAAGGGTGGCAAGCTCCACTGCTGGAAAGAAGAAGGTAAACTCTTATACCCCACTTCTTATTTTTCAACTCTAGATAATTCTGAATGCGATTTTTGTGTCTTCTTATCGAAGTACGAACGTGGGTTATGGCCGGGTAAGGCACAATGGATTGAGCCCAAAATATAATCCATACAAGTCTCAATTACGAAAAAAGGAGTGGGCCTTCGTACCTTTGCTCGTCATGTTTACTCGTCATTTCCACTATTTCGACATATACATAGTAGAGCGAATAATAACTAAGGCACACCAATTAAACATTCCGACGAGGCATGCCCTCATATGCCGATCAGGGCATCCAGCAAGGCCGACTTAGGCCTTATTAAAAGACGAGGAGTTCCCTCCTCGATCGTCAACAAAGCTAGGAAATGGGCTTCCCTATCCTCACCTCTCTCTTCCTCGACATCAACTCAGGCCGACCAAGCATCATATGCCGAGTATCATGCCTTCAAGGCGCACGTGCAGAATAATATTACCTAATCCTACTCAAACAAGGATTGTGGGTAGTTATAATCTCACTAGAATTATAACCTCCTCACATACAAATCCCTATTCAACATGGACTCTACAATCCTAAACAAGGATTGTGGGTAGTTATAATCCCACTAGGATTATAACCCCCTCACATACAAATCCCTATTCAACATGAACTCTACAATCCTATGCCTATATAAACAAGTCATAATTCACATTATTTTGGTAACATATCTTTTGAATCTAACTCTTGTCAATTGATTTCTCTCTCTAAACACAATCACTTACTCTCACGCCGGAGGGCCTTCGCCGGTGAAGCCCCGGCTTAGTTTACGTGTTTGTTCTTCTTTTTCAAGCTATTCAATCATCCAGGATAAAACCTGCCGCTGAATTTGGGTTGATTCGATCGTTTTTGGCATCATCGATTTGGTTTCATTGCCGGGAAACGATTCGTACCATCCATTGAATAGCTTGAAAAATTATGTTCCACTCTCCTAATCCTAATGGAAGACGGACATACTGCTAGTTTTACTCCTGGTTCGAATAATATTCATGTGGAGGAGACTCATGCCAACACTAGGACTGTTTTTCCTCTTATCAATGGGGAACTGCCTCCTCCTCCACCATTGATTGATTGGCTGGAACCCTACGAATGAATCCGCGTTCTAGACAGGCATGGTAGTTGGGGGAATAGAGAAAATCTTCCTCCTGGCCAACATCCTCCTCGTCATGGCATGGCTGGTAAGCAAAACCCCCAAGACATCCCTCCTGGTTATAAGGCATATGGGCATGGTAATACGAGAAACGAGGTAGACTAGAGAAGTCATTTGAACCACCAAAGGGAACATGAGGTTGATTCTGCTGATTTGAGAGCAAGGCTTAGTCAGGCAAGGCAAAAATCTCCTTCTCGTCATAACCCCTCTCCTCGGCACAGGAGCCTGTGATGATGTGTCGCCATTTCGCGGGAAAAAATTCGATTTTTCGCGTTTCTTTGAAAAAACCAAATAAAACCCGGGAAAAAGAACGGAGTCGCCACGCCATTTTTGTTTTAAGGGCCAAAACTTTGAAAAATGCCCGAGATCAGAAATTTGGGTTCGGAGGTCATGTTACACGCCGGGAAGGACGTTAGTGTGCACCCGGAATGCCTCGTAAAACGAGTCTTCCAAGCTGAAAATCATTTGTGTGTGTGTGTGTGTGTTTTGGCCAAAATAATTTGAAACTCAGAAAAGTAAAAATTGGGATATCTTTTTAAGACTTTAAACTGATCCCATGATTTTTTGGAAGATTTTTGGATTGAGATTTGGTACTCAAAAGACCTTTTGAAGTTGAGAGCCACTTCTGCCAGAATGAAAAAGGCAGTGGACCTTTGATTTTGAAATGGATTCAAGGGTCTTAAAACTTCATAATCTGGATAAACTCAGAGAATGAAAGTTGTTCCAGACACCTTAAATAAGATTTGTGAGAAGGAATTTTCCATTTTGGATAAGATTTGAGGGGTAAAAACCTTCTGGAAACCTCAGATATGAGATCTGGATTTCCAGAAGCTGATGAACTGGCCTCTGAAAGAAAATTTGAAAAGAGGAGTTTTACTCACCCAAAAAATAAAGTAAAAATATTTATGGAAAGATTTGGATGTTGGCTACAAAAAGTGTTTTGTAGTCGACACCAAATTACACATTTATCTGTGTCCAAAAAATTAGACCATGGACTGAGGTCTGAGAAAATTGCTACTGGACAGCAACTTCTCATGAAAGAAAATATGATTTTAAAGGGGGTTTTGCATCCATGCTTGTCCCCATTTCCCTAGGTTTTGGTTAGTGATCACTTGACATTTTAGTGGTGAATCAACTATACCAAACCATCCTTGGGGTACATTAGGACTAAGCACTTCATTTGCTTGGGAAGGGGATTTTTATCCTTTGAAAATGAGATTTGATGCTTGAAAATGTTTTTTAGGGTTTTGAAAATGAGTTTTCTTTGCAAGAAAGTAAGAACACATTAAAGAAAATGTTGATCCTTGTAGAAGATCATCCATGGAGATGGACTTCCATGGTGATCTTCTTGGATCTAATACAAGAAGAAGGATGAACTACATTTTGTAGTTTGAAGATGCATGCATGGATGAGAGATTTAGGGTAAGAAGAGGGAGGTTATACCTATCTTCTTTGTATTTTGAGGCTTTGGCTTGAATATATGAATGTTTGAGGCTTGAATGTGTTTAGGGTTTGAATTTGAGAGTGAGTGTGAGTTGGGAAATATTCAAGAGAAAATGGTGACAATTCAAGTGAATTCTCACTGTTTTCTCTCTATATTTCGCCAGAGGTTCAGTGCAAATTGTGTTGTGGCCCCTCATTTTTGTGACTGGAGGGCTCAATTTATAGCCCTCTGGAAATGACAGAGATGTCTGCGCGAATAGGGTTGGTGGCGTGCACTGTTCATTAAATGCAGCTCCAGGCTTTGGATACAAGGAATATTTCTTTTGAAAATTCAAATTAACAGCCAGTTTATGTTTCCAGCCATTTCTATTTTTGGTTTTCTTCCTTTGTTTTGCTTTTTAAGATTCTTTTTGAGGTTTAACCTTAAATAACAATGCCCATTTTACCCTCACTTTGTTAGAAATGTTAGGATTGTTAGGAAATGTTAGGAATGTTAAAACTTTCGTTAATTTTCTAACGAAAATACTAACAAGCTCAAATTGGAGCACTTACAGTAGCCCCTCGGCGACGGTGCTTTCGAAGGAAGCGGGGTCGTCGATAAGAGTAAGGCTCCATATTTGACAGGATGATCAAGTGATCGAGTGGCTGAACCTATTTAATAGGCTACCTACGTATCCCGAATGGGAATCAAGCCGGCCTTAGTTCGGGTCTTTGACCCTGGAAACGATGAGCGAGTTCTGCAGTTGGTTGCTGGAGAGAAACTTTGCTGGGGATAAGAGATGACCCTTTTCGATCGGATGGCTATCCGCTCTGCTGGGGATAGGAGATGACCATTTTCGGTCAGATGGCTATCCTCTCTGCTGGGGATAGGAGATGACCATTTTCGGTCTGATGGCTATCCGCTCTGCTGGGGATAGGAATGACCATTTTCGGTCTGATGGCTATCCGCTCTGCTGGGGATAGGAGATGACCATTTTCGGTCTGATGGCTATCCGCTCTGCTGGGGATAGGAATGACCATTTTCGGTCTCTGCTGGGGATGATTGCGATTTATTGCTTTCCTAGTGATAGCGTCTTAGGTGCCTCGAACCTTGATGATGGCGTTTTAGGTGCCTCGAACCTTGATGATGGCGTTTTAGGTGCCTCGGACCTTGATGATGGTGTTTTAGGTGCCTCGAACCTTGATGATGGCGTTTTAGGTGCCTCGGACCTTGGAGATGATGGCTTATTGGTGGACTTCGTCTGCTGCCGAAGGAGAGGGTGACCGTTTTGGTCGAGGGGCTGGACCTAATGATAGGCTACCTACGTATCCCTAGTGGGAATCAAGCCCTTTCGTAGTTCGAATTCTTCTCGAGATTCCGTTGGCTTTTGGGATTCCGTTAACTTTGCTGGGGATTTTGTTAGCCTTTGCTGGGGAAAATCAGACGTATTCGTCTGGGAAATTGGTCTTACGTTTGACTGCCGTTGGATGATTTTGATGAAAGATACGGGATCTCGTTATCTTTCTCAGGGAGATCGGTCTTACGTTTTACTGCCGTTTGATGATTTTGATGAAAGATACGGGATCTCGTTATCTTTCTCGGGGAAATCGGTCTTACGTTTGACTGCCGTTGGATGATTTTGATGAAAGATACGGGATCTCGTTATCTTTCTCGGGGAAATCGGTCTTACGTTTGACTGCCGTTGGATGATTTTGATGAAAGATACGGGATCTTGTCATCTTTCTCGGGGAAATCGGTCTTACGTTTGACTGCCGTGGATGATTTTTGATGAAAGATACGGGATCCCGTTATCTTCCTCGGGGAAATCGGTCTTACGTTTGACTGCCGGGGGTAATTTTGATGAAAGATACGGGATTCCGTTATCTTTCTCGGAGAGATCGGACTTACGTTTGACTGCCGTTGAGGAAATTGATGAAAGATACGGGATCTCGTTATCTTTCTCGGGGAGATCGAACTTACGTTTGACTGCCGGGGGTAATTTTGATGAAAGATACGGGATTCCGTTATCTTTCTCGGAGAGATCGGACTTACGTTTGACTGCCGGGGAATGATTTTCTTGACAAGGGGCTGACTTTGGTTAACTTTGGTTAACTCTGTCAAGTTGGGGACTAAACTGCAGAGTCCCAGATTTTTAAAGGGCAAAAGGGTCATTTTGACCCTGACAATCCTATCCGCGCGGATAGGAGCGTGTTCCAGGGTTTTTAAATGAGGGGCCGCCCCCTTCCTCTTCCCCATTCAGTTTTTTGAAATTCTCTGCATTTACGAGAGAGAGAGAGAGAGAACCGAGGATTTCACCATTTTTGGCCAAGAAAGCTTCGAAAATCCTTCATTTTCTTTGATTTTTCGAGCAATGGAACACGGGGAAGGTGCTTTTCAAGGCCAAGGACGTGGCCCGGTGGCGGAGAGACGATTGGAGCTCGTCCGGATGAGGAGGCACTATACTCTTTCGCAATCGATTGCGGAGGAGCCCTACCCCGATGCTTGGCAACATTGGGCTTCTGATCTGAGTCTCCGAACGGTATAATTCGAATCTTTTCATTCCCTTTGTTGATTTCTTGCTTGAGATTTGAATTTTGGGTGATTTTTTGAAATTTTTTTTTTTTTTGAAAATTCGAATGATTGATGTTCTTGGCTTTGAATCTTGATTTTGATGCTTTGCATGTTATGAGTATATGAGTAACCCAAAATGTGCATTTTGTTTGGGAAAAAGAATTGGCATTTTCGCCATTTTTTTTTAGTATCCAAAAATTATGGATGAAAATTGTGATTTTTTTTTTTGAAATTTGAATATTGGTTTTTGATGATATGCATGTTGCAATGAATTTGTTGGTGTTCCAAAATGTGCATTTTGCTTGAGAAAAGAATTGGAATTTTGCCAACATGAGATGATGATATGAATGTATGATTTTTGATTGATGATTTTTTTTTTTTTGAAAAGTGGGACGGATTTTTCCTCCCGTTGATTGAATGCATGTTATGTATGCATGTTATTTTATGAAAATGGGACGGAGTTTTTACTTCCGTAAGATGTAGGATTTTTTTTTGAGATGATGAATGATATGCGTGCATGCATAGGAACTTTTTTTTTTTTGAAAATGGGACGGAGTTTTTACTTCCGTAGGAATGCATTTTTTTTTTTGATGAATGCATTGGGATTTGCTGAAAACTGTCTTCTTGTGCGAGAAAAATGGGGCTATGCTCATTGTATGCTGTTATGCTGTCGAATTTTCTTTGAAATTTCATGATGCATATGTATGCTCTTTTTTTTGTGCAAATGCAAATTTTTTTTTGACATTTTCTTCTTTTTTTTTTTTTATCGCAGGGTGGAAACAACTACGTTACGGAGCAGCTGAACAAGATGAAGACTCGAGGATCGGTGGAGTCTGTAGTTGACTTGTGGGACCGGCTTTCGAATGCGGGCCGAGGAGCTTTGCCGAGTCCGAGACAGATTGTTGTTGAGACCGGGCTTTGGGAGTTTGTTGAGTGCTTGAGGGGACTGGTCAAGTTCCCTAAGAGCAAGGGCCTGATGTTCGCTTTAGCGCAGCACTGGTGGGATGCGACCCACACGTTTCACTTCTTCTGGGGCGAGGCCACGGTTACGCCTTCCGACTATGCTGCGATCACGAGTTTGTCCTTCAATGGACGCAGCATTGAGTGGCGGGACGGCTACAGCGATGCTGATCTGCAGGCTCTTCTGGGATTTTCCCCTATTCCCAAAAAGGGGATGGGGATGGAGTATGCGGTGGTCTACGGGAAGATTGTGGAGACCATTGTGAGCTATGAGGCTGGGGAGGAGAGGATAGGCGCCGATCGATTGCCGTGGCCTTCTTGTGGTTTGCTTTTTCGAGCACCCTCTTTGGGCATGCTTTGAGGGGCAGCAGTCTTTGCCTTCTTGAGGTCCTTGGAGGACATGGAGATGGCCGGAGACGTCTCCTCGGGAGAGGCCGGGCCGGGCGAGCTTTATTTTGCTCTTGATAGGTACAGGAAAGCCGTGAGCTCCTTGTACCGCTTTGAGTTTGCCACGGAGGTATAAGCTCTCTTTTTGCTTTCCCTCCTTCTCTTTTTTTTTGAGCACACACTTTTTCTTTGACCTTTGGATTGATTTGATTTTTACCTTTCGCAGTATGGGCGTTGGAGTTTTTCCACGTCACGATGTGGCGACACCGGCGGAGTACGTCGGGCGTATCCGGCCATGCGCTCACGGTCTAAGCATGCCCGAGAGAAGATAAGCTCCAGTGGGGCGTACGACTCTCGAATACGCGGATTGCCTTCCTTTGACGGAGGCCGAGACGGATGAGAGGATGATATTCTATCCCCGGGATCGCTTCGAGGTGGCGCAGCCGAAGGGCGCCGAGATTTGGGTGTGCAATGGAGGATTCCCGAGAGGTCCGACTGCGATGCCTATTATCCGGGAGAGAGGGTGACGCGCCGGCATGGCGTGATTCGCCTTTGAGGACACCGGTGGAGCCTCCCGCCGATATGATGCACCCGAGTGACAGATCTCGTGACTGGGATGATTACCGAGCCGGCCAAGACTTCTCGGCATTTGTGGCGATTGAGCCGTACCCGTATTTGTCTTGAGGAGGTCAAGATGCCCTGTGTTCCGGATAGAGAGGGGCTTGGGATCCCGCGGTACCCTCGGACGGATTTTTCATATATCCAGGATGGGGTCCGATTGAGGGTGCAGATCCCTCAGCCTGAGCGGCTTCCACGAGCTTTCCGGCCTCGTCCGGGTATGAAGGTATGGCTTCACCTTTCTTTTCCCCTTCTTTTTTTTCTTTCCTGTCATCAATTCTCGCTTCAACTGTTTCTGATGCTTTTGCTTTTGTGCAGTTTTCGGAGGTGGTCGTCGAGAAGCTGACGAAGCAAGTGATCGGAGCTAAGAGATTTATCAGGAGGATAGTCGCTTGCGGGGCTCCTCAGGCTAGAGCAAGGCGATCACGGCCGGCGCCTGTCATACGGGAGGCTTCCCCTATTCGTTCAGAGACTTCTTCAGAGACTCCTCTGTCTCCTCTCATCGATCCCCGCGCGGTGCTGCCTTCGGATCACGTCATTCTCGGGGATCCACACGGGCAGGGACACGTTTGGCAGCATGGTGGTCGTCTTCGTACGTCCAGGAGTCCGACGCCTTCACCTTCGGATATGATTTTTTCGCAGATCTCGGCTTGCCCTATCAGAGCGTGTCGGTTGGTCCTGACGAGCCTCTTTCTGGAGACGAGGACGATTCTGAGCCCGAGATTTTCAGGGCTCCTGAGGAGGCGGGCCCGAGTCGCAAGAGGGACCGGGGACAGACGTCGGGCGCTAGGGATTCTGATTGATTACCCCCCCTGATTTTCTGAGATTTTGAGATTTATGACTGGGATTGAGATTTGTACAGCTTATGCACATTTTTTTTTGAAATGTAATAATTTAGGATTTTGTTTGTTTTTTTTTTATGCACACTCTTTTTTTTTCGAAATTTTTTTTTCGAAATTTTTTTTTTTTTAGGATTTTATTTTATGAATGCAATGCAGTATGAATGCAGTGTTGCATGAGCCTTGGTTTTTTTTTTTTTGGCAAGGGTGTTAGTGTTTGGTATATGGACTGGTTTGGGGAGGTTTTTGTACAGGTTTCGAGCAACCGGGACGGAATATTCCTCTTTTGGTGTAGCAGCTTGGACTGTTGCAGATTTTTCTGATAAATGACAATCATGTCCGCGCGGATGGGGCATCTCGACATTGTCCTTTAATTTTGCTTCAGATCTGGTCTCACTTTATTTCAAATTCAAATATCCTCTTCAACCTCCAGTCCAAACAGCCATTTTCGGGGAGAAAGAGAGAAAAACCATGGAAAACCTTAGAAAAGCTCCATCAAAATTGTCCCAAGAATCTCAAATGTCATTCTTCAACAAGTTCAAGGATTGGTCCCGGGAGATTATGCATGAGAGGAGGTCCTTCTTTGAAGAAAGGTACAAGGTGAAGTGCTTATGGTCTCTCATGGAATTGATTCCGGATTACGGTCTTTTGAGGGCTTCTTCCTCATTTTGGGACACTAGAAGGCATGTCTTTTGCCTTTCCTTCAACGAGATTGTTCCGACTGTGGAAGAATTTTGGGCCTTGCTTGGAGGTCCGGAGGTGGAAGAGATAGCGGTTCCTTTGCCCGGAGGGGCTCCTTTTGTTGACAGATTGTGCGTCCTCCTTCATCTTTCCCCGGAGGAAGCGCAAGGTATGATCCGTGGTCCCGATCATTTTGATATTTCCGGCCTTCCCGATAGGTTTAGGGGCCTAGGCTTGGTGGATGATGCCTATTGGGATGCCTTTGCACTTTGTATGTTTAGAACCCTGTTCATGGTCTATTCCTTTGGGATTTGCCATCGGTCTTTCTTGGATGTTGTCGTTCACCGTCGCACCGGCGTAGATATCGTTCCTTTGATTCCTCGGGAGACTTTTCATGCTCTTGATAGGCTGGCTACCAGAAGACGGTATATGCACGGGGGCAGCCCGTTCCTGCTTGACCCCATGGCCGATGGAGCGTTTGGGGATTCTTCGGGAAACTCCCGACATGATCAAGCCTTGGACATTTGCCGGGAGGGGGTTCTGTGGATTTTGATGATCGTGGCTCATGAGAGCGTTGGATGGCTGGTCTCCGGACGTAAGATATCAGATGGTCGTGCCTTGTTGGCGGGTGGAGACTCGCAGAGTGCTTCAGACGGGTCTCATGTGGTCATGCTTCCGGGCTTTCTCGGTCCGGCTTCTATATTCCGGCTTTAGTTCTCGAGACAGCTTGGCTCGGAGCAGTTCCTTTGGGGACTTTGATGATATAGCCACCGGGGTGGTGGCTTCGCTTCTATGGATGATCCCTCGGTGTTTCCATTTCTTTCCCGAGCATGGAGGTATGATGCCTTTCCTCCTCGGGTTATTCTCGGCGTCCAAGACCGGTGTTCCCGACCACTTGGTATCTGGATTGGTATGAGAGGCATCCGGGAGAGACTCGGATGGCTATTTTGAGGCGGCGTGAGGCCATTGTGGGTGCGGAGGACCCGATGCTTCCGAGAGGAGGAGGGCCGAGGCGAGGGCCAATCCTCATGACAGGAGCGGAGACGCCGTGACCGACTATGAGGCTTACGTCAAGAGACAGGAGAGGAGGACTCCTATGCTACCGCCTAGGCTACGGAGATGAGAGATGACGCTAGGGCTACTAAGGCCCCGCAGGCTGGTTTGATAGATCCTGTTCCTATACCGCAGCTTGGTAGGAGGAAGACCGACATTTTTCCTGTTCGTAAAAGAAGACTCGAAGGGGGAAGAAGAGGGGAGAGGCCGGACGAGTGGCTTGGAGTGACTCGAGTTTTCCGAGTATCCCTTTCTTGCCATGGCGAACACATTAGTTTGATTATGTATCTTAATTTCTTTTAGCGAGGTTGCCGGTTGTAGGAATGAATCGGGCTTAGACTCATCAAAAAGTTTTTAACTTGTAATGAATATTTGAATTGTTTGAGTTTTTCGAGACGCTTTCATGGTCCGATCGGTGTATTGATGTCAAAGTATGATTTTTATTTGTGTTTTAGACCGAACCGTTTCCGCCTACGTTCCCCTCATTTTGAGGAGCTCGGGTCTTCGTAGTTCAACTTTGATTTTTTTGTTTTGTTGTTTTTTTTTTTTTGTTGTTTTTTTTGTTGTTTTTTTTTTTTTGGTGCAACCCCGTTTTTTACCTAGGCCGCCCTTTTCGGGTTTTCAACCTAGTTGGGCATTACTCTTTTAGCACTCTTTTTTTTGTTTTTTTTTTTTTTTTTTTTTACGCGTAGTATACTGCGCGACTTGTCACCATTCACTGGGTGTACAAAGGGATTCCGTCGAGGTGCACGCAAGTTGCATGGCTCCTCCAGGAGAAGATCTTACGGGCGACATATGGCCCGACCCATACAGGCTCCCATTTGCCGAGGGGTTGATACGGGTAGGGCTTTTCTTTTAAAACAAGATCCCCTTCTCGGATCTCCCGATGCTTTACTTTCTTGTCAAAGGCTCTGACCATTCTTCCTTGGTAGGCTCGGATGTGTTCCATGGCCTTCAGTCGGCGTTCATCTAGCAGGGCCAATTCATCATGGCGACTGAGCCATTCGACCTCGTTGATCGGCTTTCCAGGCGGTATACCGGAGCGAGGGTATTTCCGGCTCGATTGGGAGTACGGCTCCCATTCCGTATGTGAGGGCAAACGGTGTTTCCCCGATTGCCGTTCGGCGATGTTACGCTAGCCCCAGAGTGCAGTGTAGCTTCTCGGGCCAATCTACGCCTTGGACAGCCATTTTCCGGATGATATTTTCCGAGTCTTGTTTCTTTGCCTTGACGGCTCCGTTGGTTTGGGGCCTGTAAGGAGATGACTTGTGACGGAGTTATTCGGAATTACGCCGGCAGCGTCGCATTCCCCTTCGAAGTGGGATCCATTATCTGAAATGATTTCGACTGGCAACCCGTATCTGCATATGATGTTCTCTTTGATGAAGAGGGCTACTTTCCTTGAGTTGAGGATTTTGTAGGACTTTGCAGAGCATCCTTTCCAATTCCTTCGAAGAAATCTCCAATCTGCGTCTCTTTAGGCTCTTCCGCAGTTCCCAGATTCACACCTGTCAAAATCTCTTCGGCAGCTTGGGCTCGATTTTCCTTTTTTCGGACAACCTGCTTAAAGATTTCTTTTGTTGTTTGATTTTTTAATGTGTCTGCTTCTTTATCTAATGAAAAAAAAAATTTATTAATTAATTCATCATTAGTTAAAGTGGCAATCAAGGGATACTCAGAAAGGTTCGTCATTTCATTGAAAACGAAAAGGAATACAGCGCTTGCTACAGACTCGTAGTCTTCAGGCGTAAGGCCATCGGACGACCCTAGAGACTCGATCTTAACAAAGAGAGACTGGGAGGACTTGTCCTAGATTGACACGAAGGGACGGGGAACCAATCCAAGTTTGGTGATCATTTCTTCTTTGGTCGCGGACGGGCCTGAGAGGTTTTCCCAATTTTTTAGCGGCTTTGCTGTTGGTGGCCTCATGACTCGGGAACTGTGCTGTTTTTGTTTTCCTTTCTCAATTGCTGCTATCATCTCTTGGACCGAGCCGAGATCAATCAGGTCTGGCACCTGGACTTCTTCTTCGAACAATTGCTGCATAACCAGACCATCCCAATCATCTGAGGGAAATTCCGTGGCCTTAGCTTTTGGTACTGTCAATTCGAACCCAGGCTTCGGATCTTTCTGGGCAATCGGGTTTGTGGTTGTGAGTTTCTCGAACTGTTCCACTAGGCTTGGCACGCCTTTGAAGGTGTACTCACTCTTCATGGTAGTGGTAGCCCCGGGCAGCTTGGGTAGGTCCAGGAACATTCTGCGGACCGGGTTAGCTTTAGCTCCCCGAACTTGTTGAGGGTGTCTTGTAGCTTTGGCCACTGCCCCGCCGTAGGAGTGGGCTCTGTGATGTTTCCTGGTTGTGTGGGGACCCTTTACAAAGTAGTCACCCAAATTAGGGCGAAGGGGAGAGATTTAGGGTTGTCGACCGGGACCTTTCTGTGGCGAGCCTTCAAATCTTTTTCCTTTTGCAGTGTCCACTGAGGAGGCCTCATATCCCAGGCCGTGGCGAGTATTCTGTCCGTTCACCTCGATGAGTTTGTGAGTTCCTTGTTGGTGTTTCCCCAGATCGAGGCCAGGTAGATAGCTCATTTTTCTCATCATTTTCAAGACCGGTGGGATTTTATCTCGAGTGATCGTCAAATCTATGTTGCACACTTGGGCCTTGGGAGGCTCGACCGAGAAGCCCGTTAGCATGAGACCTTCCTCGTCATGTTTGATTTCCAGAATAGGTATTCCGCCCAGTATCACGTGCCCTCCAAAGTGACTAAATCCCCCGTAAATGGTCGTCGATCCCCATTCGAGACGAATTTCACACACTTTGGTGGAGGCTCGAGGCGACCCCCTGACTCCGGTGCAGCCAAGGTCTTCCCAATAAGGCATTAAAAGTGATTGGGATGTCAATAACCTGGAATTCCACAGGTATCAATTTCCGGCCAAACCAGAGGTCCAAGGTAGCGACTCCAAGGACTGCTCGAGATGTTGAGTCGTAAGCTTTGACTGTGAGGGAGGAAGGCTTCAAGTCTCGTAGTCTTGATATCAAGCAAGCTCATGATCTTTGCCTAAGAATGTTCATTCCGCACTCCATTATCAACCAGACCCGAGGGAGGCATCGTTCATCCAACTCGGACTGTGATGAAGAGAGGCTCGTTATGATCAGCCCCAAATTGAGGGAGGTCGAGATCTCGTGAAAGTGATTATGTTCCCGTAGTGGATGTTTCCAATCAGCCGTACTCACGTCATCGGGAGTAGCATCAATAGGGACTAGAGTGCGCGGGCTGTGCTTTCTTCCAACTTCACTTATGGGGATAGGACGAGGTGAGTAGAGACCAGAGGGAAATGTTGGCCCGTGTTTGCTTCAACCGGGTGAGCACGGGATCCTCTTTCTCGGGTCACTGTCTTATCATAGGGGCGGCGATCTTCTTTCGGCGCTTGATCTCGCGGCCTTCTTATCTGCCTCTGGGATTCCCTTGCAGGAAGATCCGCCCGCATCGGGGTCAACAGATTAACTTCCTCATCGCCGTCTCTTGACTCGGATTTCTTCAATGCCGCTAAGGTCAACTGGGAGCCCTTTTGGCTATTGGCCACCGGTTACGGAGTCTAGCAACGGTGAGGGGCCGAGCCGCATCGGCTCCTTCCTCGGGCGGCCCTTATAACCGCTTCCCAGTCACAGTGCTTTGGGTTTGGGGTTGTGTTGTTGCCCCTTCGATGGCCCACGAGTTAGGGCGTCCTCCGATTCACTCTCATGGCCCGCCTCGCTCATAGTTATCATGCAACAAGAGTCGCTATTGTCGGGACTCGCGGCTTTTCGATCTCATCCCTGGATGGCCCACGAGTTATGGCTTTCACCTCCATTTCATCGTATATCCTTTTTCTTTCAATCTTGCAAGTAGGGCGGCCCACAAGTGAAGGATAGCAACGTTCCCCTTCGGAGTTTGATGTAGCAGCTCGATAGATGCGTGTCCAAATAAGGAGCAACCGGGGTCCATTGTGGCACTGGAGCAATTAGGAAGGCGTCATGTGGATTCATAGGTATGAAGGCCACTGGGAGACGTTCGTATCAATAACCCTTTTCGGTGATTGCGAGCACTCGCCGCGCCGAGCGGCCCGGTTGTGACCCTTACGGTTACTTGTTATGCCATCCGTTCTCGGGAAAAGAAGAAAAAGATCCGATAACGTTTACGAATTCTTCATCTTCTCGGCCGAAACCCTCCATTCTTGACCGGTGCTTCAATAAACCTTTTCCATTCACCAGGTTCTTATAAGGAACGTTGTGTTCTAGGATTTCGTATATGTACGGGTGCAGGTGCGGGCTTTGTCCTCATCCTCTCAAGTATCCGGACACCGACCGCATGTGCATCTTACGAGGTGCAGTTCTTGGGGTCCACCCCTACCGCATTTGACTTGCATTTTCCGGTGGTCCCTCATCGTCACTTGTTGATAACCAACCATTGTGCCCGGCTCCCATGGGCTCATTTCCGGCGTGATTGTTCCAGATTGTTTCCGGATCTGGGGCCTCAGTTGACTCTTCGCTCTTGTCATCATCATCATCATTGCTGTCGTCGGAATCTTCTTCCCATACTACCGGGATTTCGGCGGAGAGGAACGCCGATCAAAACCCGTTGGGGGAATATGGGTGCGTGCAGCGCAAAATTGTCATATGCTCCCATTCCGGAAGTGGTAATTGTGACTCATCTTACTCCTCCCGTAAACGCGCGGGAAGAGTGAGAGGGGGTGGCACGTACTTGACACCGGTGTAGAATGCGTAAGGGTTCTTCCTCCTCCGATTCTTCGCCACCGCCTTTATTTGCCTTCGGGAGTCGTATTTGACTTCTCCAATAGCCGGTTGCGAAGTGTACTAGCTCCGCATGCTCTTCGGCCTCTTTGCCGATAAGCCCCAAGACAGGTGCTCGCCGGAAGCTTTCTTGTTCGATTCTTCTCGATTTTTCTAACCATCTTGTGTAAATGGTCCTCTCATGTTTTAACCGAAACAAATTTGCCTTCCAGCTCTTCAAGATTTGCCTTCCCTTTATCCGAGAAATAGCGGGCCTCGTATTCTTGCAAGGAGTCTCCGACATGAGACCAAGATGGGTTGATTCGTTCGATGTCCTCAAGGCCGAGGGGAATCCGACCAGTGATCCTCGATGAGGTCAGCCACGGGTATTTGGGGACTTTCATCAAGCATCTTCCCGGGCATGCGAAGATTCTCCGCATTCAATCATATTCACTCGATTATGGTTCCTCGCGCAGGATTTTTGACTCGTATTAGGCCCCTGGGCCTTCCAACTTTCCTTGCTCTATTAGCCCCTGGATTGCCTTTTTCAGAGTGAAGCAGCTTGTCGATCCGATGTCCGTGAGCTTGATGAAAAGCACAATACTTTGTAGTATCCACGGGAGCATTCGGATTCTGGGTTGGAAATTCTCCAAAGGCCGCAAAGCAAGCCTTCCTTCACCAGCCCCTAAAGATGTCATTCAGAGGCATTCCAAAGTTTTCGAGATTCATGACCCGTGGTCCGGGGCTCCTACCGGGTTTTCCTGGGAGCAAAAGGAGTCGTGTTGTTACATTCCCGTCCCGCATAGTTAATCATTTCTTTTCCTTTGGCGTGGAGCAGGGCGTGTTTGCGGGAGGAGCCCGATATCTCGTAGGCGTGTGCAGCCAGGTTGCCGATTGTAGGCCTTTTCAAACTTAGCCGCAGAGTTAACCATGGCCCGTAAGTCTCGAGTACGGGAAGTGACCGAGGAGGCTCTCGATGTGGTTTCAAGCATGACCGGAAGATGTCCATTGTTCCTCTTCGGAAGGGGGATGGCCATTTCACCGAGTTTCGATTCCACCGCTTGTAGAAGTCCCCAACATTCTCATCGTGACGCCGCACCGTTGTTTGTAGGTCAACCCTATTTGTTTCCCATTCCAAGTTGGCCTTATATTTCTCTCGTGAAGGCATTGGTAATCTGGTCCCATGTAGCCCCGGCTTCGTGTTTCAAACGGAAGAACCACTTTAAGGCACCGGACTTCAAGGATAGATCGAAATAGTCGCCCAACCGCCGATTGGTACATCCTTTGGCTTTCATCGCCAAGGTATATGTGTCCAAATGGGTTTTCGGGCATGCATCCCATCAAAGAGATCCAGATTAGGCATCACGAATTTGTGGGGCAGAGGAACAATGGAGTCCTGGCCCAGTAGGCCGGAAGGCGTACTTTGGCTGGGCCGGGCTCGATTCGCGCTTTCATTTCCTTGTCTTTGCTCCATGAACCAGCCGTATGAGGGTCTTGTGGCGGAACCATGGCATTCAAGTTAGTGGCCGAGCTAGAGAGAGGAGCTACCACCGGAGGCAGATCGGTGGAGGGAACGGCCGATCCGGATGTAGGTGAAAACCCGTCCCGGGCCGAGTTACCCCGGGGAGCATGAGTAGGAGCCCGAGCAAAAGGATAGAACCTCGCGGCTTGTTGTTGATTTTCAACCGGCAAAGTAGGCGGAGGCAGCCCCGATGTAGCCTGATAACTTGGATTTCCAGAGCGGGCTCGTAAGTAGGCTTCGAGTGCGGGCCGCCGTCCCGATTGTTGAATTGCATGGCCGCTCATGTGTGAAGGTGTGTAACCCGGGTACTGCGGTCCTGGTGATTCGGATGACACCGGATGGAGGCTTGGTAACCCATAGAAGTCTGAGCGAGGAATGGATTTGTGTGAGGAGCAAATTCGAACTAGTACCGTTCGAGGAGGGGCTCCCGATCGCGGCCCGTAACTGCAACTGGCGGCATTCCGAACCGTGGCCGTTGCCGTGAAGGTCCGGATTGATCGGTTCCGAACCGAGGCGGGATCCCGATTAGCCGTGGCATTCCGAGATAGCCCCAACCATGAGAAGACATTCCGTACCGATTTTGCCCCCACCGATTTGTGCCGTCGGCCGCATGGATCCGGTGGTCTCGTGGTCGGGAGCCGGGCCGACCCGAAAATCGAGGAGCATGGGTTCTGTAGTGGCACCATAGGAGGTGGGTGGCGGCATCCCGGTGTAGTCGTGGCGACCGAGAGTGGGGTTGGCATCCTCGTCTTCTTCCACGGTGAAGGTGCCATCGGATTGAGGCCGGCGGCCGACCGTGACTCTTAATAGCCTCCATAAGGCCGTTTAGCCGTGCTTCCCGTCGTAACCTCATCTCGTTCGCTAACCGATTCCACCGTTGCTCGTCCGAGGGGTCCCGGAGGCGGAGTGACGTTATCCCCATCATTACCGCCGATGCGTACATTCTCAAACCCGGAGTCGGAACAAACGGCGAAGCCGATGACGCGCTGACTCTTCCCAACTAATCAAACGATGACCCGGTGCCCGAAACCAATCTTTGTGCGGAGCCGCGGGGAAAGGACACGAAGGTTCGATGTCTCGGGAATGGAAGGAGGGTAGGTGTTTCGGGCTTTTGGCTCATGCAACATGCGCTTATTTGTTCACGTTTACTTAAAACATGCTTTATTAACCTAATCGGTTGGAAAAGATTGCTCTTCTTTTTCGCAAACTACTCGATCTCGGATCGGTGGGCCCCGTCACTACGTCTATAAGCCCCTCGTATTCCACCTCGTATTTCGACCTCCCAGGCGGATGCCCCGGCGAGGGTCCTATAGGGCAAGCGGGTCCCACCGACCGAAAGAAAAAGATCCTAAAAGTCCGGGTAATCGAGTCTTAACGAGCATTCAATGTAAATTACGGACAAAGCCGACGTCAAAAGTCAAGATCATGTCCGAGGGCTCGACGAAAAGTCGGCATGGTTTGGACCGATAAGCGTCCACAATTGATCTTGACTTGTCGTCGCTAAGCCGTAATTAGGCATGGAATAATCATTAATCCTTGATGACTCGGTGTCAATGCCGGGAGCCGTTGTATAATTTGTGCGCCGAGCCGAAGTCAAGGCGCCGGCCAATATCTTGGTCAAAGTCTCGCGGCGGAAAACCGGCGTAACTTCGACCGATTAGGGTCCCCGAAAGATATTGAGTCGGTATGCCGACAAAGGCTTGAAAGGAAAGGTCTATACACGTACAGGCATGACACACGTACCGACTAAAAACCAACCGGGTCTCTGACAAAGTGTGTCACGGACAAGTGCATGGTCGACACGAGGCTCCATGGAATGTTTGGGTAGTCTCGTGCTCATCCGAGAGGCGTAATAAGACCAAACGGACCGCGACAAGGATTTCCCCTGTTAGGGACGTAGTGTGCAGTGTACGGTCACGTGCGCGTAGTGTGCAAGCAGTCTATCTTCTCTTTCTGAGTAAAATAGAAAATTTTTTATGTGTCTTAAAAATATGATGCATGATTTTTTTTTTTTTGAAAATTTTCTTTTCTTTTTTTTGAAAATCCTTTTTTTTTTTTTTTTTTTTTTTTTTTTGAAATTTAATGAACACATAAGCACATAAGCACAAGAATTCCGACAGTTAGGGACATTATTCCGACAGTCAAAATTTTGACTTTCTCCGAGACGGCCAAAACAACACGAAAAATGTGCAAAAATCAACACACACACACGAATGATTTTCAAAGCCGGGACGGAAGCTTGACCCTCAAAAGCTTTTTCTTTTTTTTTTTGCAAACGGTGATACCGGTACGTGGGATTGTTAAACCACAATTTATCCCCGACTCGTGTTAGGAGGCGATAACGGGAAGTTTAATGGTTTCCACCAATATACCAAATATCATTTTTTTTTAAAAAAAGCTTAATATCCCCAGCGGAGTCGCCACTGTGATGATGTGTCGCCATTTCGCGGGAAAAAATTCGATTTTTTCGCGTTTCTTTGAAAAAACCCAAATAAAACCCGGGAAAAAGAACGGAGTCGCCACGCCATTTTTGTTTTAAGGGGCAAAACTTTGAAAAATACCCGAGATCAGAAATTTGGGTTCGGAGGTCATGTTACACGCCGGGAAGGACGTTAGTGTGCACCCGGAATGCCTCGTAAAACGAGTCTTCCAAGCTGAAAATCATTTGTGTGTGTGTGTGTGTGTGTGTTTTGGCCAAAATAATTTGAAACTCAGAAAAGTAAAAATTGGGATATCTTTTTAAGACTTTAAACTGATCCCATGATTTTTTGGAAGATTTTTGGATTGATATTTGGTACTCAAAAGACCTTTTGAAGTTGAGAGCCACTTCTGCCAGAATGAAAAAGGCAGTGGACCTTTGATTTTGAAATGGATTCAAGGGTCTTAAAACTTCATAATCTGGATAAACTCAGAGAATGAAAGTTGTTCCAGACACCTTAAATAAGATTTTTGCGAAGAAATTTTCCATTTTTGAGAAGATTTGATGGGTCAAAACCTTCTGGAAACCTCAGATATGAGATCTGGATTTCCAGAAGCTGATGAACTGGCCTCTGAAAGAAAATTTGAAAAGAGGAGTTTTACTCACCTAAAAAATAAAGTAAAAATATGTATGGAAATATCTGGATGTTGGCTACAAAAAGTGTTTTGTAGTCGACACCAAATTCCACATTTATCTGTGTCCAAAAATTAGACCATGGACTGAGGTCTGAGAAAATTGCTACTGGACAGCAACTTCTCATGAAAGAAAATATGATTTTAAAGGGGGTTTTGCATCCATGCTTGTCCCCATTTCCCTAGGTTTTGGTTAGTGATCACTTGACATTTTAGTGGTGAATCAACTATACCAAACCATCCTTGGGGTACATTAGGACTAAGCACTTCATTTGCTTGGGAAGGGGATTTTTATCCTTTGAAAATGAGATTTGATGCTTGAAAATGTTTTTTAGGGTTTTGAAAATGAGTTTTCTTTGCAAGAAAGTAAGAACACATTAAATAAAATGTTGATCCTTGTAGAAGATCATCCATGGAGATGGACTTCCATGGTGATCTTCTTGGATCTAATACAAGAAGAAGAATGAACTACATTTTGTAGTTTGAAGATGCATGCATGGATGAGAGATTTAGGGTAAGAAGAGGGAGGTTATACCTACCTTCTTTGTATTTTGAGGCTTTGGCTTGAATATATGAATGTTTGAGGCTTGAATGTGTTTAGGGTTTGAATTTGAGAGTGAGTGTGAGTTGGGAAATATTCAAGAGAAAATGGTGACAATTCAAGTGAATTCTCACTGTTTTCTCTCTATATTTCGCCAGAGGTTCAGTGCAAATTGTGTTGTGGCCCCTCATTTTTGTGACTGGAGGGCTCAATTTATAGCCCTCTGGAAATGACAGAGATGTCCGCGCGGATAGGGTTGGTGGCGTGCACTGTTCATTAAATGCAGCTTTGGACACAAGGAATATTTCTTTTGAAAATTCAAATTAACAGCCAGTTTATGTTTCCAGCCATTTCTATTTTTGGTTTTCTTCCTTTGTTTTGCTTTTTAAGATTCTTTTTGAGGTTTAACCTTAAATAACAATGCCCATTTTACCCTCACTTTGTTAGAAATGTTAGGATTGTTAGGAAATGTTAGGAATGTTAAAACTTTCGTTAATTTTCTAACGAAAATACTAACAAGCTCAAATTGGAGCACTTACAGAGCCCTCCTCAGCATAGGAGCCCTCCTTGGCCTAGGAGCCCTCCTCATTACAGTACTCCTCCCCATCCAAAAATGGCACCTAGAAGGGAAAGATCACCATCTGGACATGTGGACAATAAACAGGAACATGTGGAACACAGTAAGGTGAATGGGCACAAAAACAAAGAAAGGACCCACCGTAACTCTAATTTTAGCTCGGGGATCGATGCAAAAGATATTCTCCTTTTGAAAAAGAGACTAGATGAAATGGAAATGGGGAGGAAGTGGATGAGTTCCACTCATCCTTTCTCCCAGCGGATTAATGATCTACCTCTCAATCCTGCTCTTAAAATCTCAAGTTTTGAAAAATATGAGGAAATCACAGACGCACGGGACCATGTGCATAGTTTTGAATCCAGCATGACCCTCCTCACCAAGGTAGATGATATTCTCTGCAAGGCCTTCACGATTACCTTATCCGGAACAGCTTTATCCTGGTTACATGAGCAAAAGAAGGGAAGCATCGATAGCTGGAAAATCATGAGAGGAGATTCCTGGATCACTTTGCTACATCTGGAAAGAGAAGGAAAAGACTGACAGATCTTGCAACCATTGAGCAGGGGAAGATTGAAACAACTCTGAGTTAATACAATCGATTCAGATCCATTGCAGACCAAGTAGAGGAGAGCATGACAGACTGGGAGGTGATTGTTTGCTTTAACTCCGGACTGAGATCTGGACAGTTGATTTATGAACTTTCTGCCAGAGAGCCTAAGTCAAAATTCGATCTGTACAATGTGGCTTATGCCATAGCAATGGCAGAAGAGAAAAGTAAGAAGAGGTCTGAGAAATCATAAGCAGAGGCAGCTGGCGCCAACCAGGCCTCGAATGGAAGTGGCTACAAGAGGAAAAATAGAACTCAGGCTACTGAAAAGGCCGAGGTTTTTACCCCCCTCACCAAACCTATTACGGAGATCGTGCAGTTCGTGAATCTACCAAATCCACAACCGCTCTACGAAAGAACAATGTACCCCCGTGTCAGCTCCAAGTATTGTGCGTTTCACAAGGATCACGGACATGACACAGAGAATTGCATCTCCCTCAAGAAAATGATGCAGAGGTGGGTAGACGAGGGAAAGCTTGATCGCTACGTTATGAGAAAGGATAATGAGAGAAAAAGAAAGGATGACTATGACGATGAAAAAGACGATAAAAGGATAGACAAACCTCCTAGGGCCAAGATCCATGTTATAAGAGAGGAAACTGTTTCCAACAAAAAATTGAAAGACAAGATACACGAACTAAGTAAGGTCTATCACATCCCCGCCTAGATTCATAAGAAAGAGAAAGTCATCAGCTTCTCCCCTAACAAACTAGCCAGAAGTCGCGCGGCCCGCGAACAACCATTGGTGATCAAAGGGAGGATTGACAACTGTGAATCCGAGAGACTCCTAATAGACTCGGGGGCCTACCGAGATATTTTGTATTACTCTACCTTCCAGAAGATGAATCTGAAGGATTGCATGATAGAACCATACTCTGGAAGACTAGAAGGCTTCACCAACCACAAAGTCAGCGCCATGAGGACAATTGACTTTGCTGGAAGTGGGTGAACATCCCTTACGAGCAGAGGCTACAGTAACATTCGCGGTCATGGATCTGGCAAGTGACTACCATGCCATCATAGTCATTTCGAGTCAAGGCAAACTTGGGTTGGTCGCCTTCCTCCCTAACCAACAAGTTAAATTCCATACTCGTGCTGGAGTCGGATGTGTGAGGGCAACCCCCAAAGACTTCTTGGATCATGTAATGAGAAGCAGAAAAACATCCAGAAAGGTGGAAATAGACACGCCAGAGGAGAATCTAAAAATCTCTAAGTCTGTAAAGACTACCAGCACCAGTTCTAGGCTGAGTCGGATTTTTGAAACAAAAAACGAGGAACACATGATAATAAATATCCACGAAAACAATGACACAATTTTGTCCGTCCCGGATATAACCCCTCATCTCGTCAGCGGCCAGAACTCGGGAGGGCAACCCTGACTTGAGACAAGGAGAGCTACCGGACGTAGACGAACTAGTGGAGATGGAAGACTTATACATAAATGGTGAGGAAGGTAGAAGGCTTAGAGAAATAATCATTGAAACTTTGCAATTTCGAGACGGTTCAGAAATGGAACCCATATATGAATTGAAGGAAATTATGCTCAATCTTGACTATCCAGAGCAGAAAATAAAAATCGGGGGCCAGCTCTCCCCGAAAGAAAAGGAAGAGATCATCACCCTTCTAAAAAATGATCTAAATGTCTTTGCCTGGAAGGTCGAGGATATGAGAGAAATAAAGAAAGAGATAGCTGTCCACAAGTTGGAAGTTGACCCGTCTGCTAAACCTATCAAGCAAGCACGGAGAGTTTTTTCCAACGATAAGGATAATGTAATCAAGGAAGAAGTGTAGAAATTACTAAGTGTTGGAATCATCAGGGAAGCAACCTACCCTGTTTGTTTGGCCTATGTTGTGATGGTCAAGAAACATAATGGGAAGTGGCGAATGTGTGTAGACTTCACAGATCTCAACAAAGCTTGCCCGAAAGGCAGTTACCCTCTCCCCATAATTGATAAGCTAGTAGGCTCTATTGTTGGACATAGAACTCCCAGCTTCCTAAACGCCTACTCAGGTTATCACCAGATTAAAATGGCCGAGGAAGATATTGAGAAAACAGTCTTACAGGCAGCTGGAGGAATTTATTGTTACACCATAATGCCCTTCGGGCTCAAGAATGCGGGCACAACCTAAGCGCATGGTCAACAAAGTATTTGGGAAGAAGATAGGCCGTAACATGGAAGCCTACATAGATGACATGGTCATCAAGATTAGGAAGGACAGTCACGCCCCTAACTTGGAGGAAACCTTTGACAACCTACGTGCTAACAACCTGAATGTGAGCACCCCAACCCGGGACCTAACGCGTGTCCCGAGCTTGAGAAGCCCAACCTAAGAAATCCCATCTTAGATTTTCAAAAACTTTTATTTCACATTTAAAAGAAAACCACTACTCAACTTCCAATTTAAAATCATCTTATAATATCTTCATTAGGAGAAAATTTCACAATGACTTCGGTAAACCATAATCTAATAAATTACATTGAAAACCCCAAAATAACTTTGTTTACAAAAGAGTTTATGTACAACTTTTTTTAAAAGAGTAATACTTAATAAACACTCCCAAACAACCAACTCCTATACTTAACCTGACAAGTCTCAAAAGCAACAGTCCACAATTTTATCCTCGACCTCACTGGTTCAGGTCACCTGTCTCAGCGCAATCTAAAGCAGTAAAAGGGAAGGGATGAGAATAAATCTCAATAAGCTATTATGAATGCAGCAAGATGCCAAACAATATTCAACACATAGCATGGTAACACATAACACATTATGAAAGCGGTAAACACCTTACGTTACCTCATTTTACCTTTCCCGTCTGAACAATAAGTCGTACAACGTGGGAGTGAAACTCCTCTCTTTGGTGAACCGCTCCAAAGACATTCACCGCTTATAGGACTCATACTCCGTAGATCCATATAAGAAAATCAGTATACTAAATCAGAGTATCCAACAATAATACCGCTATCTCGTAAAGCTTTTGGCTTAATACGTAAGCATTCCCCTAATCACCAAATCGCAGCGGTGGCCCTGTAAGGCTTTTGGCTCAATACAGTCGCTAGCACACCCACTCTGTGGCCACAGAGGGGAAAGGTCACAGGTATGATGAACCTTCAATCACTTATAGAACAAATCAATAATTGATTGAATTCCATTATACCCCCTGATCACATGTAATATCCAAGCACATAATAGTTACTTGAATTAAATCCATAAAAGGGATAGTAATATAACAACATGGTAAATTATACTCATGTTAAATCAATACTATAGTGCAACAGTTCATGTAATACACTATGCATAATACCATCAATGAATATGAACTCAAATAAGATATCCATATAACCACATAATCCACACCGGGATATAATATAATCCACATGCCAGATAATCCACAACTGGGATACAATACAACCATATACCAATAATCCACAACTGGGATACAATATAACCATATACCAAATAATCCACAATTGGGATACAATATATTGATGTAACACATATACATTCCTAACCAACAGAATAGTGTGATTATAGTCTCTACATTGTTCAACTAATCACCAAGGTATGGGAGCAGGTAAGGCCACTCTAAACCATAAACCATTCATACGAAGTCATTACTCAACCTTGAATAATATTAATAAAAGTTCAAGACCTACTTCCCAAGTTGAACCACTTTGGTGAAGTCACAAATCAAGCTTATCCACCATTTTCTAATTAATATTTAACTATTCCCAATATTCCATTTTGACCAAATAAGACATCATGTTCTAGCCATGGTATTCTACTTTAACTTAGGTTAAAAAGGATTAATTCCTATCCGAGTTGGACTAGGTTCTACTAATTTATAATGGTTGGGATTCAAGCCACGAGGTTATTGGTGAAAATCAGCAAGAAAGGAAACTGGGGAGATTCTGGTGACATGGGCGACCGCCTAAGTCACCATGGGCGACCGCCCAAGAAGGAAGAAAAGGTAACCCAAAGGCTGGTCACATGGGCGGCCGCTCAAGCCCCCTATGGGCGACCGCCCAAGCCACTTTCCAGCAAAACTCAGATTTCAAATTCCTTTTCACATAAACTCTTTTTCCCTTTATAATCTTTCTTATTTTTATAAATACCCAAAGGATTTTCTAACTTTATAAACCTCATTTTAAATCATTTAAACCCCAAATAATATAACCCTAGGTCATTTACCACTTGATTCTCCACCCATTTCACTATCACATTTCAAGTTTAACCTTCTTAATCTAACTTAATCCATTTTCTTACACTCTTGATCATCTTCCTTAAACAACAAAATCATTCTATAACATAAACCAATTTCTTAACTTCAAGAAGGTTTCCAAAGCATCTAGTAACCATTTTAATAACAATAACAACACCAAATAATTCATGAACATTAAATAGAAGAGAAGATCCTAATAACCCCATTCAAGTCATTAACATATTACTCCCATTATACCCTCATTCTTTCAACTTAGGCCCCCATCTCATAACTAAAATCAATTCAACCTTAAATAATCAATTTTAATCAATTAACATTATTTAAAATTTCCAAAATCCTTTTCTTTCATCAAAGCATTCATTAGCACATAAAATGGCAATTATAAGAAGGAAGTCATAATAACTTACCTAGCAAATATGGAATGGATTAAGGATCTTCTTAGCTTGATGTGCTCCTCTCTTCACCCCGAACACGAAAGTACACTTGGATTGGAAAATGGAGAAGAATTGACTTCTCTAGGAACTTGGAATTGAAGGTCTTCAAGAAGTAGTTTTCATGGGGAATTATTGAAGAATGAAGAAGAAGAGAATGATAAAGTGAAAGTAAGGAGGATGGAGTATGGGAAGGAGGAAGAAGTATGGGAGGGTATGGGGAGAGTATGGTAACCTTTTGACTAAAGGGAGGCAAAGATGAGGGAAATAAGGAGAGAAAACATGGCCCCCCATGCCATTTAATTAAAGGCTTTCCACATTTTAAAATAAAGCCCCTAAATGCTCAAGAAATGAAATGAACCCCTTTACTTCCTTTCTCCTACACAAAGAAGCCTAACTACCCACATTTTATTTATTTATCCATTTCTATTATTATACTTCTCCCAAGAACATTATTTTATTTTCCAATCATTTCATCCTAATATAAGAAATCAAGAATATAAAATGAACACAAAATTTTAACAATAATATTAAAAGCATATAATATGATGCTAAAATTGGTGCCTAGGGTTAGGGTCGTTACACTCACTCCCCCTTAAAGAAAATTCGTCCCGAATTTTAAAAAGACTTACCTTATGGATCAATAACAAAGGTTACCTCTCACGCATTTCAAATTACACTTCCAAATGGTTTCCTTAACGGCATGATTCTTCTATACATTTTCACAACCTGAATACCCTAGGATTTCAATTCCCTAAACTATCATTCTAATAACTCTCAACAGTTTCCCCACATAAGTCAAATCCGCCAAATCATCCCTAACTGAAGAACTCCATACGCACGAAGGATTATACAATTAAATTTGTCCATATCAAGCTTTGTACAGTACCCATTCCAATGCTAAACTAAAAACTGTTATTACATAAACTTGCTAAGGTTAATTAACTTCTCAACTTGAAAGGAAGTCCATCACACCACACACAACCTATTTTTCAAGAATCTAGATAGTCTTCTAATCTCTTCCTTTTAAGTAACTAAATACTCCAAACTCTTAGGATCGGTAACAAATTCCACAAGAGAGCTTCAAAAAGGTAAGGTTCTCACATAAAACAATTGCAGCCACTCTCGAGTAGAGGGTAAGAAAATTCCGGTTTATCTAAGTTAGCTTCCTCGAGGCATAAGCTATTACTTTCCCATTTCTCATAATATCACAACCTAATCTTCCTTTAATACGCACTTAAAATTCACAAAGTCCTCACATCCATTAAGTAAGGTAAGGATCAGACCTATAGTCAATCTATTCTCCATCTCTATCAATATGATTCATCCTTAGTACATCCTACACCATTTATATATTCTTTAGTGTTAACTAAATCAATGATTTTACAATTCTCAAGAATTCCCTAAAAATTCCTTCGGTAGCACTTGCCAACTCAAAGATCACAGACTCAATCCTTGCAAGATCCATGGTAACATCCGAGTTTAAGACTATAGAACCCAAAATTTGGAATCCTCTCGATCCAACTCACACTAGCTACAATTTTCATACAAGGACTCCTCACAAGGAATCATTAAACCAACTCTCAAATGATTTTCATGATCTTCCCGGAACTTTAATTAATAAGGAGACCATCAATCCTAATTACCACAAAGCCATCAAACTAAGGATTGAAACTCGGATTATCATACTTAGAATCAACACATGAGATACCTTGATGGAACACAATTACCATCTACTCACAACTAGCACGAAAAATTTCCGGAAGGACTTCTTATGCAAGTCTAGCACATACTAATTACCCTTCACATCTTTAACCAAAACTTTATGCCTTAAATGCTTATATAATAAAAATACCATATAAAGGTTTATCTATGTCAAATACCAATATAATCAAATTAGGTATAGAAAAGGAGACTCACTTCTTATGATAGTCTACCAATGCACAACAACTACTTAACCCTCCAGGTCAAATATATCTCACAATCATAAATTGGTAATCATACCAAATCAACTGGCAATACATGCTCAGTCATAACCACATCACCACCGTGGCAAACCAAAGGAGATTCGAGGTATCCTCTCATAAGAGCAGAATCCTCTAACAATAAAACAATTCTCAAGTAATGTATGCCACATAGAAGCAACATGCTATGTCACACATAATGATATGGAATATGATCTATAAAATATGACCCCTAACTTCTGAAATAGGGAATATACCTCTAGTGACCTCTGAGGGATCTATCTCTCCTAGGCCCGAAACACATACTCGACCTTAGACCTTCACTTTACAATACCATTTTAACCTAGATAATATTGTTATTACTAGATCTTTCTTCAAATCCTTCCATGATCATTCTAACTTAACTAAAATGGATACAAAATTTCCAATAACTTTGAATATCAACCTTACCACATTCATTCCAAAACCACTCTTTCTTGATTATTTCCAAAGCCCTATTAATTGACTAACCATTACAACCACCATGTATATCACCTAATACATCATATACCATATATGACCATAATTCAACAACAACTATACTATTGAGTCAACTTTAATTATAAGGTTCTCGAATGATACCACATACCTTCTCCAAACCATATAACCTTATTACTCTATCTTTCTACATTAAACCATATCTTATTATCACTATTCGATATATTCATTCACCCACTACCTAAGTTATTTCATTATTTTTACACATCACAAACCACCCAACAATACTCTCTCCACCATATATTAACCTTTATAATACTCTTTCAATTACCAACCTATATTTGATCAAACCATCACTCTACTCATTTCCAAACCCCTTTCTCATTATTCCAACAGCCAAACAAATTGTCAAACTTATCAAAAATCATTTATACGGTAATAATAGCATTGTACAACACACATAACAACAACTTTACAACTTAGCCAACTTCATTAAAAGGGACCCTAAATAATACCACATACTTAAATCATTTTTCTTAACATCAATATTTTCGGTCGAAACCTAACGATTTATTTAATTCCGCAAGCGCACGGGCTATTGTAATATAGCGGGTGCAAGTACGAGTCGATCCCACAGAGACAGGGTTTACTTTGGGATGATATTTGTCTTTATATAAATATATAGATGATTGGGGGAGATATTGATTTTGTAAGATAAAATACTAGGAAGATATATAAACTACTCTAGCATATAATGATGGTATTCACGGGATTGAAAACAGATAATTATGCTTTTAGATAAAGGCTTTTATCAAAATAACAAGGATGGTACGTTCGGCCTTCGCTACTTCGGGTTAAGACAGTAGCGTTTGTATCCTTCACTAATTATGTCCTAACTGTTTGAGAAATCCGTTTATGTTTGCCCCCGCCCTGTCACAAACGGGCATTCCGGCTTATCTCTAGCTGACCATAATTAGTAAGAATCCATTAAGAACGAGAGTCAACGTACTTTCCATTCAAAGAACACCCCTAGGCCATTGAACTACTCTCGTGATCAATGAAACCTAGTTCCTTCATATGGTTCCGTCAATTGAAATTCTCCGCTAGGTACTTCTCTCAATTGATCGGGGTTCCACAAAAATAAACATTTTTATAATTGCAAGTAATTCAAGAATAATATGAAGAAATTGTTTTAAGATAAAAGTGCCAAGTCAAGGATGATACGCTAAGTTGTGCTAACTAGCACATGTATCTTAAGACTCACCGCCTTTCTCTCGAGGGTTCGGCTTAGTGTAATCCCGTTCGTCACGCGGATATCCGACTCACCTCTCGAGGGTACCAAATAAATCAAAGATACCAATTAAATCTATGATCTCACGTATTTTCCACTAAAGGGTCACCCCTAGGTCTTTAAATCACTGTGTGTAATTTATCGGCCTAGTTCAATTCTTAGAGATCCGCTAATCAAGATTCTCCGCTAGGTACTTCTCTCGATTAACTAAGGCTATACAATCAAGAACGTCTCCCTAATTGCAAGTATTTAAGTTTAATAAGAAGAGAATTGAAATGACATGTAGAAAGCATGAATATAAATAAATGAGTTTCCAACTCCGAGAAATGGAGGATTACTCAAACCATTTGAAATGATAAAAGGAAGTAAGTAAATAAATAAAGATAAGGGAAGAAATACTTATAATAGGAGAGACAATGGCTGGAAATAATCTTCATTCACAATCTTCAAGAGTACACAAGATTTGTCACGAATCCTTGATAAACTTTTGAACATCGAGTATAAATTGCTAAAGTATTTTGCTATAAATTCTAAGTATGATATGATCCTTTCTGAATGTGTTCTATGAACATTTTCGGATTTTCTGGATATCTAAAACTGAGTACAAATGCTTCTTTATATAGACATATATGCTAAAGGTTGGGACTCTTCAAAGTGGTGCCTTCAAAAGGTGCCTTTTTGGAACAGGTACAGCGACTGCACGGCCGAGTCAAGGGAACTGCACGGCAGTGCGATCTTGGCGCCAAAAATTATTTTGAACTGGACATTGTTGCACGGCCGCTCCACCTTTGGCTGCACGGCCGCTCCGACTGAATTTTGGCCTTTATGCTTATTTCGATGTCGTCCCTCCATGGCTTTGATACTTGATTATTTCCAAGGCTCCAATTTGATCATAATTTGACTCTAAAACCTGTCTAAGAGTATAAAATCTACCAAAAGCATAAAATCGAAGATATATGATAAAAGAAGCTAAAATAACCTAAATGCAAACTAAATGATACTAAAAACTAAGGAAATGATTAATAAATAATGGGATAAATGACTATATAATAGTCACTTATCACAATACTATACCAAAACTTCACTATACCACATCTCATCTAATTTAACAAATTTCTACCCAAGTAAAATGCACCAACCCACCTGCAACGTTTCCCATATTCAACCTAAGACCATTTGAATTCATTACTAAAATACCATGACTGTGAGGCTACAATTTAAACATCCTTCATTTTTTAGGACCTTTCGCTGGTCATCATTGTTTCCAGCCATTAGAACAAACTCCTGCATTAAACACTCGGCGTCAATTACCACACATTCCCCTTTAGTTTAGACATCTATCCTTGACCTCTAAACTAAGCTCTGATACCAACTGTGAGCACCCCAACCCGGGACCTAACGCGTGTCCCGAGCTTGAGAAGCCCAACCTAAGAAATCCCATCTTAGATTTTCAAAAACTTTTATTTCACATTTAAAAGAAAACCACTACTCAACTTCCAATTTAAAATCATCTGATAATATCTTCATTAGGAGAAAATTTCACAATGACTTCGGTAAACCATAATTTAATAAATTACATTGAAAACCCCAAAATAACTTTGTTTACAAAAGAGTTTATGTACAACATTTTTAAAAGAGTAATACTTAATAAACACTCCCAAACAACCAACTCCTATACTTAACCTGACAAGTCTCAAAAGCAACAGTCCACAATTTTATCCCCGGCCTCACTGGTTCAGGTCACCTGTCTCAGCGCAATCTAAAGCAGTAAAAGGGAAGGGGTGAGAATAAATCTCAATAAGCTATTATGAATGCAGCAAGATGCCAAACAATATTCAACACATAGCATGGTAACACATAACACATTATGAAAGCGGTAAACACCTTACGTTACCTCATTTTACCTTTACCGTCTGAACAATAAGTCGTACAACGTGGGAGTGAACTCTTTGGTGAACTGCCTCCAGCACATTCACCGCTTATAGGACTCATACTCCAGAGATCCATATAAGAAAAACAGATACTAAATCAGAGTATCCAACAATAATACCGCTATCTGTAAAGCTTTTGGCTTAATACAGAAGCATTCCCCCTAATCACCAAATCGCATCGGTCTGTAAGGCTTTTGGCTTAATACAGTCGCTAGCACACCCATTCTGTGGCCACAGAGAAAAAAAGGTCACAGGTATGATGAACCTTCAATCACTTATAGAACAAATCAATAATTGATTGAATTCCATTATATCCCCTGATCACATGTAATATCCAAGCACATAATAGTTACTTGAATTAAATCCACAAAAGGGATAGTAATATAACAACATGGTAAATTATACTCATGTTAAATCAATACTATAGTGCAACAGTTTATGTAATACACTATGCATAATACCATCAATGAATATGAACTCAAATAAGATATCCATATAACCACATAATCCACATCGGGATATAATATAATCCACATGCCAGATAATCCACAACTGGGATACAATACAACCATATACCAATAATCCACAACTGGGATACAATATAACCATATACCAAATAATCCACAATTGGGATACAATATATTGATGTAACACATATACATTCCTAACCAACAGAATAGTGTGATTATAGTCTCTACATTGTTCAACTAATCACCAAGGTGTGATGTACCCGATTTTTTTTTGAAAATCAAACGGAGTCGCCACGCCATTTTTGTTTTAAGGGCCAAAACTTTGAAAAATGCCCGAGATCAGAAATTTAGGTTCGGAGGTCACGTTACGTGCCGGGAAGGACGTTAGTGTGCACCCGGAATGCCTCGTAAAAACGAGTCTTCCAAACATTCAAAATCCTTTATTGTGTGTGTGTGTGTGTGTCTGTTTTGGCCAAAATAAGTTGAAACTGAGGTAAGTAAAAATTGGGAGCTCTTTTTAAGGCTTTAAACTAATCTCATGATTTTTTGGGTGATTTTTGGGTTGAGATTTGGCACTCAAAAGATTTTCGGAAGTTGAAAACCATTTCTGCCAGAATGAAAAAGACAGTTGACCCTTGACTTTGAAATGGACTTTAGGGCTTGAAAACTCCAGAATCTGGGAAAAGTCCGGGAATGAAAAATGTTCAAAACACCTTAAAAAAGGTTTCTGTAAAAGAACTTTTCATTTTGGAGATGATTTGAGGGGTCAAAACCTTCTGGAAATCTCAGATCTGAAATCTGGATTTCCAGAAGCTGATGAACTGGCCTCTAAAAGAAAAATTGAAAAAAGGAGTTTTACTCACGAAAAAAATAAATTAAAAATATGTCTGGAAAGCTCTGGATGTTGGCTACAAAAAGTATTTTGTAGTCAACACCCAATTCCAAGTTTTACTGGGTCCAAAAAATAGGAAAATGGACTGAGTTCTCAGAACAATGCTACTGGACAGCAAGATGTTCTTGAGGAGAAATGTGATTTTTGGGGGGGTTTGCATCTATGTTCACCCCATTTTCATCCCTAGACTTGATTCCACTACCTTGTGTTAAGTGGTTATCATATTCAAGTCATCCTTGGGGAATTTATGGGGTTGAAACATGTCCTTTGCCAAGGGAAAGGGGGTTTTGTAAAGATGAAACCAAGGAGAAAGAATTGACTAAAGATCTAAAATGTGGACCACTTGAGATGGTCATTCATGAAGATGAACTTCAAGATGACCATCTTAGGTCAAAACTCAAGTTAAACTAGACATAAAATAAGTCAAAGTAAGAAGAACAAGATGATCAAGAGATCAAAAGAGAATTTTAGGGTTTTGAGAAGGAGGGCTTTACCAATGGTGACACCCTATCTTCCTAGGCTTGGAATTTGACTTGAGGAGTATCAAGATTTGGTGTTTGGCTTGAGGAGTATCAAGGTTTGGTGTGTTTGGTATTTGATTGGGAAAGATTCAAGAGAAAATGGTGGCAATCTAAGGATTCCCACCGTTTTCTCTCTATATTTCGCCGTAACTTCCCGTTGCTGTGGAGTAAGTTGTGTTGTGTAACCGAGAGAGGAGGGCTTAATTTATAGCCCTCTGTGAGAATCAAACATATCCGCGCGGACAAGGATCGGCGCGTGCACTGTTCATCTGCTACAGTGCTGGCTTTTGGACAGGAAGAATAATCTTTTTTAAAATTCAAACTGAAGCTGTTTTTCAACTTTCTTAATTCGGATTTTTCTAATTTCTTTTGCTTTTTGAGATTCTTTTCTTGGTTTAACTTAAAGTGGCAATGCCCATTTTACCCTCACTTTGTTAGGAAAGTTAGGATTGTTAGGAATTGTTAGAAATGTTATAACTTTCGTTAATTTTCTAACGAAAATGCTAACAAGCTCAAATTGGAGCACTTACAAGAGCCCTCGGCGACGGCGCTTTCGAAGGAAGCGGGGTCGTCGATAAGAGTAAGGCTCCATATTTGGCAGGATGGTCAAGTGATCGAGTGGCTGAACCTATTTAATAGGCTACCTACGTATCCTTGAGAGGAATCAAGCCAGTCGTAGTTCGGGTCTTTGACGAGTGAGTTCTGTAGTCGATTGCTGGAAGAAACTCTGCTGGGGATAGGAAATGACCATTTTCGGTCTGATGGCTGGAGTTGTATATCCGCTCTGCTGGGGATAAAGTGACCATTTTGGTCTGGTGGCTGAACCTAGCGATAGGCTACCCTACGTATCCTCGAATGGGAATCAAGCCGCCGTAGTTCGGGTCTTTAATCCTAAGATTGGACTATTTTTGGGAAGTCGCCCCAAGACTGACTATTTTGGGGAGTCACCCTATGATCTCGACTATTTTTGGGAAGTCACCTAAGATCGACTATTTTTGGGAAGTCTAAGATCTCGACGTTATTTTTGGGAAGCCGCCCGGAATCGACTATTTTTGGGAAGTCGCCCGAGATCGACTATTTTTGGGAAGTCACCCGAGATCCGATCATTTTTGGGAAGTCACCCTATGATCTCGACTATTTTTGGGAAGTCACCCTATGATCCGACTATTTTTGGGAAGTCGCCCGAGATTTGACTATTTTTGGGAAGTCGCCCGACGGTTCGACTATTTTTGGGAAGTCACCCTAGATCGACTATTTTTGGGAAGTCACCCTATGGTTTGACTATTTTTGGGAAGTCACCCACGTCTCGACTATTTTTGGGAAGTCACCCTATGGTTTGACTATTTTTGGGAAGTCGCCCGAGATCTCGACTATTTTGGGAAGTCACCCTATGATCCGACTATTTTGGGAAGTCGCCCATGGGTTTGACTATTTTTGGGAAGTCACCCTACGAGATCCGACTATTTTTGGGAAGTCACCCTATGGTTTGACTATTTTTGGGAAGTCGCCCTAGATCTCGACTATTTTTGGGAAGTCACCCTGTGATCTGACTATTTTTGGGAAGTCGCCCTATGGTTTGACTATTTTTGGGAAGTCACCCTATGATTTGACTATTTTGGGAAGTCGCCCGAGATCGACTATTTTTGGGAAGTCACCCTACGGATTTGACTATTTTTGGGAAGTCACCCTACGGTTTGACTATTTTTGGGAAGTCACCCTATGATCCGACTATTTTTGGGAAGTCACCCTATGTTTGACTATTTTGGAAGTCACCCTATGGTTTGACTATTTTTGGGAAGTCGCCCAGATTTGACTATTTTTGGGAAGTCACCCTACGAGATTTGACTATTTTGGAAGTCACCCGGTTTGACTATTTTTGGGAAGTCACCCTATGATCCGACTATTTTTGGGAAGTCGCCCTATGGTTTGACTATTTTTGGGAAGTCACCCTATGATCTGACTATTTTTGGGAAGTCACCCTAAGATTTGATGATAATGTTCTTCTAGAAAAGTAGTTGACTAAGATATGCTTTCATACTCCGTGTCGTGCTTACTCGTAGCCGCCGGAAGGACCGAGACTACGGTGATGTTGATGAAGAGTTGTTGGGTTGCCGTTCGTGGGACGGTTTTCGGCGCCTTGATTTGTTGTCTTTGGAGGCATTTTGATCTTGAAGGAGGAGTTTGGTTGAGTCTGCATCTTGCTGGTGATTGTCAACCTTGTAGAGGTTGTTGAGCTTGTCTTCACATTGGGACTTCTTGCTTTCGAGAACTTGGTGTCTCTGACCGATTTGCATTTGAGAGCTTGGCGTCTCTGACCGATTTCTATTGGAGAACTTGGCGTCCTTGACCGATTTGCATTTGAGAGCTTGGCGTCTCTGACCCGACCGATTGTATTTGGAGAACTTGGCGTCCCCGACCGATTTGTATTTGAGAGCTTGGCGTCTCGACCGAATTGTATTTTGAGAACTTGGCGTCTCGACCGATTTGTATTTGAGAACTTGGCGTCTCGACCGAACGGTAACCGGAGGTGGTCTTCATTGGAGGTGGTCTTCATTGGTTTTCATCCATTTTTGGACATTGGAGGTCGTCTTTAGCAAGTTGCGACGCCGGAGCTTGTCTTTGCCAAACTGTAGATGCTGGAGGTTGTCTTCATCCGTTTGTGGACATTGGAGGTCGTCTTTGGTGAAGATCATCCTTGCCGAAAAAGGGGGATTTGATTTCACGTTTGAATTCCTGCATTCGTTAGTGAAGGGGAAGATGCATATATAACATTCATGATGACAGATGCATGCATAGAGCCAAAAATGATTGTGAGAGTATCACCGCATGTGTTCGCGAAATGATGCATTTACTTGCTTTCGAAGATGCACTTAGCCTAAGCTTTTGGCAGGGAACTTATGATCTTCAATCACTTAGGGTTGTTCCTATTGATTCAAGTTTGGTGCATGCTACATGAGCCCTGGGGAGATTTTTGTGGGGATGCATGGTGATGAGAGGGGATGTATGTGTCTGGAGACTGTTTGGGACAGATTTTGAGCAAGTGGAGGATGAGAACCCTTGATCGCGATTTAAACAGCGGTTGTTGGTGAGGTTTTGTCAGCAATATCACATGGACCTCAATCTTGATGAGATTGGATTCGGATCCCGGGTCTTGATTGAAATTTTCCCTCTCATTCTTGGTCATTTGAAGCTGATGCTGACAGGCTCTAGGGCACGTTGATACGAGTGAAGCTTCTTTCATTTGGGTGAGCTGTGACTTTGACCGAAACCTTATCCGGAGAATGGTTTGATGGAATTGCTAATGCCGGGAGAAACCCTGATCTTGAATTCCGATGCTACGGGAAGCTGCTATGTACCGTTACGAAGCCGAGAAATTCTTTCTTGCGACTTGATAAAATTCGGGTCCAAAGGACCAGCTTGATAAAGCCCCCGGATCCTGAGTAGGCAAAGTCCGGATTTTGAAGAATTGACTTGGCGAATCTATCTCGTAGTGAAGAACGCAATGTGGACCCAAGGATGACTATAGAAGTCCCATCTTGAAGAGCTGATACAGAGAACACGGGAGAACCGCTTAGCAAGCCCCAAGCGTGAAGAAACTCGGGCGGTCCTTTTGCGTACAGAGTCATCATGTGACCAAGGAGGCACCCATCTTTTCGTATCTTAGTCAACCAGCCAATGGACAAGACTCGTAAATGTTTACGTGCAGGCACATCTTTCGAAAAGTGGGAATGAATCCCGATTTTGTGTATACACACTCGCTTTAGGTTTGACTCTTTTGAGAGAGTATAAGCATCACAAGGTGTGGAAAAGTGTATGGAGGCCCCTGCAGACAGAAAGACAATGTTTGGCTCTATTTTCCTATGATGTAGAAAGAGAAGACTTGTCGAGACACTTGAAAACTTGTCTTATTCATGATGATCACAAGGCTGCTTACAACCCTTTGTTACTGTTCTGGTTATTCAACTCCTCATTCTGATATGACCACATATTTTGATTACTCACAAGGAGAAGACCACCTGATATCGAATCAAGCTCGGAAGGGCGGAAAGTATATAGGGACGATCCTCGATGAGACCGGATTTTTTTTTTGAAATTTGTTTGTGATTTCGACCGGACCAATTTCTGGTTGCCTACGTTCCCTCCATTATGAAGAGCTCAGGTCGCCGTAGTTCGGGTCTATCCCGAATGAAAAGAGAATGGATGTTGAAATTCGAGGGTCTGAGGACCTTTGGGGATTTTGAGGATTTGGAGGATTGAATAACATATCCCCTTAGAGTGTCCATGAAAGACACGGATGCGAAGCCCCAGCCGGGACATCCACGGCAAGTGTTTGTGAGGAGAAATGAAATATGCTCACATGAAGGGAAGGGTTGAATTTGCACAATCTTTGATTGGTAATTTTGAACCAAAATGGATTAGATTCCAATTTAAGCAAGCAATGAAGCATTAATTTGATCCTGACATCGAGGATAATAGAATGAAACCGCTATCCCAGAGGGACCGTAGTTGGGTTTCCGGGCTTCGATCGGCTATCGGGTGATTTGGGAGATTATGACCTCTTGAGATGAGAGGTCGGCTAGGCCTTTTACTGACTGAACCTCTAAAGATGAGAGGTTGGCTCGCGGGGATGTGTTTGGGAAATCTATGGCGAGGAAGATTGATTGCCTCCAAGAATGAGAGGTCAGATTTTGACTTGGCCAAGGGCAAGGGTAATGGTGATGGGAGTATCCTCTAAAATTGAGAGGATAGCTTGGGATTGGTTTAAGGTAATGATAAGAGGAAGTCCGAGCGACTGACAACTTTTTGCGATCTTGCGAGAATTCAGGCTCCTTTTTGATCATTGGAGAGCTTCTTGAGATGTCGGGGACTTTTGAGTTCTTCTTCTTTTTTTTTTTGGAAGGCTTCCTGAGGAGCTTGGAATTATATCCGAGATTGTGAGGATTTTAAAATCCTTCTTTTTTTTTGTTTCTTTTTTTGTTTTTTTTCTTTTTTTTTTTTTTTTTTTTTTTTTTTTTTTTTTTTTTTTTTGTTTTTTTTTTTTGTTTTTTTTGTTTTTGACTTGGAAAGCTTCCGGAGGAGTTGAGGATTATCGTTGTCCTTCCTTCATGGCTTGAGATAATTTGCGCATCGCCGATTCTCGAAGCTAACTCCTCGGGCTCGCTTGGACTTTCTCTCGCATGGAGCAAAAATGATGGCTAAACCGGGTTTCAAAACACGCCGATCTTGAAATGAGAGGGTAGTGTTTAGTAAGGGTGAGGTAATGGCTTTCCTATGGGTGAAAGGTTTCAACCGCAATCCCTACGAGATTAAGTCTTCATTGCTTGCTTAAGCTTTATATGAGAAAAAATCCATGCAAATTCATCGAGCAACGAGATGATGATGATGAAAGGGATGTGAGCATATGAGATGCAAGATGGGAGTTGGTAAGCCCCAATTTGGGAAGGATATCAATTGATTTTCTCACTCCAATTAGTTTAAATATTAATCATTTTCGAAGAATTAGTGGTTGAAAGCCAAGCCGCAAGTGATCATTTTGGATAAAACCATTTCAATTAAGTGTAACGTGGGTGCGCAAATGATGTCTCGAGTCTAGCAAGAAAAGAAAAAAAGACTTATATTAAAAATTAGACACTTAACCACTATGTCCAAAATGGACTACAACGACAAATGTCCGAGGAAGGACTTAGGTGAAAGAAAAGTACTAGAACCTACGAAGGTTGACTCAAAAGACTATTTTAAAGATAGGTAGCCCCCGCCTAGCCGCTCTTGCTTTGTTGAACCATGCATCTATTCTTCGACGCCGGAGACGGGAGCTATTGCACCTTTCCATCGATTTCCTTGGCAACTTTTTGCTCAATCCAACCATCTTCATTGCCGCGATGACCGGTTCATTGACCTTGCAAAGGGACGAGTCAAACTCCATTGTGCCCACAAGGCTTGAACCACCAAACTCGATCATGTTGACACTCATGTTGTTAGGGAGCGGGTTATTGATAGTATTGGGTCCTTCGTGCATCTCTAACCTCCCTTGCTCAATCAACCTTGGATGGCCTTTTTCAGGGGACGCAATCATCCGTCAGGTGCCCATGAGTACGATGAAAGGCACAATGCTTGGAGGTATCCAAAGGAGCGTTGGGGTTTCTAGGCCGATAATTTTCCAAAGGCCTGAGCAAACCTTCTCTCACCAAACCTCAAGATATCACTCAAAGGCATCCCAAAGTTTCTCAAGTCTTGGAGCCGGGATTTGGATGCATCAGCTTCTTGGGCACAAAGGAAGTGGCATTGTTACGCCCCGTCCCGCGTAGCCGATCGCCTCTTTGCCTTTAGCGAAAGTGAGAGTAGTTTTGGAGGGAGGAGCCCGATATCCGTAGGGCAGTGCAGAATCAGCGGCCGATTGTAAGCCTTTTCAAACTTAGCCCCGGAATTAACCATTGCACGCAAGTCGGCGTAGGGAAAGTGGCCGAGGGAAGCTCTCAAATGCGGCTTCAAGCATGACCGAAAGATGTCTAACCGCTCCTCGTCGAGGGAGGAATGGCCATTTCACCGAGCTTTAAGTTCCATCTCTTATAGAAATCCCCAATATTCTCATTAGGCGCCGCATCGTTGCTTGCGTGTCAACTCGTTTGTCTCCCACTCCAAGTTGGCTTTATACTTATCTCGTGAAAGTACCGGTAATTTGTTCCCAAGTAGCCCTAGCTTCAGCCGCAATCGGAAAAACCATTTCAAAGCCCCCGACTTCAAAGAGAGACTAAAGTAATCGGCCAATCCGCTGGTTTGTGCATCCCTTAGCCTTCATTGCCAAAGTATAGGTGTCCAAGTGAGTTTTAGGACATGCACTCCCGTCAAACAATTCCAGAGTGGGCATCACAAACTTGTGAGGCGGGGGGACAATCGAGTCGAATCTCGTAGGCCGAAGAGCAAGTGTTCTTTTTGGCGGTCAATTCAGCAATCCGTGCTTTCATTTCCTTGTGTTGCTCCATAAACCAAGCCAATTGGGGATCCAAAGGCGGAGCGGGAATTCCCTGAGCCGATATTTGAGCTAGGAAGAGGACTAGCTGTTGGTGGTGCATTGGTGGAAAGAATACCATATCCCTGAGCATAGGTGAAAACCCGTCCTTGGCCCAAATTACCCTGGGAGTGTAGGTAGGAGCCGGGGCAAAAGGATAGAACCCAAACACTTGCCGTTGGCTTCCAATCTACAGAGAAGATGGAGGCAGATTCGAGGTAGCCATATGGCTTGGATTTTCGGAGTGAGGCCCATAAGTAGGCTTAAGTGCGGGCCGTGTCCCTGGTTGTTGAATTGCATGGCCGGTTGTGGCGAGGATGCATAACCGAGAGGATACCGTGATCCTGGTGATTCGGATGAAACCGGGATGAAGGCTTGATAACCCGTAGAAGTCTCGAGTGAATGGATTTGTGAAAGCTGTGTGAGGAGCAACCGAACCAAGCACCATTACGAGGAGGGGCTCCCGATCGTGGGCCCGTAACCGGGTTGTGGCGGCATTCCAAATTGTGGCCGTTGATGTGAAGGTCCTGGATTGATCGGTTCCGAACCGAGGTGGGATTCCAATCCGCCGTGGCATTCCGAGGTATTCCCAACCATGAGAGGACATTCCGTACCGACTTTGCCCCCACCGAGGAGCCGTGAACCGATTCGTCCCATCAGCCGCATGGATCCAGCTGGTCCGACCTGCAGATCGAGGAACATGTGTTCTGGTAGCACCGAAGGAGGTTGGTGGTGGCATCCTGGAGTAATCGGGGTGACCGAGATTGGGATTGGGGTCATCCTCTTCTTCCACATAAGGTGCCATCGGGATTGAGGCCGGCGGCCAAACCATGGCTCTTAATAGCCTCGATAAGGCTATTCAACAGTGCTTCCTGTCGCATTCTCATCCGTTCTGCTAACCGATTCCATTGCTGTGTGCGAGGAGTCCCGGGAGGCGGAGTGACGTTGTCCCCCTCGTTACCACCGATGCAGACATTCCGAAACCCGGAGTTGAAACAAACGGCGAAGCCGATGAGGCACTCGACTCTTCCCGACCGATTAAACGGTGACCCTAAGTGCCCGGAAACCAAGCTTTACGCGGAGTCATGGGGAAAGACACGAGGGTTCGATGGCGGGAATTGAAGGAGGGTAGGGGTTTGGGCTCTTAGGCCCATGCAACATGCAGTTATTTGTTCATGTTTACTTAAAACACGTTTTATTAACCTAATCGGTTGGAAAAGATTGCTCTTCTTTTTTCGAACTACTCTGATTCCTGGATCGGTGGGCCCCGTCACTACGTCTATAAGCCCCTCGTATTCCACCCGTATTTCGACCTCCCGGGGTGGACGGCCCGGGCGAGGGTCCTATAGGGCAAGCGGGTCCCACCGACCGAAAGAAAAACGATCCTAAAAGTCGGCGGTAATCGAGTCTTAACGAGCATTCGATGTAAGTTACGGACAAAGCCGACGTCAAAAGTCAAGATCATGTCCGGGGCTCGACGAAAAGTCGGCATGATTTGACCGATAAACGTCCACAATTGATCTTGACTTGTCGTCAGCTAAGCCGTAATTAGGCATGGAATAATCATTAATCCTTGATGACTCGGTGTCAATGCCGGGAGTCAATGTATAATTTGTGCCGGTCCGAGCCGAAGTCAAGGCGCCGGTCAATATCTTGGTCAAAGTCCGCGGCGGAAAACCGGCGTAACTTCGACCGATTAGGGTCCCCGAAAGATATTGAGTCGGTATGCGGACAAAGGCTTGAAAGGAAAGGTCTATACACGTACAGTGGCATGACACGGACTGGACTAAAAACCAACCGGGTCTCGGACAAAGTGTGTCACGGACAAGTGCATGGTCGACACGAGGCTCCATGGGATGTTTGGGTAGTCCCGTGCTCGTCCGAGAGGCGTAATAAGACCAAACGGACCGCGACAAGGATTTCCCCAGTTAGGGACGTAGTGTGCAGCGTGTACGGTCAACGTGCGCGTAGTGTGCAAGCAGCCTATCTTCTTTTTCGAGTAAAATAGAAATTTTTATGTGTCTTAAAAAGTATGATGCATGATTTTTTTGAAATTTTCTTTTTTTGAAAAATCTTTTTTTTTTGAAATTTTTTTTTGAAAATTAATGTAAGCACATAATCACAAAAATTCCAACAGTTAGGGACATTATTCCGACAGTCAAAATTTTGACTTTTTCCGAGGCGGCCAAAACAAACACGAAAAATGTGCAAAAATCAACACACACAAAACAAAGGATTTTCAAATGTCGGGACGGAAGCTTGACCCTCGAAAGCTTTTTTTTTTTTGAAAACGATGATACCGGTACGTGGGATTGTTAAACCACAATTTATTCCCGACTCGTGTTAGGAGGCGATAACGAGAAGTTTAATGGTTTCCACCAATATACCAAATATCATTTTTTTTTTAGAAAAAGCTTAATCCCCAGCGGAGTCGCCACTGTGATGTACCCGATTTTTTTTGAAAATCAAACGGAGTCGCCACGCCATTTTTGTTTTAAGGGCCAAAACTTTGAAAAATGCCCGAGATCAGAAATTTAGGTTCGGAGGTCACGTTACGTGCCGGGAAGGACGTTAGTGTGCACCCGGAACGCCTCGTAAAAACGAGTCTTCCAAACATTCAAAATCCTTTGTTGTGTGTGTGTGTGTGTGTGTTTTGGCCAAAATAAGTTGAAACTGAGGTAAGTAAAAATTGGGAGCTCTTTTTAAGGCTTTAAACTAATCCCATGATTTTTTGGGTGATTTTTGGGTTGAGATTTGGCACTCAAAAGATTTTCGGAAGTTGAAAACCATTTCTGCCAGAATGAAAAAGACAGTTGACCCTTGACTTTGAAATGGACTTTAGGGCTTGAAAACTCCAGAATCTGGGAAAAGTCCGGGAATGAAAAATGTTCAAAACACCTTAAAAAAGGTTTCTGTAAAAGAACTTTTCATTTTGGAGATGATTTGAGGGGTCAAAAACTTCTGGAAATCTCAGATCTGAAATCTGGATTTCCAGAAGCTGATGAACTGGCCTCTAAAAGAAAAATTGAAAAAAGGAGTTTTACTCACGAAAAAAATAAATTAAAAATATGTCTGGAAAGCTCTGGATGTTGGCTACAAAAAGTATTTTGTAGTCAACACCCAATTCCAAGTTTTACTGGGTCCAAAAAATAGGAAAATGGACTGAGTTCTCAGAACAATGCTACTGGACAGCAAGATGTTCTTGAGGAGAAATGTGATTTTTGGGGGGTTTGCATCTATGTTCACCCCATTTTCATCCCTAGACTTGATTCCACTACCTTGTGTTAAGTGGTTATCATATTCAAGTCATCCTTGGGGAATTTATGGGGTTGAAACATGTCCTTTGCCAAGGGAAAGGGGGTTTTGTAAAGATGAAACCAAGGAGAAAGAATTGACTAAAGATCTAAAATGTGGACCACTTGAGATGGTCATTCATGAAGATGAACTTCAAGATGACCATCTTAGGTCAAAACTCAAGTTAAACTAGACATAAAATAAGTCAAAGTAAGAAGAACAAGATGATCAAGAGATCAAAAGAGAATTTTAGGGTTTTGAGAAGGAGGGCTTTACCAATGGTGACACCCTATCTTCCTAGGCTTGGAATTTGACTTGAGGAGTATCAAGATTTGGTGTTTGGCTTGAGGAGTATCAAGGTTTGGTGTGTTTGGTATTTGATTGGGAAAGATTCAAGAGAAAATGGTGGCAATCTAAGGATTCCCACTGTTTTCTCTCTATATTTCGCCAGAACTTCGTTGCTGTGAGTAAGTTGTGTTGTGTAAACTGAGAGAGGAGGGCTTAATTTATAGCCCTCTGTGAGAATCAAACATATCCGCGCGGACAAGGATCGACGCGTGCACTGTTCATCTGCTACAGTGCTGGCTTTTGGACAGGAAGAATAATCTTTTTTAAAATTCAAACTGAAGCTGTTTTTCAACTTTCTTAATTCGGATTTTTCTAATTTCTTTTGCTTTTTGAGATTCTTTTCTTGGTTTAACTTAAAGTGGCAATGCCCATTTTACCCTCACTTTGTTAGGAAAGTTAGGATTGTTAGGAATTGTTAGAAATGTTATAACTTTCGTTAATTTTCTAACGAAAATGCTAACAAGCTCAAATTGGAGCACTTACACAAGGTATGGGAGCAGGTAAGGCCACTCTAAACCATAAACCATTCATACGAAGTCATTACTCAACCTTGAATAATATTAATAAAAGTTCAAGACCTACTTCCCAAGTTGAACCACTTTGGTGAAGTCACAAATCAAGCTTATCCACCATTTTCTAATTAATATTTAACTATTCCCAATATTCCATTTTGACCAAATAAGACATCATGGCCTAGCCATGGTATTCTACTTTAACTTAGGTTAAAAAGGATTAATTCCTATCCGAGTTGGACTAGGTTCTACTAATTTATAATGGTTGGGATTCAAGCCACGAGGTTATTGGTGAAAATCAGCAAAAAAGAAAACTGGGGAGATTCTGGTGACATGGGCGACCGTCCTAGTCACCATGGGCGACCGCCCAAGAAGGAAGAAAAGGTAACCCAAAGGCTGGTCACATGGGCGGCCGCTCAAGCCCCCTATGGGCGACCGCCCAAGCCACTTTCCAGCAAAACTCAGATTTCAAATTCCTTTTCACATAAACTCTTTTTCCCTTTATAATCTTTCTTATTTTTATAAATACCAAAAGGATTTTCTAACTTTACAAACCTCATTTTAAATCATTTAAACCCCAAATAATATAACCCTAGGTCATTTACCACTTGATTCTCCACCCATTTCACTACCACATTTCAAGTTTAACCTTCTTAATCTAACTTAATCCATTTTCTTACACTCTTGATCATCTTCCTTAAACAACAACATCATTCTATAACATAAACCAATTTCTTAACTCCAAGAAGGTTTCCAAAGCATCTAGTAACCATTTTAATAACAATAACAACACCAAATAATTCATGAACATTAAATAGAAGAGAAGATCCTAATAACCCCATTCAAGTCATTAACATATTACTCCCATTATACCCTCATTCTTTCAACTTAGGCCCCCATCTCATAACTAAAATCAATTCAACCTTAAATAATCCATTTTAATCAATTAACATTATTTAAAATTTCCAAAATCCTTTTCTTTCATCAAAGCATTCATTAGCACATAAAATGACAATTATAAGAAGGAAGTCATAATAACTTACCTAGCAAATATGGAATGGATTAAGGATCTTCTTAGCTTGATGTGCTCCTCTCTTCACCCCGAACACGAAAGTACACTTGGATTGGAAAATGGAGAAGAATTGACTTCTCTAGAAACTTGGAAGTGAAGGTCTTCAAGAAGTAGTTTCCATGGGGAATTATTGAAGAATGAAGAAGAAGAGAATGGTAAAGTGAAAGTAAGGAGGATGGAGTATGGGAAGGAGGAAGAAGTATGGGAGGGTATGGGGAGAGTATGGTAACCTTTTGACTAAAGGGAGGCAAAGATGAGGGAAATTAGGAGAGAAAACATGGCCCCCCATGCCATTTAATTAAAGTCTTTCCACATTTTAAAATAAAGCCCCTAAATGTTCAAGAAATGAAATAAACCCCTTTACTTCCTTTCTCCTACACAAAGAAGCTTAACTACCCACATTTTATTTATTTATCCATTTCTATTATTATACTTCTCCCAAGAACATTATTTTATTTCCCAATCATTTCATCCTAATATAAGAAATCAAGGATATAAAATGAACACAAAATTTTAACAATAATATTAAAAGCATATAATATGATGCTAAAATTGGTGCCTAGGGTTAGGGTCGTTACACTGAAATTGAATCCAAGTAAATGTGTGTTCGGGGTGACAGCTGGGAAGTTCCAAGGCTTTATGGTATCACAAAGAGGAATTGAGGCAAATTCGGAGAAAATCAAAGCCTTGATTGATATGAAAGAGCCTGCCAACATCAAGGAGGTTCAAAGGTTAAATGGAAGAATAGTAGCCCTTGAGAGATTTATTGCAAAGTATGCGAAAAAATCGTTGCCTTTTTTCAAAGTATTTAAGGGGACCAAGAGCTTCTCCTGGACATTTGAATGATCAGAATCATTTAAACAGTTGAAGGAGTTCTTGGGATCCCCTCATTTGTTGAGCAACCCTGTCATGGGAGAAATGATATATGTCTTCCTAGCAGCAACGGACAACGCTATAGCTGCGGTACTAGTCCGAAATGAAGGAACCACTCAAAAGCCTATCTACTATGTAATTAAGGCATTATCAGATGTGAAGAACAGATACTTCAACGCAGAGAAGATAGCCTACGCCCTAGTCATAGCAGCAAGAAAGCTACGAGCATGCTTTTTCGTATACCCCATAATTGTGTATACCAATGCGCCCCTGAAGAAAATCTTGCATAAGTTGGACTGCTCAGGACGTCTCCTTAATTGGTATATCGAGCTCACTAAGTTTGATATCAGATACCAACCTAGGAAGACACTCCTAGCACAGCCTCTGGTTGATTTTATGGTTGAAACTACCTTCATAGGTGAGCACGACCCCCACATCTCATAAGCGCAAAAAATCTGCGGGGGAAGAACCAACCATCGAGCTCCCATCCAACTACTGGGTCATAAACACAGATGGTTCAGCCGTTAAGGAAAGAAGCGGAGCTGGAATTGTACTAGCAAGCCCTGATGGCGAGCATACCATCCAAGACATAATCAGATTCAAGTTCCCTGCTTCCAACAATCAAGCTGAGTATGAGGCCCTAATATTTGGCATAAAGTTGGAATCCTTCTATGGAGCAACCAAAATTGCCGCCTTTTGCGACTCCCAACTCGTAGTTAAGCAGATAAAAGGGGAGTATAACACTCAGCATCCCATACTTACAAAGTATAAAGACCTCGTCCTAGACATGACAAAAAGCTGGAATTTTTTGAAATAAGTCAGATAGGAAGGGAAGATAATCAAGTGGTAGATATTCTATCTAAACTGGCAACTATTGACGTGGCAGATCCTAATTCAAACCTACTCATAGTCTTTGCCGAAAAACCTGCCTACGAAAGACTACGAGTAATGCTCTTAGATAGGGAGGAGAAGTGTTGGATAGATGATTACATGGACTTCATTGAAAAGAAACAACTCCCAGAAGACGAAGCACGTGCTAGGCTCATCAAGAAGAAGTCAATAAGGTTCACAGTGATGAACGAAATTCTCTACAGACGATCATTTACAAAGCCCCTGCTAAGGTAAGTCTATCCCAAGGAAATATAAAATCTCTTGGTAGAAGTCCACGAAGGCATTTGTAGTGGTCACCCGGGGGCCAGAACCTTAGCTGACAAAATTATCACGCTAGGTTATTACTGGCCAAACCTGAGAGATGACGCGCAAGCCTACGTAAGAAAGTGTGATAAATGTCATAGATACACTGACATTCCTAGACTTCCAGTAGTGGAGCAGACTCTTATAATACCTATGTGGCCATTTGACATGTGGGGAACTGACATCATCGGACCCTTCCCCACCGCCCGAGATAATTGCAAGTATGTGATCGTGGCAGTCGACTACTTCTCCAAGTGGATAGAGGCAAAGGCCTTAGCCAAAATAACAGAGGAGAATGTAAACAACTTCATCCACAACTTCATTTGGTGACGCTTTGGGGGTCCACACACTATTATCTCAGATCATGGTCTCCAATTCTCCAAAGCATTTACAAAGCAGAGCCGAATGTATCAGAGTCAGACCCATCAAGTCATTTGTGAGCACACCTCAATGCAATGGACAAGTGGAAGCAGCCAACATCGGCATTCAGCGTTGGGTCCACCAAGGCCTTTTTGGCTAAGTGGAGATAGCCATTAGAGTATATGGTGGTCATTTTGTCGGCCAAAGCTTGTCTGAAAGCCGGGCTGACCTTGTATTGAGAGATAGCCTCTGCAATTTGTATGGGCAAGCTAGCCTCCAACTAATTATATCGGGCATCGGCTTCCTTGGTATTTGCCTTGAGCTCAGACACAAGCTTCTCAATTTCAGTCTACCTGGCATTGTTGGCTTTCTCGGCCTTAGCTTGAGCCACCTTGGTCGCCCTCTTGGCTCTCTCGTCCTCTGCCTTGGCCACCTTCTGCTCATCAACCTCCTTCCTGAGGGACTTGAGCAGTTCAACCGCCTTGGCTAGGTCGGCCTTGTTTTTATCAATCTGACGATCAAGGCGTTGCTCCAAGTCATTAGCTGCCTTGCTCCTGATTGCCTCATAGGCAGTCATAGAGCCGTCAATACGGGAATACAGGACGGGACGGGACAAAATTATGTTGTCCCACGACAGGAACGGGACGAGACGGGATGGGACAAAACGGGACGGGACTAAAATACTCCATCCTATCCCGTCCCATTTGCGGGACGCGGGATCCCGTGGGACCCATTCGGGACCCGTTGACTAGGAGAATAAGCGTTGACTAGGCACTAAATAATGCAATGATTATCATCGTCAACATCTGATTTCTAATAATCAGGCACACTGCTTATATAGAAGCTTGTTGAAGCCAATCATTTTGACTTAAGTAATTTGGAAATAGTTTACTGGAAGTAATGGTTAATGAAGTTACCATGAATTTCCAGCAGCATTAGATATAATGTCGTAAAGTATCCACGTATGAATCTCAGCTTGAGCTCCAAGAGAAATGCCCTCAACAGAAGCAACAAAATGAATGCCCTCCAGCAGCTCAATTACCATTTTAGCTTTACTGGAAGACAATAAGAAATCATAATGAGTCCATGTGAATCAAACCTTTGAATAATAAATATTTCAAATGAATGCCCTCCAGCTGCTCAATTACCATTTTATCTTTACTGGAAGACAATAAGAATTAGATTCCATTACTATAATGAAAAAAATAAACACAACAATATCCCACAATTATAATGTATACAGACACACACATGAAAATTCTATTCTAGGTTCACCAGTTTATAACAAACACAACAAGAAAAATCACCAAGAACTGGTTGTAAATAATAGTTGTATGACCATTGACCATATGCATTATTTGTGCCTATGTGAAGAATTAAAGATCAGTTTATGGACCCTCCTAAAGAGTAAAGACAGAGATAGAAAATGGTTGAGTGGCCACTGAAGACAATATTTTAGGTTCACCAGTTCTTGGTTTACCCTTATTTAGACAAACACACACACACACACACGAAATTCTCACGGCATAAACAGGAGCTTGAGCCTCCAACTCCATAGCCAAGAAGGTCATCAAACTCGTCAAACAACATGGAGATTTGAGATTAGAATAGGTACCTGACCGGCTAAGCCGCTGACTGTAATTGTTGACTGAGATCGAGATCGAGATTCGAGAGAAGAGGAGAGGAACGGCGGGGAGAGGTGAGCCGATTCGCCATCGCCGTCGCCGAATCGTCAATCGACTCAATCGTGTATTCGTTCGTGTGTGTGGCTGCTGTGTCGTGTATGGCTGCGCTGCGGAGTAACGGAAGAGAAAAGAAAAGAATGGATTAATTTAGGTTTTAGGGTTAGGTTATTTTGATTTTGACTCGTTTTTTGTGAGGGTTTTTTTTTTCAGAAATGGGAACGGGACGTCCCGTCCCATCCCGTCCCATATCCCGTTCGTCCCGCGTCCCAAACGAGACATCCCGAATAGTCCCGTTTTCAAACGGGATGAAAAAATGTCGTCCCATCCCGTCCCATTTGTATGTCGGGACGGGACGTCCCAACGGGACCGTCCCAACTTGACGGCTCTAGGCAGTCACAGTTGCAAGTTACACAAACAAAGAAAAACATCAGCATCAACAAAAAATTACAAGTGTTATGAAAACTGAAAGAGAAAAGTGAAAGACGAGAAGGTTACCTCGCTGAGAATGAGTCCTTTCCTATTGGCCATTTGATCCCTGCTCGGCTTCATATCTATAAATTGAGCAAGTCCTCGTCCAAGGCCCGGTGGATAATTGGCTGGCCAAGCCTAAGTTTTGGACCCATCCTGGCCAACACATCTAAACCTTTGACGGTAGGGACCGTCCATTCTTTGGCCACCTTCTCGGCCTCACCATAAGTCTTTACATGCCGGGCAGTGACCCCCTCGGAGGAAGAACCAACAACAACCCTTTTCGAGGAGGGCTCCTCCGGAATGACCTCAGTACTTGGCGTTTTCTGGCCAGGAGTCCTTTTGGCAGCCTCTGACCCCTCGACCTTAGTCAGACCGGCTTGCCTTAGGACCTCCTCGACCTTTGGAACTACGGCCTGGGAGCTAGGTCCCTCTTCAGTCTGGGCCTCTTGCTCGTCATTGCCTTCCCCGACAGAATCTTCAACGCATCCCACCGGCTTCAAGGGCAGAGCCCCAGCTTCCTTCGTGGCCAAGACGGCCTGTCTTTCCACGGCATCAGAATGCCTCTTATTTTGAGCTGAGGAGCGTGACGTCCTCCGCTTCAACTTCACCAGAGCTTGGGGATCTAGGATTTCCTCCTCCATATTTTTGGTCTGCTTTTCAGTCAAATCTGCAAAAGACGAGAAGGGAAAGTTAATAAAATAACGAGGAAGGATAACTCAGCAAAAATAAATAAATTATACAAGTATGAAAAAGACGAGGTAGAAAAATTTACAACCTGGGACGCCATTCTTGGCAAGGCATTTGTCCTCATAGAGTTTGCAGACATCGCACTCGTCGTGAAAACAAGCCAAGGGTGCACCCTCCAGTCTGGAAACCTATTTCCTCTGACGACGGGGACGAGGGGCATCAACCCGTTCAAAGGCCCAAGCATGATGCCGACCTTTACATAGTACCTATGGTCGATTTCCAAGCTCGACCAACATAGGGTGCCCACCTCGGCAAACTGCCTTAGCCTCTCTATCAGCTGCCTACTCCACTCAGGCCTCCACACTTGCTCGGGCACACCAGGGTAATTCGAGAGAGTAGTAAACTCCCAGCCTTGTCGGCTCTCCACCCTTATAATGTGGTTGTTCCACCCAGAAACCTTGCTGGATATTGGGTAGATGAGTTTGGGTTGATTAGGGTCACTCCTTATCACCACTATACTCGTATCCTCCTTATAACTGATGGTGAAGAAGTGGTGGAACGCAGAATGATAAGGTTCAAAACCTAAGATATGACATAACACTATGAAGCCGGTGAGGAACCTTACGGTGTTGGCACCTAGCATAGCCGAGACGACTTGGATATCCTCAAGGAATTCACATATAAAGGGGTCTAAGGGAAGACGGAGGCCAATTGGAACTGCTTATAGAAAAAATGAACATAGTTCAAGGAGTACATAAAGTCCTCCATTGCCTTTTCGTCCTTGATAGGGAGACCGGGGAGGTAGCTAAGTCGGTAATCCTCCCTCGACACCCCATACTTAGAATGAAGTTATTCTATCATGGGTTCCCCGACTCTAATGGGCTTGGGCCTAGGGGTATATGTTCTACCTCGGTTAGATCTCCCTCGACCTACAAAATGTGCTCCCCCGGTGAATGCGTCTACGATCCTCCCAGAAGTTGAGGGACCAGTAGAACGGGCAACATTACTTCCTCTTCCCGTCATGGTTGCATAAATAAAAGAAGAAGGGTCAAAATTTGGCCGTGGTAAACTTAAAGACGAGGACGAGGAAGCATCCCTCCTCATCCAACCAACTAAAACCGAGGAGGGATCCTTACCGAACAAAGGTCGCTTCAAATGGTCAGACTTCAAGTAATACAAGTTGATATGGTCAAGGATCTCAGTCCAACCGTGGAATAACACAACATTTCGGGATTCAACATCTAGTCGGTCAATCCTAAATCGACTTGGGTAATGTACGTCGGTTTTAGGAGACTAGTACCTCGTCAGTATCTCCCCGATTTCATTCAAACTTAACATCATCCATGGACCATCGATTTGTTGGTAGATCCTAATATTTTGGGTGTGATAACATTAGAGGGCATTTGGATTACTTCTCCATGTTCTTGCCATTTCTAAATACGATGAAGACACAAGATTGGTTCAAGAAAAGCTTTAAGAACACGAACAATGGCGGGTTGAACAAAACCCACTAAGAACCCAAAAATTATGAAGTAAAATGCATAAAATAGAAAGGGAAGAAGAATTTTACCTGAATCGAAGATTGTTGAAGGAGATACGAACAAATTCAGAACACGAACACCAAATATTTACTACAAAGCAAGAAGGTGATTTGCAGATTTCAAGCTTAAAGGGTCTTTCTCAATTGCAAATAGTGATAAAAGATTGAAAATGAGGTGGGTTTTTGCTTTTATACCCAGATCTAAGCGGGCATGGGTCAAAAATCGGGTTAAAGGCGCCGTCTCTCCCTTGCCATAAATGCTCTAGAGGGTTCCCAAAGCGAATGTTCAGACCTCGTAGATTGCACCCATCATTATCTATTTAACCGACGAATAATGGGATGCCTCGTAATTTGTGAAAACTCGTTCGTATACGTTTAAGCTGAGGTAGAGCACCACTTCCTTCTCGGCATAGCCGAGCTAGGAACTCGGGGGCCACTGAACGGTATAAACCGAGGTACGAACGTGGATCATGGTCGAGCAAGACCAAATGGATTGTGCCCAAAATATAATCCATACAAGTCTCACAATTACGACAAAGAGAGTGGGTCTTCCCTACCTTTTCTCGTCACGCTTCCTCGTCATTCCCACTATGTCGACCTAGACATAGCAGAGCAAATAATGACTAATGCACATCAGTTATACATACCGACGAGGCATACCCTCATATGCCGATTAGGGCATCCAGGAAGGCCGACCTAGGCCTTATTAAAAGACGAGGAGCTCCCTCCTCGGTCATCAACAAAGCAAGAAAATGGGCTTCCCTATCCTCACCTCTCTCTTCCTCGACATCAACTCAGGCCGACTAAGCATATATGCCGATGAGCATGCCTACAAGGCGCACGTGCAGAATAATATTACCTAATTCTACTCAAACAAGGATTGTGGGTAGTTATAATCCCACTAGGATTATAACCTCCTCACATACAAATCCCTATTCAACATGGACTCTACAATCCTATGCCTATATAAACAAACCATAATTCACATTATTTTGATAACACACATTTTAACTCTAAACTCTTGTCATTTGATTTCTCTCTCTAAACACAAATACTTACTCTCACGCTGGAGGGCCTTCGCTGGTGAAGCCCCAACATAGTTTACGTGTTTGTTCTTTTTTTTTTCCAGGCTATTCAATCATCAAGGATACAACCTGCCACTACAGTTGGGCTGATCCGAACATTTTTGGCATCATCACACTTATTTCACACACACACACACAAAAAACTAGATTCATAGGTACAAGCTAGGTGTACGAGAGAGGAGGGAGGGTAAGGTTTTATTTGGGGGTATGGATAAAATTTCATAAAAACCCAAATTTCTTAATGAATGAGATTTTTTTACCACATCCAAAAGAAATACTCTTATACCTTTTACAATTTGAATGGAACAAATTATTCTTATACCTAGGTATAAGAGTAATTCTAATATTATACGTATATATTTATTACTCTTTTAAGAAAATGTGAAAAATTATGAAAGAAATACTCTTATAACTAGGTATAAGAGTTATTTTAGTCTTATACCTTTGGGTATAAGAACAGATTGCTTAATAAAATGAGACTTTTTTATTATTTTTAAGAAAAATGAAAAATTGTGAAAAAATACTTTTATGCCTTAAGGTATAAGAGTAATTTCAGTCTTATACCATTGGGTATAAGAGCGATGGGCAAAAGTAAAGTGTGAGTGTGAATTTCTGTTTGCTTCTCGCTTAAGCTTTTATGTATTTGATATCTCGCATGAGGGCCCTAGATTCCATAACCCTTATTAATTTGATATTTCGCCCAGATCCTAGGGTTTTCGGTCCATAAAATTGAACGTTTCATACTATTCTTCTCTTTTTTTTTTTTTTTTTTTTTTTTAACTAAAGACTTTGTCAAATCTCCCTATTATATTATTTGTAACCCTATTATTAGCGTCCAATAATCGCATTCCCAATCATTAGCTTCACATGCCATTTAACACAAACTATTCCTTCTTTTTATCCTTTCCAAATTTTCTAATTCAAGTGATCTTCACACTTTTTATTAAAGAATTAGCAAGAATGGAAGTCCCCTTTATTTAATTTAAGTCCATTGATGATTTCAGGAAGTTCCAACTCTATAGATCAAGTGCAGAAATAGGTAGATAATCATGTAAGTGGGGCAACAATTATGTGCATACATAATTTTATCAATTTATTATATAAAGTAGATTCATGTATTATTATTAATAAGTTAATAACAAATCTGTATTATTGACACATATAAACAAATCTATCATCAAATTATAATTATAATGATTGAAACTTGATTTCTTTTCATTGTATCCTACTTTATTTTTTGAACGGTTGAGGCCTTATAAGGCTCCGTTTGTTTGGGGGAAACATTTCGCGAAAAATGTTTTCCCCATTTTCGGTGTTTGGTAAACAGCGAAAATGAAAGTTAACGGAAAATGAGCTTGATTTCTAAGGAAAATATCTTCCTTACTTCTACCTAAGGAAGTTGTTTTTTAAAAATATTTTCCTCATTTTCATTTGTTTGTATTGATTTTACCTTTAGAAAGTTATTTTAATGAAACTATCAAACATCGGAAAATATTTTCTTAAGATTCACCAAACATCGAAAAATGTTTTTCGAAAAATATTTTCCAAGACATCATTTTCCGATGGTTATTTTCCGTGAAACAAATGGAGCCTAAATTCGATAGGTACTCCATTCGTCTAAAAATACATGTACAAAAAAATTTAAATTTACTATCAATTGAAGCAAATTTGACATTTATATTGAGACAAGTAGTGGTGTTTCAAGACCATGAACTTGTCTAGTCTTAGTTTTTTTCCAAGAATTTGTCAATTTTTTTTTTGGATGTCCCAAATCAGGAGGTGAGGGAAGAGTTCGAACTTTAGACCTTATCGAGAGTGAGGAGACTTTTCTTACCACTGTATCATTTATGTGTGAAGAGTTTTTTCAAGCTTGCAACTTGCTGACGAGTCGGCGAGGGACAAGCAAAATAATTAAAGGATAAGGGAGTGAAGTGAAAATGATAGATTGCGCCCTTCAAACAACAACCTTTTAATTCCTATTTTGTCATCTTTTAAAGAATTTTCAAAAGAATATTTTGTTAAAATATCGAAAATGATTTTAACAAAGATTTTTACACTATTTACACAGGCTGATTTATGTCGGAATCCATTCAATAATTAAAGCACACTTTAAAAATTCCAGACCTAACTCTGGCCCAAAGTATATGAATACTTATACGATACGATAGAGACGTAATTAATATTAGACAAATTTCGGTGAGATCTGGTACAATAGAGTTACATTTTCTCTTTTAAAAGTGTTACATTTTAAAGATGTAACACTTCTGAAATTGATACATTTTTAAAATATAAAAATTTCAAAGGAAACATGTAATCATGTCACACCGTGAGACGGTATCACATATGACCACATCTTAATATTTAATCAAAATAAGCTGATTGGATAGTCAAGATTGAAAATGAACAAAAAATCTTTTCACTTTGTATTAATTTTTGGCAAACATTTGCTTTTTTTTTTTTTTTTTTTTTTAAGATAACTGGTATTGATTTTCGCCCTTTTTTTTTCTTGTTTTTTCACCTCTTTCACTAACGAGTTTATATAATATATTATATAGTGATTCATTTTATCTGATTCCAAATCATTTTGGAATAAAGACATTAATTGTTATTGTTGTATGTATAAATTTAAGCCAATCCAAATCATTTTAATATTAAGATTTTGTTGTTCTTGCGGTATAAATTTTTGGTATTAGACTGATTGTTCTGTTCGTATACTAATCAGGATTAACATTACAGTGGCGGACTCAAGATATTTTTAAAAGGGGGAAAATTATTTTTATTAGTGAAAGGAGGCAAAAAAAAATAAAAATTAGTTCAATTTTTCTACATACAAGGGGGGGGGTTTAATAAATTACACTAACACTCCTATTTTTTTAAAAATTATTTACACTATGAAATGTTAAGACAAGAAATACTCCCTCCCTCCGTCTCACTTCAATAATCTTAGGGTAGTATTTTACGCTTCTTAAGAATTTTTTTTAAAATGAATAAAGAATTGCAAGTGAGTAAAAGATTAGAGGAGGGAGAATGTAAAAGTTAAAACATTTATAATAAAAGCTCTTTTTGATTGATTTTTTTTTTTTTTTAAATATGTTAACATTATAAGGGGATGATGAATTATTTTTTTGTAAATATATTTACATTATAAGGGTATAAATGTCTGAAATACTGTTCGAAATTTGTCATTTATGAAACGAGACTCTTAGTCTTGGCCTATGTGTGAAATGAACCGCTGTAGCGCAAAGTTGCATGAATATGCAGCAATCAGTTAATATTTGGTTAAGTTTGACTTTAAACTTTTGAAGCAGGAGCAGTGTTCTAAAAATCGGGCTAAGCGGCCGCCTAGGCGCTAGGCGGGACCCAGGCGCCGCGACTTTTCTCTAGGCGGTCAATTAGGCGTTAGGCGGACCAGGCGGTCTGGGCAAATTTAGGCGGGCCTAGGCGGATTTAGGCGGGCCTAGGCGGTCTAAGTAATATTTTTTTTAATTTTTTATTTATTTTTTTTTAATTTTTTAATTTTTTTTAATTTTTTTTTACCCTTAAATGACGTCGTTTTATAAGGATTGAAATTGAAAACAAATAACACATGGTTGAATTTGACTTAACCTTAGTTTATGTTGTGGATGATGGAATACATTTATAATTTTCATATGCTCTATAACCTTGTGTCAAAATTTTCGGCCCCGCCTATGGAATATATATTTGAATTTGTCACTATGTATTATGTATGGACAGAAACTATGCAATATATATAAAAATGTGTGTAAATTCGCGGCCCCGCCTAGGCCCCGCCTCGGCCCCGCCTAGACGCTCTAGGCGCTAGGCCCGACCTCGCCGCCTAGGAGTCGCCTACGCCTAGCAATTTTTAGAACCTTGAGCAGAAGGATAGTGTGCAGATCTGGACCTTTGTAGTTGAACTTGAACTGTACAACAATTCAATGCACAATTAATTTATTCCCTCTATTCCAATTTTATCGGTTCACATTTACCTAGAAAATGAACTTGAACTGTACAACAATTCTTTTTCGTTTTCTTTTTTTTTGTATGTTGTAATGTTTTTTTTTATATAAAAACGTGGGACATAGATATAGTCACATAGATGGAAAAAATGTTCAAATTTCAAAAAAGAGAAAAAAAATAATACTAACTGCATAATCTATAATATAAATGGCAACCCCTTCGTAAACAGTACAATGAACAGTTTCATAAGTCAAATTTCCCATTTTGCCCTCACTAAGTTGTCCCTTTCCCATTTTGCCCTTAAAAAAAAATTTAATTTTTTTTTAAATTAATAAAAAAAAAATAATTTAAAAAAAAATACACATGCCCTTGAACACGAGCTTTTACTAGTATAAAAATAAAAATGCATACTATCACAAAAAAAAAAAAAAACAAAAACAAAAACAAAAAAAACAAACAGGCAAATTGTTACAAGGGCAGTAGAACTGTGAATTCACAAGAATTTTATATAAGTATCATTATAACCCTAGCTAGTACTTTGTGTCCTCTTGCGTTCATTTTCTTCTTCATTTCCTGAAATTCTCTTTGCCTTTCTGCTCTCTCTCTCTCTCCTCTCTTTCTCTCTCTCTCTCACACACACACACACACTTGATCTTCGACTTCACTGTTAACTCTGAGCATCTTGTCTCTCACCTGCAGCAGTTGTCTAGTTATAGCTAGGGTTTCCTCTTTAAACTCTCACTTTCAAACCCACAAATTCCAAGAATATCAGTGCCTAGCTAGTTGAGGCCTCCTCTTTGGCCTTGAAGGAGTAATCAAGCAACTCTAACTCAACCTGTCGGCTATATCTTTCACCTGCAGCGACCTAGGAAATTAAGGTATCTTTTCTCCTTTTTTTTTAATTTTTTTTTGGCAGAAAACTAGGTTTTGATCTGATCACAGGTCATTAAATCAATCAATCATGTAAACAACAAAGAAACCTAGCTAGCTAGATATCCTGAAACGCTTTTAAAACCTCCTTCCTAGTTTCAGATTTTGACTGTCGGCGCGATTTGACCGGCCTATTCCTTCGTTTTAAAATAAATGTTGATTCGGTAGAAATTAAAGAACAAAAAATAAGAAATTTATTTTGTGACTGAGAAAGTAAGGTATATTTGTGACAATACTGCATGAGTTAGGTTTATGATTCATGATTTTCTCCTATTTTTATGGGCAAAATAGATTAAATTATGAGGCTATTACTATAAGATCCAGTCTATTTTTAACACAATTGAGACCGAGAAAATCCATGCACAATTATTGAAGAAAGGGTTAAGCAAACCCTAATCGGTAATTCAAAAGTAAAGTAAGAGAAAATCTTGAGATTTTTTTTTCCATGCCCTGTACCACTTGATATTCAACTATTCTAAGTTAACGTTTGTCGTGAACAACGTTAAACCATTGGATCTCGTATAATACACAATATTGTTGTCGGGAAATTTTGGATTACCAAGAAGAAGGGGAAAGGGTTTTGCAAAATCCTAGGGGTATATAGTACTACTAAAAAGGATCATTTTCATTAATTATTATAAACACATACACAAACTTCCCCTTTTGATTAGTTTTTTTAGTCAACTTTTCAACATGTGAATCACTTTTGGTAGCCGTTGTTGCGACCCTGTGACCAGGTTCAGTTCATTTGCATAAACTAAAGCATTGTTCTGTTTAATTTGAAACGACTGATTTGTTGTTACAACGCACCTGATGGTGTAGATAAAGTTCACATCTGTTTCTTTCGGATATTTGTGGCTTATATATACAACGGACAACTAGATGCAAAATTATTCATCCCGTTTAATCTGTGCAAACTACTCCCGTCCCTAAATGTTTGTCCCATTTCCCATTTTCCTTTGTCCCAAAAAGTTAGTCTCATTTCCAAAATTAAAGCTTCAAAATCACTAAATTTAAAAACTTGTAACATTTAGGGACGGAGTATTACATAACGGCGGTGTTTATTATCAATAATTTTCAAAGCGTTCGTAAAAATAACCAAAATTAAAGCTTCAAAATCACTAAATTAAAATGTTTGAAAAGTCAAATGGGACAAACATTTAGGGACGGATGGAGTATATAAAAAGGCAGATGCAACCTCTCTCCACATCGTTTGTTTGTTGCAGTATAGTATACTTAGAGTGATTAACTTGATACATTTCTTTTGTTTAAATAAAAATTATATGACAGGATATGGCATCTTCAAGCCAGTACTCCAACTCTCCCTGCGCAGCCTGCAAGTTCTTGAGAAGAAAATGCATGCCAGGCTGCGTTTTCGCTCCCTACTTCCCACCCGAAGAGCCAACAAAGTTCGCAAACGTCCACAAAATCTTTGGTGCTAGCAATGTTAGCAAATTGCTCAACGAGATCTCCCCTCATCAAAGAGAAGACGCAGTTAACTCTCTTGCATATGAAGCTGAGGCGCGTTTGAAAGATCCGGTTTATGGTTGTGTTGGAGCGATTTCCGTTCTCCAAAGACAAGTTCTTAGACTTCAAAAGGAATTGGATGCTACAAATGCAGATATTATTCGATACTCGAATAATTCTCACCACTTGGTAATGGGAAGTACACATGATCCTCAAGACCAACAACGATCGAAAGGTCCAAATAATTTTGATCATCATCAGAGTTCTATGTTGCATCCTTATGCTTATCCATGGAATTATAGACAAGAAAATGGTGGAATGTAAGTGTTTTCATTATGTAATTTGCATATCTTTTATATGGGATTCATGAATTGGCTATATGAGGGATAGAGATAAATTCACTAGCACCTAACGCACCATTAGGCCAGTGTTTCCTTTAGTGAACTAGATTGAAAAGCGATTTAGCTTCACTCATATGTATGGAATTGTTGCAGCGAACAATTTGTTATATCATTATGCATTGGTCGGTTTGTGCAACGATCCGAGCGCGAATCCCAACCCGCTACGCAATCACCACACACTAGCATCTTTATTTGGATTAACCACATCCTATCACATGCATCCAAAAGTTCAATGAACGTTTTGATTATTAGTAGTAGTGTATGAGTATTATATGTATCACATTAAATTTCTACATTTTCCCGATGTGAAATGAGAGATATCACAGTTTATATAGAGTATTTGTTTGTATTATATAATTTGTTGTCGAGAAGGCTAAATGAACACTATATGAGGTCCAAAACATCATAACAGCGCAATATAAAAGAACAGAATATATCGCGATATCTTAGTTGACTGTTACAACATAACAACAAACTGACTGCTACAACAGTATTAAATTCAATACACTGATTCTAAAAAACCCCAAAACTGGTCCAATAGGAAGAACAGTGTGAAAATAAGGATACCCCGGCGTGAGACTGAGAAAATCTTTTTGTATGTATGTACAACAATTTTATAGTATCTTTTTATGTTGAATTTTGGTCTAGCTTTTGTTTCAAGTCAAAATCGACAGAATAAATAATTATCAGACTTTCCTACCTTTGAGTAAACTCCTTCGCGTTGTATCGAAATAGAGATATAATTTTAATAACCAAGTACAACATCATATTTAGGTGCAGCCCAACTATACGAGGTATCAATTCGATAAAACGGAATGTTACGAGATTAAATTATGAAATTTCGCAATTTTACATGACGTAACGGGACGTTTCGAATTATTCACGGGACAGAAAATTCCCGTATCATTCCATCCACCTCGGGACGGGGGACAATACCGGACAATAAAAAGCTAATATTATAAAACTAAATTTAACTTAGATAATGCCAAAACATTAAATTGAAAATATAAGATAAATTTTTACAATCTAATAAGATAAAAACTTATTAAATTTATAAATAGCTTAATCAACACAAAAAAACAATGGATAGTTGAAAAAAATAACTAATAACTAAGTGCTAAAATACCTTTGAAGTTAAAAAAAATAAAATTATAAAAATGCGGGATGTCACGTCTCATCCCGTCCCATCCTGACTTGTTCCGCGTCCCAAACGAAATGTCCCAAACAGGATGTCCCAAACGAGACGATCCTAAATTGACGGCTCTATATATATATATACTCCATCCGACCCATTATATCATTAAAAGCCAAAAAGTCTAATTTTGGTATCCAATAACAAATAACACATGCCTAAAAATGAATGTTTAAATTATTTATTTATTTATTTATTCATAAGATTCATTTGTTGTACTCATATCATCTATCTATATTTTATTCATTACCTCATTTTCTCTCTCATATCTCATTTTTCATACTAACAACACTTACTTCATTAGACTATTTACAGTGGGGGGATGAAATCTCATTTCATCCGACTGAACAACAACAATGGTTAAATGAAACCTGGTTGAATGAATTGAGGGAATGAAAACTTTCATCTCGGTTGAAAGTTTTTTTTTTTTTAATCCAACACGTGTCAGCGTTTAATTGGTCCGTTGGATTTTCGAAAAAAAAAAATTTATCTCAAATCTTTGAGCTGAATTATCACCTAGTAAATTAATTTTTTTTTAATTTTTTTTTTCACCAAAATTCATCATTTTTCCCCACCTAGTAAATTAATTTTTTTTTAATTTTTTTTTTCACCAAAATTCATCATTTTTCCCCCTACAAATTGATATAAGTTTCATTTGATTTGGACACAAAAAAAAAAACACTTAGTTTTCAATTTGAGCTGAATTATCACCTAGTAAATTAATTTTTTTTTAATTTTTTTTTCACCAAAATTCATCATTTTTTTTTCCTACAAATTGATATAAGTTTCATTTGATTTGGACACAAAAAAAAAACACTTAGTTTTCAATTTGAGTTGAATTATCACCTAGTAAATTAATTATTTTTTAATTTTTTTTCATCAAAATTCATCATTTTTTTCCCCTACAAATTGATATGTTTCATTTGATTTGGACACACAAAAAAAAAATACTCATTTCTCAATTATCCTTCTTCATTTTAGGATTTAATTAAGTGTGAAATATTTTTTTAATTATAAATAATAATAATAATTATTATTATTATTATTTTACTAATCATAAAATAAAGAATATAAATAAAATAAAAGTAGTGGGATATAGAATGATGAGTTGGAGGGAGTTGAAATTTAATTTAAGTTAGCCATTGGAGTGGAGGTAAATGAAATGGATAGATGAAATATTAGGTGGATGAGAAAAAGTGTAAAAAGTGTTACATGAAATGGGAGAGTGGTATTAAATCACTGTGGATAGTCTTATGTATTTTTCTTAATTTTTATGCAAAACTCGTTTTATATCTTTTATAATAAGATAATTTTTGTGCAAAATCCATTTTATTTTATGTCTTTGTAAAGGAACGGAGGGAGTATGTCTCACTGTAAGTGTAAACTTACTAGGGGAACGGGACTAAGGGAGGAATATGTCACTGTATTTATTTTTAACACTGTATCTACAGGTGCCTAGATCCTATAAAATCCACAAGAGATTATATTGCTCCCATTTGAAGAAACGTTAAAGTTGTAGTTATTGTGTGTTCCTAATTAATTTTAGCAAAACAGCAGAACATGTTTTTATTCCCGCTAGTACTTAAATATTTTCTCTCTTTCTTCCGTTTCACTATAAATTACACATTTTTCTTGTTGATTGTTTCGTTATAAATTACGCACTTTCTGAAATAAAAATGTTTTATTACTTCTATATTAATGGGACCCATATATCATAATTATAACAACAATTTAATTATTATTACATATTCCACTTTTTCTCTCCTACTTCATTTTTCACAATAACAACACCTATTTTACTGTACTTTTTCTTAATTTGTGTACAAACAATAACTGAAAATATTGTAGTGGAAGGACGGAGTACTCTCTATATCTAAAAGATAGATTGAACTTACAATAACTAATTTAACTTAATTTAATTATCATAATAAAAATATAAACATTATTTTTCAAAAGTATATTTAATGGTGTATCAGTAATAAATTTTAAATTTTCTTTGTATATAATTTTAAATAGGTGGTTAAAATTCAATTAAAATGATTATTAAAAAAAAAGTAAAACCATTTTTGATTAGTCAACAGACAATTTCAATGTTATAAAATCGATTTTTAGCTCCCTTTTTATTTTAATAATTTTCAAAAAAAAAAAATTGAAATATCCCCACATGTCACTTGTGTTAGTTTTCATGGATCCCTTGAAAAGTGGCTAAATTTTGCTGGAAAAAGTAGGGCCAAGAACATGTGGAAATTACGAATACCATTTTTGTTATTATTAGGACAAGAAGAGAAAAAATAGGGAAATGAGTGAACTTGTTGAAATTCATCAATTCTTTTGTCCTCTCCACCTTCTCTCTTTTTTCATGTGTACCAATATGTAACTAAAGTGAGTTTAAGCAGTTAAATCGGGACTCAATAATATAGCTTTTATTGATATATTGTACTTTCTCCGTTCTATTACAAATTACACATTTTTTTTTGGGCGTTCCACTATAAATCATACACTTTCTAAATAAAAAGTTTTTATCACTATTTCCTCCACTCATTCTCTCTCCTACATTATTTTAATACTCACAATACCATTATAATTGTAAAGACCCGAAAATTTTTGAAATTTTTAGTATTATTTTAATTATAATAATAAATAAAATAATACTCCTTATTTGATTTAGACTTGGGTTAATTAAATGGACCAATTTATTTAATTAAGTCAAGTGGGCTAAGTTGGGCTTAGGAGGTCAAAGGGGCCCAAGGAGGTGAAAGCCTAGGATATAAAAATAAAACCTCATTATTATTTTTTCATAATCTTTCATAAATCAAAGCAAAGAAAAAGAAAGAAATTAAAAACCCTAGAGAGGAGAGGGGCGGCGGCCGAAGGCTTGGAGGAGGAGTGACAGCCGTTTTTGGTCTTCTTTGGCCATTGTTTCTTCATCAAAAATCAAGGTAAGATGATACCCTAAACCCTAGTTTTTATTTCATTCAATTCCGAATTAAATTGAATTAGTTATGATTTTTTGAAAGTTTAAAACTATTTAATTCTAGGTTTAGCCATTCTTAGATTGTAATGGTTTAATCTTAAGGTTTATGTAATAAATTAAGGGTTTGATTATTGGGGAATTGTAGGTTATAATGATGTAACCCTAACCCTAGTTCATATTATTTTGAAATTAAATCAATCTCAATAAATATGATTAAAAGTATTTTTATTAAAAGAATATATAAATTAAATGATGTATTTAATGTTTGGAAAATAAAAAGAAGAACAAAAATCATGTTTTTTAACCACCATGGATTCGGCCGAATGGCCTAGGTAGGTTTTGGTTTTGTTTTGTTTAAACCGTTAAGTGTTTGGCCTATTTTGATAAAGCACAGTTAGTTTTCAAACTGAAAAGGGACCAAACTGCAGAGTTTTCAAAGCTGAAAGGATTATCCAGTTAAGTCATTAACTGAATAGTTAACTTCAGGACTGAACTGAAAAGTTCAAAGGTTCTGAGGGACTGTTTTGTGATTTTGAAAATCTGAAGGACTGTTTTGCAATTACTGAAAAGTTGAAGGACTGTTTAGCAATTTTCCTAAAATTGAGGGACTGTTTAGTAATTTTCCAAAAGTTGAGGGATTGTTTAATAATTTTCCAAAAGTTGAGGGACTATTTTGTAAAATTCTGAAAGTTAAGTGACCTCTATGTAACTTTAGAGAGTTAAAGGACTTTATTGAAATTAAAAACACCTAAAAGAACCTTTTGGAATCTAGGGAAAGTCCAAAGACTTTAAAGGAATTATATTAAGGGAAAAGAAGAAAAATAACACTTTAAGAATACTAAAAGACTTAGGTTCCAAAGTGTTAGAGTTTCGAAATAGAAAGTTTCTAAGTTTAAGAAACTGCTAAATTATGAAAGCTTCTAAAAATAGAAGGTTAGTTAACCAATTAAGGTGAGTCTAAGAGTAACTCATAGGTTAACTAAGGAAAGGAAGTATAGATGCATAAGAAGTAATAAAAGATTACTTGTGCCTAAAATATGTTATTACGTGATTGTAGATTTCGCGTAAAGGGCGTTGCTTAAGCAAGGAAGCAAAGCTAAGGTAAGGAATTACGATCTTAAATACTTTTGCGTATCTATTTCGTTGGAAACTCCATCGAGTCTTTTTAAAACCTGAATACTATCTGTGGCTGATAGTACTTTGCTAAAATTACTCTTACGAAATGTATCGTCATTGAGAATCTCTATTCTATGATATGTTTCTTGTTCATAGAATATCTACAAATATTGAAATTGCTATGTGTGTTCGTGTACCTCTGATTGCACTGTATGTATTAACTAGTATGCAATATTATATGCTAGTTATGAAATTATGCTTAATGAGAAAATCATGTATTATGAAAATCGACATCAATGTAGGTGATCGATATGGGAGTACTCAATGTAGGGTATAACCCATGAAACTATGCTTAATGAGAAAAGCATGTATTATGAAAACACGACATCAATGTAGGTGTTCGTTGTTTGGGAATACTCAATGTAGGGTATCACCCATGGAATTGACGGAAGTCTGAAAGTATAACAAAATTGTAGTGCCACACTTTCTTTGTTATGAAATATACATATATATGTTTGTCTATAACCTATCCTTGAATAAAATTTTTGGATTCGTTCATTCTAGTCGTCTCCTCATTGTATCGATGAGACCACGTATGAACTTACTGGGCATTGTTCGCTCATTCCTTCATTTTCTTTTTCCCTCAGGATCGGAATAGAAAGGAGGAGAACCGTCATCAGGAAGAGACAGAGCAATTAAGTAGAATAAATGAATTATTTAATGATTCCGAATTTAACTTTTATTAGTACTAGTTATCAGACTTAGCCGTTACATCTGATTTTTCCGCACTTATGTAATGGTTTGAATTAAGTTACCGTTGTGGACCCGTCGTTTGGGGTATTTATTTATGTTTATGGAATTACGAAAATTATGGAAATTCGGGGTCGTTACAGTTGGTATCGAGTCTCAGGTTTAGGTCTCATGGGAAGAATACCTTTAGCCTTAGGGAACCTTAGTTCTAAGAAATTCTAGAATGAAGGTAACCCTGAACTTAGATTTAAGTCATGCCTCGCTCTAGAATGTTTATGAGAGTGAGGTAGACTAAGTGGAAAAGTTAAATGTATAACTTACTTGTATGCTTGAATGAAAGAGAGTTATTGTTTAAGTATGAATCATATATATTAGATGCTAATGAAAGCTATTTTGTTTTTGTTTAGGAAATGGCACGCAGATCGATGAAATCTGTGAGGACTAGAGCTGTTAAGACAGAGACATTGTTGGCTCAGGAATCGAGGATCAAATCACTTGTGAAGGAGGTAGAAGGTCTTAAGAAGAAAGCAAGTAGGGCAGAGGAAAAATGGCATATGACTACTGCACAACTATTGAAAGTTGAAGATAGAGCTAGAACACTTGAAGATAAGCTTAAGGAAGAGGTTCAATCAGTAAAGTTTTTAGAAGAAGATTGTGAAATTCTGATGGACTTGAGGAAACAAGAAGACAAAGAACATGAGAGAGAGATAAAGGAACTCACTGACAAGCTACAGAAGGAAACCCAGAGGGCCAACGATATGGAGGCCAGTGCTAGAGTTGCTCATGTGGGAGTGGACCGTGTTAAGTGCACGCTTAGCCGAGACAAGTATGACACATGCCTATAGCCGCAAAGAGAGATAAATGAGCAAGACCAACAGGCGGTGGACGACCGTAAATCTTTATGAGTGGTATGGCAAGTATCACGAAGTAAATGCCGAATATAGGAAGCTGATTGTGGAATTCGTGGAAGTGACGAAGACCAATTGGAGGACAGCTACTCCATCCAACTAGAGAAAAGAAGTTCCTTATTTAGCTAGTTGTTTTATTTCCTTTTAGAAAGCAAGTACTTTATTTAGTATGTTAGTTTGTTTCTTTTGTGGTTGATGAACCATTAGTTGGCATTTTGAACCAATAGTTTTAGTTCCACTTCGATGGAAGAAATAAAGTTGCTTAGTTATTCAATAATCCTAAAGTGTGGAAATGCGTGAATGACTATGTTATTATAATACCTACAGAAATTTAAAAGGGTCAAGTAAAAATGATCCAAGGAAAAAGTAAAAGACTAGTCAAATGATGGGCTAGTGAGAAAGTTATAACCGTTTGATGAAACGGAAAAACCCTCAAAAGATTAAACATCTAATCTGTGAAGACAGAAATATGAAAACAAATTCCGTCTGTTGAGACGATACCTTAAAACATTAACTAGCTAGACGACTACAGGTACATATGTAGCGAGCTAGATAAACTAGTCTTGATAGTTCTTACTACTTACTGTTGAGTGAGTGATCTATTATACGATAAATCGTAGTAATAATAAAAGTATTATGTAGATGTCGCATAATGGAAACCGTAGGGGAAACCGTAACGCTGGGAACGGAAACGATCAAGGGCAAGACCCCATGGCGGCAGTGTTACAAACTTTGAACCAAACATTGGCAGGAATTGGCCAAGTGGTAACTGGGTTAGCTCAAGAGAGACCGGCAGCTCAAGTGCCACTACGCGATCCCCTGGAGTTATTTCAAAGGAGAAACCCAGAGTCTTTTTCTGGGAGTGCGAAAGAGAATCCGCAAGAGTGGATTAAGAGTATGGAGACTATATTTGGGACCTTGACTTGTACACCTGAACAGAAGGTGATATTTGCTACGTTTATGCTGAAAGGAAAAGCTAGATCGTGGTGGGAAGCCGAGAAGCGGGCTGGAACTGCTCGGGGAATTTCGGAATATACTTGGGAAGCGTTCAAGACAGCTTTTAATGACAAGTACTATCCTGATAGTGTTAGAAACGCCAAAGTAGCAGAATTCATGATGCTGAGTCAAGGAAGCATGACAGTAGACGAGTACTGTGAAAAGTTCACAGACTTAATGGAATTTGCCCCGACATTTTTTGATAATGAAGAGCAAAAAGCCAGGAAGTTTGAAGCAGGATTGAGTGACCGAATCAAGTATCGGATCACACCGTTAATGCTGAAAACTTATGCCGATGTACTGGAACGGGCTAAGGTGGTTGAAAGAGAGGCTAACAACTACCGCAGTAAGAAAGAGGAAAAAGATAAGACTACGAGCAAAGGAGCTAGTGGACAGAAGGATTCCGCGGGAAATTGGAACAAAGAAGGGCATAACAACAAGAGGAAGGCCGTGGACGATGGCCGTGACAAGAACCACCAGGCAACAAAGTATCAAACCAATAGTGCTGGAAACCGAAAGGAAGGCAATAAGAAGGAGGCTACAGAGCAAGGGGCTATGGAGAAGTGTCCAATTTTTGATAGGACCCACAAGGCTGACAGCTGTTGGTACAAGGAAAAGAAATGTTACACATGTGACAAGGTGGGGCATCCTAGATGGAAGTGTCCCGAAGCGAAGAAAAATGAGCCTGCTCCAGGAGCAAAGAATACCAATGGAGGTGGGAATGGAGGCGGTCGTGAGCGATTATTCACCATGACGGCAAAGGCAGCAAGTACTTCGAATGATTTAGTGGCAGGTACACTCCAAATTTCTTTTAGTAACGTCTATGCATTGATTGACACGGGCGCTACTCATTCGGTGATAAGTAGTTCTGTAGCAAGGAAACTGAAATTGAAACCTGAACTGCTAGAAACACCTTTAGTGATAGATACTCCAACTAATGAAGTGATACCTATCATAACCTGCTATAAATATTGTCCTTTAAAGATAGGAGGCACCGAAATACCAGTAGAGTTCATTGAGCTAGAATTGAACGAATTTGATATTATACTGGGTATGAATTGGTTAGCTACCAACCACGCTAATGTAGATTGCCATAAGAAGGAAGTTACTTTCCAAGGACAAGATGGGAAAGAATATAGGTTCGTAGGGGCGAAACCTAGAAGGCCGATAAGTATGATCACGGTAATGAAGGCTCGAAAACTACTGAGGAAAGGATGTGAAGGATTTTTGGCCTATATCGGCGAGACCGATACCAAGGAAGTAAATATAGAATCGTTGGAAGTAATAAGGGAATTCAAGGACGTGTTTCCTGAAGACTTGCCAGGGATACCACCAGAGAGAGAAGTCGAATTCTCGATAGAATTGGTACCGGAGACGACACCAATATCGAGAGCACCGTATAGAATGGCTCCCACGGAATTGAAGGAATTGAAAGAGCAACTGCAAGAACTGCTAGATAAGGGTCTGATCCGACCAAGTGTTTCACCTTGGGGCGCACCAGTTTTATTTGTGAAAAAGAAGGATGGTTCAATGAGGCTGTGCATTGATTACCGCGAGTTGAATAAAGTGACAATAAGAAATCAATATCCGTTGCCTAGGATTGACGACCTGTTTGATCAACTAAAGGGAGCGTGTTATTTCTCAAAGATAGACCTTCGTTACGATATCATCACTGAGGGTAAAAAGCGAAGACGTTGCTAAGACTGCCTTTAGAACAAGGTATGGACATTATGAGTTCGTTGTGATGCCATTCGGACTAACCAATGCACCAGCAGTATTTATGGAATTGATGAATAGAGTATTTCATGAGTATCTAGATAAGTGCGTTATTGTATTTATTGATGACATACTAGTATATTCGAGAACTAAGGAGGAGCATGCAGAACACTTAAGATTGGTACTGGAAATTTTAAGGAAGCAGAGATTGTATGCTAAGTTTAAAAAGTGTGAATTTTGGTTGGAAAAGGTAGCGTTCTTGGGACACGTGGTGTCTAGGGATGGAACCGCGGTAGACCCGGCGAAGATAGAAGCCATAGTGAATTGGGAGAGACCAAGCACAGTGACAGAGATAAGAAGTTTCTTGGGTTTAGCGGGATACTATCGGAGATTTGTGGAAGGATTCTCGAAATTGTCTGGACCGTTGACAAGGCCGACTCGTATAGGCGGTAAAGTTTATATGGTCGGAAGAATGTGAAACGAACTTTCAAGAACTCGAAGAAGAGGTTGGTAACAAAGACCGCTGGGTAGTACCCGAGGGGTCAGAAGGTTTTGTAATCTATAGCGATGCATCATTGAAAGGGCTAGGTTGTGTACTAATGCAGAAAGAGAAGGTCATAGCGTATGCCTCGAGACAGTTAAAGAACCATGAAAGGAATTACCCAACTCATGACCTGGAATTAGCTGCAGTGGTTTTTGCATTGAAGATATGGAGACACTATTTGTATGGTGCGACATGTCAGATATACACTGACCACAAGAGCCTTAAGTATATTTTCACCCAGAAGGAATTGAATATGAGGCAAAGGAGATTGCTCGAATTGTTGAAGGACTATGATTGTACAATTTTGTACCACCCTGGAAAGGCAAACAAGGTGGCTGATGCATTAAGTAGGAAGAATCATGGGAGTTTAGCAATGCTAGTTTCTAAGGGAATCAGTTCATGGGAAAACATGGAAATTTCAAGCATAGAGGTACGAGTTAAAGGGTATCTAGCTCAGTTAATTGTTCAACCTACGCTTTTGGAGAGAATCAAGGAAGCTCAAGGTGTAGATGATGAGAGGGATGCGCTTGTAGGAAAAGGACAGGGAAAGAATCTTCGCATGGGCGAAGATGGAATTTTGAGGTATCAAAAGAGAATATGGGTACCAAGTAACGAAGAGATAAAAAGGGAAAACTTGAAGGAGGCTCATTGTTCAAGATTCTCAGTTCACCCGGGAAGTACCAAGATGTATAGAAATTTGCGAGAATCGTTTTGGTGGAACAACATGAAAGGAGACGTGGCTGATTTTGTGGCAAGATGTTTGGTGTGTCAGCAAGTGAAGAGTGAACACCAAAAGCCTGCGGGATTACTACAATCGTTACCTATTCCGGAATGGAAGTGGGATCACATAGCGATGGACTTAGTGGTTGGACTGCCAAAGACGTTGAAAGGTCAAAATGCAATTTGGGTGATAGTGGACAGATTAACAAAGGCGGCTCACTTATTGGCAATCAAAGTGACAGATTCATTAGAGAAGTTGGCTAAGTTGTATATTGATGAGATTATACGACTGCATGGGATTCCAGTTTCGATAGTGTCAGATAGGGACGCAAGGTTTACATCGAAGTTCTGGAACAGTTTACAGCAAGCATTGGGGACGGAGTTGACAATGAGTACAGCTTTTCATCCACAGACGGATGGACAGTCGGAGAGGACAATTCAAACTTTGGAAGATATGCTAAGGGCTACGTCGTTAGATTGGCAAGGCACTTGGGACGAACACTTATCTCTAGTGGAGTTCGCATACAACAATAGTTTTCATGCGAGTATTGGAATGGCTCCATATGAGGCACTTTATGGGCGAAAGTGTAGATCGCCTACTTGTTGGGATGAAGTAGGTGAACGGAAATTGACAGGACCGGAACTAGTTCAAGTAAGTGCTGACAAGGTACAACAGATTCGTAAATGGTTGTTAACAGCACAAAGTAGGCAGAAATCTTACGCAGACAACCGACGACGCGATCTAGAATTTCAAGAAGGAGATCATGTATTTTTGAAGATTTCACCAACCAAAGGTGTCATGAGGTTTGGTATAAAAGGAAAGTTGAGCCCAAGGTACGTAGGACCATTTGAGATCTTGGATAAGGTTGGAAAAGTGGCATACCGATTAGCTTTACCACCTGTACTTGCTGGGGTACACAATGTATTTCATGTATCCATGTTAAGGAAGTATATGGCAAATGCAAGTCATGTAATTGAATATAAGCAGCTAAGGCTTCGGACGGATTTGAGTTATGACGAGAAACCGATTAAGATTGTGGACCGGAAGGACCAGAATCTGCGAAGGCGAGTTATACCGTACGTGAAGGTACAATGGAGCAACCACTCAGAACGTGAGGCGACATGGGAGCTCGAAAGCGAAATGAGGGAAATGTATCCCGATCTCTTCGAAAATTAAGGTATGTTTAGTTTGGAGGACCAAACTCTTTTAAGGGGGTAAGAATGTAAAGACCCGAAAAATTTTGAAATTTTTAGTATTATTTTAATTATAATAATAAATAAAATAATACTCCTTATTTGATTTGGACTTGGGTTAATTAAATGGACCAATTTATTTAATTAAGTCAAGTGGGCTAAGTTGGGCTTAGGAGGTCAAAGGGGCCCAAGGAGGTGAAAGCCTAGGATATAAAAATAAAACCTCATTATTATTTTTTCATAATCTTTCATAAATCAAAGCAAAGAAAAAGAAAAAGAAAGAAATTAAAAACCCTAGAGAGGAGAGGGGCGGCGGCCGAAGGCTTGGAGGAGGAGTGACAGCCGTTTTTGGTCTTCTTTGGCCATTGTTTCTTCATCAAAAATCAAGGTAAGATGATACCCTAAACCCTAGTTTTTATTTCATTCAATTCCGAATTAAATTGAATTAGTTATGATTTTTTGAAAGTTTAAAACTATTTAATTCTAGGTTTAGCCATTCTTAGATTGTAATGGTTTAATCTTAAGGTTTATGTAATAAATTAAGGGTTTGATTATTGGGAAATTGTAGGTTATAATGATGTAACCCTAACCCTAGTTCATATTATTTTGAAATTAAATCAATCTCAATAAATATGATTAAAAGTATTTTTATTAAAAGAATATATAAATTAAATGATGTATTTAATGTTTGAAAAATAAAAAGAAGAACAAAAATCATGTTTTTGAACCACCATGGATTCGGCCGAATGGCCTAGGTAGGTTTTGGTTTTGTTTTGTTTAAACCGTTAAGTGTTTGGCCTATTTTGATAAAGCACGCTTAGTTTTCAAACGAAAAGGGACCAAACTGCAGAGTTTTCAAAGCTGAAAGGATTATCCTGTTAAGTCATTAAGCTGAATGCAGTTAACCAGGACTGGCGAAAAGTTCAAAGGTTCTGAGGGACTGTTCTGTGATTTTGAAAATCTGAAGGACTGTTTTGCAATTACTGAAAAGTTGAAGGAATGTTTAGTAATTTTCCAAAAGTTGAGGGACTGTTTAGCAATTTTCCTAAAGTTGAGGGACTGTTTAGTAATTTTCCAAAAGTTGAGGGACTGTTTAGTAATTTTCCAAAAGTTGAGGGACTATTTTGTAAAATTCTGAAAGTTAAGTGACCTCTATGTAACTTTAGAGAGTTAAAGGACTTTATTGAAATTAAAAAAAACCTAAAAGAACCTTTTGGAATCTAGGGGAAGTCCAAAGACTTTAAAGGAATTATATTAAGGGAAAAAAAGAAAAATAACACTTTAAGAATACTAAAAGACTTAGGTTCCAAAGTGTTAGAGTTTCGAAATAGAAAGTTTCTAAGTTTAAGAAACTGCTAAATTATGAAAGCTTCTAAAAATAGAAGGTTAGTTAACCAATTAAGGTGAGTCTAAGAGTAACTCATAGGTTAACTAAGGAAAGGAAGTATAGGTGCATAAGAAGTAATAAAAGATTACTTGTGCCTAAAATATGTTATTACGTGATTGTAGATTTCGCGTAAAGGGCGTTGCTTAAGCAAGGAAGCAAAGCTAAGGTAAGGAATTACGATCTTAAATACTTTTGCGTATCTATTTCGTTGGAAACTCCATCAAGTCTTTTTAAAACCTGAATGCTATCTGTGGCTGATAGTACTTTGCTAAAATTACTCTTACGAAATGTATCGTCATTGAGAATCTCTATTCTATGATATGTTTCTTGTTCATAGAATATCTACAAATATTGAAATTGATATGTGTGTTCGTGTACCTCTGAATGCACTGTATGTATTAACTAGTATGCAATATTATATGCTAGTTATGAAATTATGCTTAATGAGAAAAGCATGTATTATGAAAATCGACATCAATGTAGGTGATCGATATGGGAGTACTCAATGTAGGGTATAACCCATGAAACTATGCTTAATGAGAAAAGCATGTATTATGAAAACACGACATCAATGTAGGTGTTCGTTGTTTGGGAATACTCAATGTAGGGTATCACCCATGGAATTGACGGAAGTCTGAAAGTATAACAAAATTGTAGTGCCACACTTTCTTTGTTATGAAATATACATATATATGTTTGTCTATAACCTATCCTTGAATAAAATTTTTGGATTCGTTCATTCTAGTCGTCTCCTCATTGTATCGATGAGACCACGTATGAACTTACTAGCATTGTTCGCTCATTCCTTCATTTTCTTTTTCCCTCAGGATCGGAATAGAAAGGAGGAGAACCGTCATCATGAAGAGACAGAGCAATTAAGTAGAATAAATGAATTATTTAATGATTCCGAATTTCAGAACTTTTATTAGTACTAGTTATTGTACTTAGCCGTTACATCTGATTTTTCCGCACTTATGTAATGGTTTGAATTAAGTTACCGTTGTGGACCCGTCGTTTGGGGTATTTATTTATGTTTATGGAATTACGAAAATTATGAAAATTCGGGGTCGTTACAATAATTTACTATTTCCTCCACTCATTCTCTCTCCTATTTTACTTTTACACTCACAACATTTATATTATTATTTTTTCCTTAATCCACGTGTGTACAGTAACTGAATGAATTGTAATGGGACGGAGGGAATATTTATTATTTTATACTTCTTTAGGTTTCGTTTATTTATCGTGAAATATTTTTCAAAAAATATTTTCTTCATTTTTTGATATTTGGTAAGTAATGAAAAATGGGTAAATGTGTTTTGAAAAATGTTTTCTCCCATTTTCGCCGTAAAATAACTTATGGATTTCTGTCAAGTAAAACATTTTTCGGAAAATGGTAACACCCTAACACACCTAACTTTTCATACACCCCCATGTTACCCACCCCACTCACCACCACCACCACCCCTCGGGTAAAAAAAAAATTAATCATTTAAAATTTATTTTTAACAACTCCCCATCCCACTCCACTCACCACCACTACCACCCTTGCCCCCACCCCCCGTAGGGTCAATTTTTTTTATCATTTAAAATTGTTTTTTAACAACTCTTCACCCCACCCCACCCCACTCACCATCACCACCCCTGCCCCTCCCCCCACCCCACTCAAATGATCTCAAATATTTTGTTTTTATTGAAAAATATTTTCATTAAACACATGAAATTTTTTTCGAAAAATATTTCTTTTACCAAACAGCCGAAAACATGTTTATTTTATTTTTCGAAAAACATTTTACAATAAATCATTTTCCGCAAGTTATTTTACGCGAAACAAACGAAGCCTTAATGTCACGAGAGTCACATTCCTTCCTGAAATAGCAAATAATGAATAGTGTTTAGTACAACTTTGTTCTTATAATATTTGTGTGGTTAAACAAAACAAAATATTTCCTTACCTACATTTTACCTACTTGTATTATGAATAATAATTTTGTATAATTATATTCTCAATCCACTTAAATGATTATGCATCTTTTATTGTTTCATTAATAAGACTGCAAAATTCAAATAGGAATCTTACTCTTGAAACAAACGGGAATAGTAATAAATATTGTATACTCCCTTCATCCCATTTGAAGCTTCACTTTTTATCAAAATGGGTGTTCCGTTAAAAGTTTCACCTTTTCTAAAATGGCAAAAAATCTTTATTATTTCACCCACTAATTTTCTCTCCTATTTCACTTTTATACTCATAACACTTTTCAAATTTACTATTCCCTCCACTCATTCTCTCTCATATTTTACTTTTATACTCACAACACTTTCTCCACTTACCTTTTTCTTAATTTGCGTGCATGGTCAAAATGGTGAAGTATGAAATGTGACAGATGGAGTATATTTTTTGTCAAATTAATAAAATTTTGATAAGGAAATAAAAATTTACAAGCTTAACCAGAGATCTTGAGTTTGAGTAATAGAAATACAGCAGTTTTAAAGTTTTGTTAGAAAAATTATATCAATCTTATATTTCAATCGGACTCGAACCAAATTAATTTGTATCCAATAATGTAACACTCCCTCCTCCGAATTGAAAGTTCAAAAAACACTCAAAAAATTGTAATTCTTAAATGAAAAGTTTTTATTAATTTTTTATTTGTGGGTCTCACATCTACTAACTATTTTTATCCGCTTTCTTTTTTCTATTTAATTATCTATAATTATAATACATCATCTATTTATTTATTTATTTATTATTTTAAATTAATTTTATTTTTTAAAATTTTGACCGTACCAAAGCAAACCGAAACGAAACGACGTGAGTGCTGGTTAATGAATAGCCGAAAAAAAGTGTATTGAAAGAATGTAAGGAAAAGTATGAATAAAATGGTGGGTTCAGTCTGCATTTCGAGAATTGGTCACATCCCATCTATCACTGATCCATTCTTGCTGGGCCCACAGACCGCCCAAAACTGCTCCCTGGCCCAATAAGTCTTCCTCTATTGCAATTTGCTAGCCAGTGATTGACTGATTGACTGAGATGGGCTAAAGTAGGCAATTTTTTATTAGATCAATTTATTTCGCGCAAAATAACTTTCGAAAAATATTTTTCTGTAAAATATTTTTTGAAAAATGAATTTTCTGTAAAATATTTTTTGGAAAATGAGATAAATATGTTTTCAACTGCTTGATAAGAAAAATATTTTCCGAAAAAAATTTCATGTAATTAATGAAAATATTTTTCGATAAAACACAATTTGAAATAATTTGAGTGAGGGGGGAGGGGGGGGGTAAGGGGGACAGGGTGATGAGAAAGTAACAATGCGGAATACACTTTCTCCACTTGTGTAAACCTATTAGGATCAACAAATACCAACAACGCAATAACAACGCAATATAAAACGATAAACAATCAGTCAAGCAACAAGATCAACACCGAAAATTTTAACGTGGAAAACCTTCTCAAATCGAGAAGTAAAAATCACGAGACTGAGTCCAGAAAACAATCCACTAATACAAAAATAGGTTCGGTACAAGAGAGTTATCACAACCAATAATATCAAGAAAACAATCTTGATATAAACCAAAACACCAAAAACAGTTCCAACAAGTATACCAGAAACTGCAGCAGATTCGGACCAAAAAATCACCTGTATTGAGACCTGAAAAACCCGATCGACACCGATAGGATTGAAGCTCTGTCTCTTACGAAAACACAGGCGAAGAAATCACTCAAATCGGACCATAAACAAAGCGGGAATCGCGATTTGAAAACTGCTGCGCAGAGAAGAATGGCATACGGGAACTCTGTTTTTCTCTTTTCTTGCGGCTGCTTTTCTCTACGTACCAGCCAAAAAAATTCACACTAATTAACCTATTAAAACCCTAATAGATTAAAGAAAAGAGGGCTAAGAACTTTGGGCCTAAATAAATTAAGAAACATAAAAAATAAAGATGGTTTTTTTTAAAATCAACAAGGAGGGAAAAAAAACCCAACAAACTCCCCCTCCCGACAATGTTGATTATGTCGAGAATCCCATCATACCTGCGATCTCGCAACAGGTATCATGCTTCTTTGGCAAACTTTTAGTCATCATGTCTGACCCATTCCAGTCCGTAAGAACCTTTTCAAGGTGTAGCAACTTCGATTCCAAAGTATCACGAATCCAGTGATATCGAACATCAATATGCTTCGACTTTGAATGAAAGTTAGAATTTTTAGCAAGGTGAATAGCACTTTGACTATCACAAAATACCACATACCTCTCTTGCATACACCCAATTTCTTGAGTAAACCGCTTCATCCACAACATCTCTTTCGAAGCTTCCGTTGTTGCAATAAACTCTGCTTTCGTAGTAGATTGTGAAACACATTTCTGCAACCTTGACTGCCATGCCACTGCTCCCCCTGCAAATGTGACCAAGTATCTCGATATAGACTTCCTTGTATCTGAATCAGGAGCCATATCTGAATCTATGAAAGCTTCTAAAACTGGCTTGCCATCTCCATAACAAATACACAACTTGGAAGTGCCTCTAAGATACCTGAAAATCCACTTTACTGCTGCCCAATGTTCTCTACCAAGATTAGTGAGATACCGGCTAACAATACCAACTGCATTAGCTAAATCTGGCCTTGTACATACCATTGCATACATCAAACTACCAACTGCTGAAGCATACGAAACCCGTTCCATTTCCCGTTTATGTTCATCACTTGAGGGACACTGCTCTGAATTCAACTTGAAGTGACTAGCAAGCGGAGTACCAACGGGCTTGGCCTTATCCATCTTGAACCTTTCAAGCACTTTCTCAATATACCTCTCTTGAGATAACCACAACTTCTTTTTCTTTCTATCTCGGCTAATTCTCATGCCAAGGATTTGTTTTGCTGGACCCAAATCCTTCATGGAAAAAGACTTATTAAGCTCCTTCTTCAACTTGTCAATTTTCTTGATATCCTGACCAACAAGCAACATGTCATCAACATATAACAGTAAAATTAAAAAATCATTATCAGGGAATTTCTTGACAAAAACACAAGGTTCAGAAGCTGTCCTGGTATATTTGTGCGTCCCCATGAATGATTCGAACTTCTTGTACCATTGTCTTGGAGCCTGTTTCAACCCATATAAGCTTTTCTTCAACTTGCAGACTAGGTTTTCTTTTCCCTTTACCTCAAAACCCTCTGGCTGCTCCATGAAAATTTCTTCCTCTAAATCTCCATGTAGAAAAGCGGTCTTCACATCTAACTGTTCAATCTCTAAGTCCATTCTAGAAGCTAAACCAAGAACAACTCGAATAGATGACATCTTCACAACTGGTGAGAAAATCTCTCCAAAATCTATCCCCTCTTTCTGACTGAAACCCTTCACAACCAATCTTGCCTTGTACCTTTGATGCAAATTATTTTCTTCAGTCTTCAATCTGTATACCCACTTGTTCTTGAGTGCTCTCTTACCTTTAGGTAACTCCACTAGCTAAAAAGTATGGTTATCATGCAAAGATTTCATCTCTTCTTGCATGGCATTCTTCCATTTATCCTTGTCATCATGTGATATAGCCTCTTGATAACTCTCAGGTTCTCCCCCATCAGTCAATAGCACATAATCAGTAGCTGGATACCTGCTAGAAGGCTGTCGGTCTCTATTAGACCTTCTAGGAAGAATAACTGCAGCTGCAGGAGGGACATCAATTGGCTGCGGCTCGTCGCCTGCGGCTCCGGGTGCGACTGGGCTACGCCGCGGATGATCTTCATCAATCTCGCATAGGAGTCTCGCTTCATCTCAGATCATGTATATGATCATGAAAATCATTCTCAACCCGCTCGGTCGCTTTCCAAAGGAACCGGATCCCAATCAATTAAATCACCGCTGTCATGTGACACCTCTGCTTTATCAATGTCTGCTATAGTCTGATCTTCCATAAAAACTACATCCCTGCTTCTAACAATCTTCTTTGCAATCGGGTCATAAAGCTTGTAGCCCACAAAAATGCACTATCGTGTCTTCATATCAAGCTTGGACCGTTCATCTTTAGGTATATGCACAAATGCCTTACACCAAAAAACACGCAAATGATCATAAGATACATCTTTACCTGTCCAAACCTTTTCTGGTACTTCAAAATTCAGCGGAACACAAGGTGACTTATTTAGTACATGAACAACTGTACTTAAAGCCTCACCCCAAAAGGTTCTTGGAAGCCCTGCATGAGAAAGTAAACACCTGACCCTTTTGACTAGTGTCCTGTTCATTCTTTCTGCAATACCATTCAACTGCGGTGTCTTCGGAGGTGTCTTCTGATGCCGAATACCCTGCTGCTTGCATTATCTATGGAACGGACCTAAATACTCACCCCCATTATCTGTGCGGATACATTTAAGCTTTCTCCCTGTTTCTCTCTCAACAGAAGCATGAAATTCTTTAAACACATCAAACACTTGATCTTTAGTACCCACAACTTTCTAGAGTGATCATCAATGAAAGTCACAAAATAAAGAGAACCACCAAGTGTTTTAGTTTTCATCGGACCACACACATCAGAGTATACAAAATCAAGTAAATTACGCTTTCTAGAAGGAGGGCGACTCTTAAAAAAAACTCTGTTTTGTTTACCTGCTAAGCAATGAGAACATCTCTTCAACTGCATATTTTTCACCCCAGAAAGAAGATTCTTTTTAGCCAATTTTTCCATTCCCTTTTCACTCATATGGCTAAGTCACTTATGCCAAAGCTCAACAACAATCTCGGACTCTGCAACATTAATAATGTCTTTGCATACTTTTGCCTGCATGGAATATAAGGTAGAGTGCTTCTTACCTTTTGCCACAACCATAGAACCTCTGGTAAGCTTCCATTGCCCACAGCCGAAAGTATTGAAAAAGCCATCATCTCGAGTCTACCTGCAGATAACAAATTTAGACGAAGATCCGGAACATGCCTCACATCCCTGAGAACTAGTTTCATGCCAACTTCCGTTTCCAGGCAAACATTACCAATTCCAACAATTTTTGCCAAATTACCATTTCTCATCTTAACAGACACATACTCACCGGGTGTGTAGGATGTAAAGAAATCTAAATGGGAGGTGGCATGAATAGAAGCACCACTGTCTATTACCCAACTTACCTCACTGCCTATGAAATTAATGCTCTCATCATCATAGACAAGAAGAAAATCTTCAGTGGCTACAGCAACTCGATTTCCATCATTGTTATCATCTTTCTTACCATCTCTGTCTCTGAGCTTCCTATTCTCCTTTTTCAACTGAAAGCAAAACCTTTTAATATGCCCTTTCTTACCACAGTGATCACACTCTTTATCTGTATATCTACCCCTTGACTTGCTTCTGTTTTTCGAATGATCTCTGCTCTTGCCTCTGTTGTTGTTCTGACCTCGGTGTCTATTTCTTCCCCTGTCTTCAACAACTAAGGCATCTGCCTGTGAACTGGAACCCTGCGATTTCCTTTGCAACTCTTCATTTAGAACACTACTTTTAGCGATTTCCATAGAAATAATACCATCAGGTGCAGAGTTTGACAAAGAAGTTCTAAAAGTCTCCCATGAATCTGGTAACGTACCAAGAAGCCATAAACCTTTTATCTCTTCATCAAACTTTATACCCATCTCTGATAGCTGATTCATAACTCCCTGAAAAGTATTCAAGTGATCTGTCATCACAGTCCCATCTCTGTACCTCAACCCAATCAATTGTTTCATCAAAAACAATTTACTATTTCCAGTCTTCCGGGCATACAATTGTTCAAGCTTAGTCAACAAAGTACGGGCATGTGTATCTGTACTGACATGGTTCAACACATTATCATCTACCCACTGTCTGATATACCCACAAACTTGTCGGTGCAACAAAGCCCAGTCATCATCACTTTTACCCTCTAGTTTTTCTGAACAAAAAACAGGTTGGTGAAAACCCTTCACATAAAGAAGATCCTCCATCTTTGATTTCCACAACTGATAATTTGAACCATTCAAGTTAATCATTCTACTAGTATTAACCTCCATCGTTCAACACAAGTCAATAAACCACAAAACCAAGGCTCTGATACCACTTTGATGAGAAAGTAACAATGCGGAATACACTTTCTCCACTTGTGTAAACCTATTAGGATCAACAAATACCAACAACGCAATAACAACGCAATATAAAACGATAAACAATCAGTCAAGCAACAAGATCAACACCGAGAATTTTAACGTGGAAAACCTTCTCAAATCGAGAAGTAAAAACCACGGGACCGAGTCCAGAAAACAATCCACTAATACAAAAATAGTTTCGGTACAAGAGAGTTATCACAACCAACAATATCAAGAAAACAATCTTGATATAAACCAAAACACCAAAAACAGTTCCAACAAGTATACTAGAAACTGCAGCAGATTTGGACCAGAAAATCACCTGTATTGAGACCTGAAAAACCCGATCGACACCGATAGGATTGAAGCTCTGTCTCTTACGAAAACACAGGCGAAGAAATCACTCAAATCGGACCATAAACGAAGCAGGAATCGCGATTTGAAAACTGCTGCGCAGAGAAGAATGGCATACGGGAATTCTGTTTTTCTCTTTTCTTGCGGCTGCTTTTCTCTAAGTACCAGCCAAAAAAACTCACACTAATTAACCTATTAAAACCCTAATAGATTAAAGAAAAGAGGGCTAAGAACTTTGGGCCTAAATAAATTAAGAAATATAAAAAATAAAGATGGGCTTTTTAAAATCAACAAGAAGGGAAAAAACCCAACACAGGGGTGTGGTGGTGGTGGTGAATGGAGACGTGGAGTGGGGCGAGGAGTTGTTAAAAATAAATTTTAAATGATTAATTGTTTTTACCCGACGGGGGGTGAGGGGGGTGGGGGAATGGGTGGTGGTGGTGAGTAGAGTGAGGTGAGGATTTGTTAAAAATCAATTTTAAATGATTTTTTTACCTGACGGGGGATGGGGGGCAGGGGTGGTGGTGGTGAGTGGAGTGGGGTGGGGAGTTGTTAAAAAAAATTTAAAATGATTAAAAAAAAATTGACCTGGGGGGGATGGGAGTGGGGTGGTGGTGGAAAGTGGGGTGGGTAACGTGGGGGTGTATGAAAAGTTAGGTGTGTGAGGGTGTTACCATTTTTCGAAAAATATTTTACTTAGAAAAAATCCGTAAGTCATTTTACGCTGAAATGGGGGAAACATTTTCTCAATTTTCCAATGCTTACCAAACACCGAAAAATGGGGAAAACGTTTTCCGAAAACATTTTACGGCAAACAAACGGAGCCTTAATTTATTCATTTTTTAAAATAATTAATTTAATATTTAAAATTTAATTAAGAGATTTGATGATAATTTGTCATTTTATATAAAATTAATAAAGTATGATTATTTTTTTAAGGAAACGAAACCATTTTATAAACAACAACAAATATTTGAAACTCGACTATCCACAAACGATAAAAGCTCGACCTAAATATTGAGAGTAGCATTTTCTAAAATCACTCTGGAATTACATTGGGCAAAGCATTGACATTTCGAATTACGAAGTTCACATTAAAATAAGGTTAATAAGCAAACACATTTTTTCAACGGTATAGAATTAAATACATCGCAAACATTTCTTATGATCTAGATCCGATTCCATTGTACCATCTAACGATATCCAACAAAGGATTGCGATAGTTCGAATCTTTCAACCATAATTCACTGTTAGTGATATGCAAATATAAATCTCAAGCGATGTTGTTCGAAAGAGAATCAACCGTTTTAACAATCAATTCATCATTTACGTCGGTTATTTGATTGAGATAAGCAAACTAATATTCCAAAGCAACAACAAAGAAAATACAAAAGACTATCGACAGAGGAGAAAAATCACAGGCTCTCACATAAAGAAAGAAAAACAACATGAAAAATACAATGATGAACATTATTTAAAACTAGATTTAGAAAACAAAATATATATAAATACGAAAATTAGAAAAATTATTTCACATTTATTAATTACATAACAACAAACACTATAACAAAAAATGGTTTTTTTCAACACTTATTTTCGGCTCTTTTTATTAAGTGTCATTAATTTTTGGCACTTTTTAACAAGTGCCGCTAGTTTTCGATACTTTTTAATAAGTGTCTTTAGATTTCTTGTACTATTTAATAAGTGTCGCTAATTTTTGACACTTTTTAATAATTCTCTCTAAATTTTCGTCACTTTAAGTAAGTGTCACTACTTTTCGGTACTTTTTATTAAGTGTCGCTAGTTTTTGACCTTTTTTTTTGTAAAGTGCCGCTAATGATGAGAAAATTATTATTACATTTTCTTTTAATTTTTAATTCAATTATATTTTTTCTCCTAACTTGTCATTAATTTGTTACTAATATTGTATTTATACGATTACAATCATTAAAAAATGCACTTTATAAACTTAAACTTATGTATGCTAATAAATACTTATGAGCGACTATATATATCAAATAATGATTTATCTTAGTAGGAGAGCACATGTTCATATTTATAAGGTCATGAGTTCGAATTCGGGTAAGTACTTTTTAATGTTTCTTAAAAATATGACACTTTAAAATTGCCAAAAATTTTCGGCACATTTGTAAAGTGCAAGTGCCAGAAAATGTGTCGAAAGTTGTTTTTTCAACACTTTTTTCCATTTTCAGCATTTTTAAAATGTCACTAAAAATTATATTTATTATAATAAATTAATAAATGTGAAATTGAGTTAAATAGATCAATAAATAGTAAGCAAGAAAAACATATTGATTATGGAGAAAGTGACCCAAGATGATTGTTGAGATTACGTCGTTTTCATACAGTTTATATTATCATATAACTCGACATCTCATCATCACGCCGAAGGATATTAGCCGGAGACCACACCGGCAAGTCGTTTGTTCGTGGTTTCAGATCATAGTAGCTGGAGATCAATCTATTGCTGTACTAAGGCTGATCTGAATCATTTCCTGCTTCATAAGTTTGATTTCATTGTCGAGAAACGATAATACCAGACCTTGAAACTTCGATTAATCACAGACATGGTATCAGACGGACATACAGCTACTGCCTCTAGTGAACCAATCCATGAGAACGTTGGGAAAATAACCCATGTACGGATGCAAGTGCTGGGAATCGTACTGCCAACTTACCTCCTCCTAGGAGGACCACCCGCTCCAACAGCGTGGTCGACGGGATGGGGTTGCAAGATAGGAGGAGGGAGAAGAGGCACATGCCTAATCAAGGAGTGAGTCAGCAAGCAAAAGGATCCAAACAGGTCGAACAACTGTAGGCGACATTGCAGGTCCCTCAACTTCTCAACTTAGTAAGAAGGTGATGTAGCAAGAACCAGCACCAGGAACAGGGGCTTAGGGCTGGACGCATGGGCGACCGCGCAAGGGAGATTGGGCGGCCGCGCAGGAGTTGAAGAAAATAAGCAATATCGTCTGTCTAAGTGGGCGACCGCACAAGAGAGGTTGGGCGGCCGCGCAGGCTGTCGAATTTCAGCAGATTTGTTTCTTTTTTTTTCAGTTTTTAAATAATTACTTTAAGGGTAGTTTAGGGAATTAATATTCCGTCTTTTTAATTAGGGTTTTCAGTAGGATTTTAGCTCTAGAATGTTCTGTTCTCTATTATAAATAGTTTCATTAGGAATTGTAATTGAGAGAGTTTAATTTTGATAAATTATTCTGATTGCTTTGCAATTGTGAGTCTTTCTTGACTTGTTGAAGGTGGATTCCTTCGAAAGAGTGGATTTCTTCTGTTATTTGAGGTTCTCATCTTTTAGGTGTTAATCTTGTCAAACTCTAATTCGTGGATTCGAATTGGGTTAATTAGTCATTGTTTCAATTAATTGCCTATCCGGTTACTATTTTTCTTTTAATTCCGCTGCAACACTTTACATCAGTTGGTATCAGAAATCGGACGATCCAAGGGTTCTCCGACGAAGTGATGATTAACAATGGTCGAGGAGACGATTATGCTATTCTTGAAGACATCAATGTTCGTCTAACACAGGCTCGACAACAAGAAGAATATTTCTTTGCAATGGAGTCAATATTCGCAGAGAGAGGCTACTATCAGGATCAACAGCTGCGTATATCCCATTCAGAGGATACTCGGCTCGCTAGGGATGAATATTGGGCGAATTCCGATTTGTATTATTCTAAAGCATGTTCTTGTTCCTGGCAAATCCGACGTTTGGAGGCGAAATTATCCGCTGAAATTAGGCGTTTGGAGGAGGCCAAATCTACTCCAGACCCTAAAGTTTTGAATGATGATTTCAAGGGAGAGGAGATTATTTGTGAAATCACAGACGATTTTTGCGTTATTCAGGTGGAAGAAAATAAGGATGAAGAGCTATGTGAGGTTACAAGGAGCGAAGAAAATCAGGTATGTGATGACCTTATTACTACCAATTTAATCGTACCTGTTAACGCAGTGTTCAGGTCAAAAGAAGATATTATTTATAAAATTGAAGATATAATGATTACTGTTGATCACGGGGAGGACGTGGAGGTAGATCGACACAAGGATGATGGGAACGATACTATAATTTTATATCTAGAAGAAATTATATTATGTCGAGTTGTGTTGAAGGGGCGGATATATTCCAAGTATTTGTTTAAATGGGACGGAGCATTTCAAATCATCTTAGGTCCTATTGTGCGAAAGAGTTTAATTTACTCGAAATATCTTTTTAAGTGGGACGGAATTTTTCAGACGTCAAAGCCTGAAGTTGCATATTCAAATGCTGGACGAATCACCGCCATGGGATGTTCTTTTTATGATTGCTCGGATTCAGGGACGAATCCGTTTAAAAAGGGGGCGCATGATGTAGCAAGAACCAGCACCAGGAACACGGGCTTAGGGCTGGACGCATGGGCGACCGTGCAAGGGAGATTGGGCGGCCGCGCAGGTGTAAGTACCCCAATCTGGATCACCCTCTCCTGAGCACATGAGAAACACCGCAGACTCACAAACGCAGTCTCGAAGACCTCTGGCACTCAAAACCCTCAAAAAACCCTCAGCCAAACCAAGGGATGAACTTTTCTGGGATAAAAAGGGACAAAAGGACCTTTTGGGAAATTTCAGGAAATCAGAAAAGCAATTAAGGTCCGTACGGACCTCTTTGTTTCAATGATTACTAAATCCCCTTAAAGTCCACAATATTCCCTCAAATCCCGGAGAAATCATTACCCCCCCTGCATGGTTGGTCCGTACGGACCTCTTTGCATGCTGAGATGGTCCGTACGGACCTCTTTGCAAAGGGGACACCATCATTCCAGAATATTCTTAATTATTACAGATTCCCTCAAATCGAGGAAAACTAAAATTCTGGATAACCTAGGAGGTCCGTACGGACCTCTTTGCAATTTTCTGGCACTATAAATAGAGGGCTCCCTCTCCCTCATTTACACATATTTTCCTCTTCTCTCCTCTCCAGGCACCCCTCTAAGAGCCTTCGGGGCAATTCCGGCCCCTTTCGGATCCTTCCGAGGCCTTCCGAGGCCCCTCGAGGTGCTCCGAAGCCTCTTCGAGCGCTCCCGCGATGCTCCCGCGCTGCCCCGAGGCACTCTCGAGGTACTCTGAGGCCCCTCGTGGTACTCCGAGGCCTTGCCTGGTCTTTCCCAAGGTGTCCCGGCTCTTTCCGAGTCAAACTGGTAGCTTGAACGCACGTCGAAACTCTGCTCGAGTGACTCCTGCCATCCCAACGCACGCCGAAACTCTGCTCGAGTAATCCCTGCAATCCCAACGCACGCCGAACTTCTGCCCGAACGCAGCCTACAATCTCAACTCACGCCGAAACTCTGTCCGCAGACAACCGGCCCCTTCTGAAGCAATCCCGGTCCGTGCCGGAACACTATTCCATCCTCAAACACTATTCCCCAGCGGAAGACAGACACGAACCAATATTGGTAAGGCTTCCTTCCATTACTATTTCAATACATTTCAATACGTAGTGTACAATGTAGACATCCGATACAGCATGCATTTTTAAAAGCACACACACACACACACACAACAGTTAAAGAATATTAGGGGTATCCGAAAGACTCGTTTTTACGAGGCGACTCGGGTGAGCTCTAAGATTCTAATATTCTCTTCCTGAGGAGTCATCTGACCTCCGAACTCAAAATCTCATCACACAAAAATAGTTTATTTCTAAACTGATGCCCTTTTCAATGTTTTGGGCTTAATAAAAACGACGTGGCGACTCTACAACTGCGAAAACAACGGCGAGACACCTCCAACACGCTAAAACGGAATAAAGCCAGATGCCGGGGCGCGAACGCGCTGCCTCTCGGATTCGGGCAACTTCCGAAAGCGACAAATGCGAGATGCACGGGGCTCCGCGCGCGAGCCGGATCTCGGGTAATTTCAGTTGGCGACTCCGCTGGGGATCTTTTTGTTTTAAAATCTTTTTAAACAAAACAAAAGATTTTTAAAACAATGATGAGGGTCAAACTTTCATTTTACCCCCTTTCTTTAACTGTTATGTGTGTGCACGTGCTTTACTTTTTTATTTTACAAAAAAAATAAAAATACAAAAAAAAAATGCATCAATATACATCTGTGCATACATTTAAAATTCTTCAAAAATTTATGTTTTACTCAGAAAAAGAATTTTAGAGACCGCACACTACGCGCATTGCTGCCTCGGTTACACCGCACACTACTCACACAGCTGCCTCGGTTACACCGCATGCTACGCACACTGCTGCCTCGGATACACTGCACACTACAACCCTCAACCCGGAGTGGTCTCAGTTGCAGTCCGTTTGGTCTTCCTAGGCCTCTTGGACGCGCACGGGATCATTCCAAACATCCCATCCTAGCCAAGCGTCAACCCCGCACGTTTGAGTCTTGAGTCACACTCTGTCTGCACTCAGTTGGTTTTTACCGGTCCCGTGTCATACAAGCCTGGATACATATCCTATGCCGGCCATTTTCTGAGTCGAAGCTCGGAACTCAAGATCCCTTGCGAAAGCAAAGCGATGAAAGGTCATGCTAAAATCTTGACCTGATCTTGATTTCCGAAGCTACACCTGCACGATGTTCCGTCCCGATGTACATCCATGCTCACATGACACCATGTCATCACGCCTTTGATACGTCAGCCATGACGATATGACCCAGCCAACGCCTAACGTCACAGATCTCTTGCGCAAGCAAGGTAAAGAGAGGTCATGCCGAACTCTAGACCTGATCTTGACTCATTGGCCGGCTCAGTTCACTATTCACATGGCTAACGCATCAAGACGAACATGACAGGCTCGGTCCTTAGGTTCGATTTTTTCTTTTAGGCCGGTGGAAACCGCTTGCCCTATAGGACCCTCGCCCGGGGCTGTCCACCCTGGAATGTCGAAATACAGTGCAAAACGAGGGGCTTATAGCCGCACGTATGGTCTCCATCGACCCAGATCTAGCATAGTTGCGAAAAAGAAGAGAAATCTTTTCCAACCTACCTAGGACTCGAGAAAACATGTTTTAAGTAAATTAAAACAACAAAAAATATAAAAAAAATGTAAAAGAAGCGGAAACCGCATGCCACGTGAGCTTTCCCCTTTATCCCGAGAGGCCATTTACGTGTCTAAACCTTGCCCGTCACCCTCCAAATAACCGAGAGTGGTTGAGAATACCCGGAGCCGCCTTTTCGCATTGAGGTCACAAGGTCCGACAGCCCTTCCAGCTTCAACGGTCCGCACCGTCCGCTACTCTCCCATGACGGATCAACAGATAACGGTGAGGGAAACGGGACCCCGCCACTAAGGAACCTCCGGACAATGGAGGAGGTGCTGCGAGCCTTCGAAACCAACAAGAAGCGCCAAGAAGAGCGCAAGCCTGGATCGTAGACACCTTGCGTCTTCGAGGAACCGTTGCAGTTCCCCAACCTGACGGAACCTTTAGTCTCATAGAGGACGAAGACATACCGGCTCCCCCGGTTTCTCAAAGCTATCAACAGGTTCCGCCTCCGCCAAGTTACGAGATCCCAGCAACGCTGCGGCCTCTCGCTCAAAGCTCCTCAGCGCGCCAAGCAGCCCGACATGCCCGCCTCAAGATAGTCCGCTTCCGGCTCTGCACATCAAGCTCAGTATCAACAGCACACATACGTGCCTGCTCCACCAGATCCCAATGCATCTCGGTATCCCCCAGGATTCAATAATTTGCCTCTATATGAGCCTCGCAGCCATAATTAGAAGTCCCCATGCCTACCGGGGACAGGCATCCCGAGTGGATATCCCGATATCTCAAGCTTGCCACCTGCTAGTCTGCCACTTGGGGCTAATGAATCATTTCCCCAATTCCCAAACACAACCCTTAGAGGACCTGGCAATCACGCCCCTAACTTCAGCACTCCAGGGTATGGGTTGGTGTACACTCAACTACCTCCCCAAGACTCCCGAATGGCGATCCCATCAGCCAATTCACCTCCATCTTCGGTTTCTATCACCGAAAATGGTAACCCGCCTCAACCTGCCGATCCCCACATGGCTTGGCTGATCGAGCAAATGAAGGACATGCAAGGCAAGCTAGCTAGTTCTCGGAAGGACTCCCTCCTGCCCACTGATCCAAGCAAAGTAGTCCCGCTCCCTCCGAAATTCAGGATGCCGAAAATGGAAAAGTTTGACGGGATAGAATGCCCAAAAACCCACATCGACACCTATGTCCTGGGTATGAGAGCCAAAGGGGCAACCCCTCAACAGATGGCGGATCACTTTCAGCATTCTCTCAAATCCACAGCGCTAAGGTGGTTCCTCAACGTAAAGGCAGAAAACCGCTCCACGTGGGATCAAATCAGCGAGATCTTCCTAGAGAAGTACCGCGCCAACCTCGAGTGGGAAACGAACCGCCACGATCTACAAGCCACCGAGCAAAAGGATGACGAACCAGTAGGTGAGTTCTACAAAAGATGGAACTGGAAGCTTAGTGAGATAATGGATCCACTTTCCAAAGAAGAGCAGATGGACATCTTCCATTCCTGCCTCAAGCCATCTTTGAGGACCTTGATCAGCCACCATTTCTATCCAGATCTCCGTGCCATGGTCAATGCCGGAACAAAGTTTGAGAAGACTCTGAGTCTTCAAAAGACCACAGCAACCCCTGCCTTATCCTACCGCTATCGAACAAACTTGGCAACCTCAACTCCTGCCCCGAACAAAGGAAAAGAAGCAGCTGGAACAGTACACTACATCCAGAACGGAGCTCAAGTGAACCGCGATCAAGCAGCCCCAAGGAATAATAATCCCCCTCGCTTCCCACAGTTCCAGCATCTCGACAATCTCGAAATGCCCCTGGGCCAAGTATTTGAAGCTTTGGTAAAGCGAAATCTTCTCAAACCTCTCGAGAATTTCCAACCAAAGACTCCCAAACCCAACATGGATATGAGCAAGCACTGCGCCTTCCACAACTACCCCGGCCACACCACCGACAATTGCTTCGTACTAAAGCAGGTGGTCCAGGGGCTAATCGAAGAAGGAAAGTTGGAATGCCCCCGTGGCCCCAATACCATCGGAAATCCATTCCCCCGAAACGATAGGGTGAACTCAATAGCCTTTGACGAAACTCCAAGCGAGAGCAGACCCCCTGCAATTTCCGAAACCGTCAGCATGCTGTCTCGCTACGACTGGGAACATGAAACCAGAGCCAAAAGGTCTCATGACCGAGAATCCAGACAAGAACGCCCAAGGGCAACTGTCTCCTTACGATCTTTGCCCCGACCAAGGCACACCAATGGATGGATCGAACGCTCCCCAGAGGAGACTGAGTCAAATGGCAGCACGGGAAGCGGTTTAGCCTTCACAGACGATGACTTGCCGATATGTGAGAATCGACACAACGAGGCCCTGCTCATCCTCATAAAAATAGAGATGTTCTTTCTCCCGAACGTCTTGATTGATAACGGCTCCGCAGTCAACATCATCGCCTTGAGTACACTGAAACGACTCCGTATCGACCGCTCCCTGATAAGGCCTTCACCCCGGGTAATCCGAGCCTACGACTCCACTGCGCGACCAATCGTAGGAGTCATCAATCTGAGGATCCAATTTGATGCACAACTGGAGTCGGTAGAGTTCCAAGTCGTGGAAATCAAACCAACCCTCTCTGCCTTGCTGGGACGACCTTGGATACATCAGATGAAAGCAGTATCATCTACTCTTCACCAATGCGTGAAATTCATCAACGCCAATGGAGTGATCGAGGTGATCCGCGGAAGCAGTACAATGGCAAGCGCTTGGCCGGCAAGCTACGACCCAGAAGAAGGTCCCGATATGACCGAATACTCTTCTCCAGATGAGTCTCCAATCCTGTCCCGCTACGAAGTGGATCCCTACATCCACGCTCTAAGCCGTGATGAGCTAGAAATCGAAGAGCTCATGGGTCAAGACGACAACTCTGACATATGCGACTGTGAAGAATGCTTAAGAGAAGATCAAGAGATGGACACCCAGATGGAGATTGATCGAGGAGTAGACCCTTACTTCGCCGAAAACCCTCTTGCAAACTGGCTCATTACCGATCCCCCGGTACAAGACAACCCTCTGGCCGACACTCTCGGATCTTACGGGGACAAACCCATCACAAAGATAGTTCAATTCAACATTCCAGTGTCCGACCTAGATGAACAGTGGCGCAACCTCCTCCAAGGCCTAATCAGGGAAGGAGATATAGCATGCCCTCTCGAATCAGACATTGTAAATGTCGTCCAAGCAAAGATCCCAGATAAAGAGGCGGATTTTATGAAAATGATCAACATCAGCAAGAATCAACTCCGAATCAGCGAATGCTTCCCCCTCTTAGAAGTAGCCCTCGGCGACTTCTATCATCAAAGACCCCCAAGGACTGGTAGCAACACTAATGGAGGGACATCATAAGGGGAGCAACCAAAAACCTCCGCGATCTGGTTTGAAGTCAAACCACATGCAAGCTATCTTCCGGGACTCGTGCCAATGAAAGATTGGCCACCAGAGCCATCACCACTCCCTCTAGAGCTACAGCCGGCCAAGAGTAATGAAGCCTGGTCCAATCCCTCGTTGCCTATAGTCTAGCTTCGAGTCTTGTTGTCTGTGAATTCACATCTTTTGAGTCTTTTGACGGCTTTACGCCCAACGATTGTGAGTCTTTGATCAACAATGTACAGTCCTCACGCTTTCAATAAAAGGTCCGACCTTTCTAAAAAATCCTTTCATTGCATCTTTAACAAATGATGAGTTAACTAATCAAAACAGTTAATAACAATTCATCTATACAAAAAGGCAAACACATTAATTGAATAAATGCATCAAGCAAACATTTAAGCATGTTGTCAAACAAGAGAAAAACCGGGCCCAAGCTGCCGAGGAGGTTTTAATCACAGCGATTTGCAAGATTGCTGAGGAGCCAAAGAGACGCAAGTCCACAGCCATTTCCAGCATAACCAGATCTCCCAATACCTCAAAAATGGGGAAACCGCCTTCATGAACGAAGAGGGTCAACACAGAGAAGGGGTCAAATCCAAGAGCATCATGGCCCTAAAACGCCTCGCCTCTCACTTTGTCATCCTTGGGGACATGCTGTACAAGAAGCGCTACCATGGACCACTCCTACGCTGCATCAGCCAGGAAGAAGCAAGCGAGTTCATGAACGAAGTCCACAATGGGGCTTGCGGTCCCCACATGAACGCTAGAGCCCTGATGCAAATCATTCTCATGATGGGCTACTACTGGATCTCCATGGATGCAGACTGCATTCACTTTGTCCGAAGCTGCGACAAGTGTCAACGGTTCTCCAACCTCAATCATCTACCTCCCCACGATCTCTACTGCATGACTACACCTTGGCCTTTTGCCACTTGGGGAATTGACGTCATCGGAAAAATTGCTCCGCCAGGCAGCAACGATCACGAGTTCATCTTAGTAGCCATCGACTACTTCACCAAATGGGTCGAAGCCAAGTCCTACAAGATACTCACCTCCAAGAAGGTCGCTTATTTCCTCAAGGAAAACATCATATGCCGATACGGCATCCCAAATGAAGTCATATCCGACAACGGTTCACACTTCGAGGGGGAATTCGACAGACTGTTGGCCGAATTCAAGATCACACGCCACAAATCTTCTCCCTACCGGCCACAAACAAATGGCGCCGTAGAAGCAGCAAACAAGACTCTCGAACGGATCATCCGAAAAATGACCACCCGAGGACGAGAGTTTTTTCAATTGTTCGTCTTGAACTATTTAAAATAAAGATCTCTTCAGTTTTCAATTTCATTGGTTGGCCCGAGAAGCTGCACCTTGCACTTTGGGGCTACCGAACATCAGTCAGAACAGCCACGGGAGAAACCCCATTCGCCCTAACATACGGGATGGAAGCAGTCCTTCCCATTGAACTGGAAATTCCCTCACTCCGAGTGCTGCTGGAAAATGACGTCAACGAAGTCGAATGGCTCCGAAGCCGACATGACGAATTGGCTCTGCTAGACGAGCGACGACTAAAGGCCATGGAACACGTCCGAGCCTACCAAAGCAGGATGGCGAGAGCTTTCGACAAGAAAGTCAAGTCCCGAGACATCAGGGAAGGCGACCTTGTACTCAAAGAAAAGCCTCCCACTCGAACCAACCCACTGGGAAAATGGGAACCAACATGGATCGGCCCTTTCGTGGTTCAAAAGATCTTCTCCGGAGGTGCCATGAAGCTGACAGACCTAGACGGCAATCCCTTCATGAATCCAGTCAACGGAAGCAAACTTCGCAGATACTTCGCCTAAAGAAGAACAACTGTGCATCTATTGGCACTCCATGTAGTGTCGAACTACGCAGACCTGAGCCCTCTAGTCCGGGGGAACGTAGGCAACCTTAATTGGTCCGGTCTAAAAACACACAAAAAAGTCAAAAGTTTGAATGTCAACAAAGACCTCCATCAAGCTACGTACTTTTCAAGAGCACGCCCCCAACGTCACCTTGACCAAGTCAAACGACGGCGGTAACATCAAAGAACATCCGAAGGTCACTCAACGTCAAACGACTGACCCATGTCTGCTTCCAAGCCAGGGGCTTGTCTTTGCCCTCACGCGCTTCAAAAAAAAAAAAAAAACAAAAAAAAGAGAGCTCGAGCAAGGGCTCACAAAAAAAAAATTAAAAAAAAACTCTAGCAGAAGCTACAAAAAAGAGGTCAAGAGCCCGACGCCAACAAAGGGCAAGGAAGCTACGGAAAAGGCCGTCAAAACGACTTGTCAGGGGATCATCCAACCCCTCAAACAAAAAGCCCAAGCAAAGGGGATTGCCGTCAGGGCCCAGGCCGCTTCAGTCCGCAAATGCAACAGAAAGGTCCAAAGCTGGACGCCTCCAAGGTTCACAAAAGAAACAAAAAGCGAACAAGAGATCTTGCGTCTCGACAAAGCTTTAAAAGTAAATCACAAATCACTAACGGTTACAACATTTCTTGATGAGTTCAAGCACGGTCTACTCTCAAGTTCACAACATGCTAAAAGACAGCTTAATACATTTAACAAATAATGTGTTTACAATGCAATGAATGGATACCTAGGAGGTCATTCTGCGCCATCTGCGGTTGTCCCCTCGCCATTCTTCCCTTTCTTCCCTCGTCCCCGGCGAGTCTTCTTTCGCTCCACGCGAACCAACTCCGCGTCTCTCAGTCCGAGATCAGGGGTCCTCCCCGTAGAGTCCAACAATCCAGCAGCTCTCAGGGCTTCATTCGCCCGTGCTTCGGCTCGGATCTCCTCCCTGCGAGTCTGCAAAAGAGGACCTCTCCCCGTCAGTCGGTCAACTCTAGTCTCGTAGTCAAACAAAGTGTCTCCCGTCACATCCTGAGGGTCAGACCAGGCTTCGGCACTCCTAAGGCAATAGCTACTACGGCACCTAGGTCCCAGAATCGCTCCGCGCCTGCTCCCCAAAGCCGCTTGGGACTGCCCAACACGCTGCTCATACCAGGCCAAGTACTGAGTCGTCAATACGACACTCTCCCGACGTCTAAGGAGCACCACAGGAGGGAAAACGGAATACTTCCATACCCTCAGAAAATACAAGAAAGCACCTGGAGCTGCCATACAAAGAGGAGCTATCTCCGCAGTAGCAAGGTCATCCCAGCCCAACAAAGGCTCCTGCTTCATCCCAAACTGCCGGGAAACAAGCGACGGAATATAGAAAGAGGACCAAGACAAACCTGGAACTCTGACAACATAGGACCCTTCCTGAAAGGCCCTCCTAGTCTCAATCCCCTAGTGCGGAACCCACGAACGGATCTGATGTGTACCAAGTTGTGCCATCCATCTCTCCCAGGCGGACTGATCCATATCTAACACAAGAGGTCGCTGAGCAAATGACCACGGGCTAAACGACGTCGGAGCCTCGGGCATGGCCTGAAGTCTCTCTCGCAGCCACAAGGTGAGTAAAGCGGGGCTTCCCCCTCTCATGAACCGATCCCAGTCGCCAGACGGTCAATACCATGAAGAGTCTCCCCCAGCACCAACGGGACAATATCCTCTCCAGCTCTGCAGTGCCCAACCACATCTAGCAAAGCGCCATCGCAAACCTCGAGGGAGCTGACCATGAAAAGCGTCGCTATCACGCACAAGGCAAATGCATCCCAAGAGACATCACTCTCGTCATCAACCATGAACCGCTCCGGCAGCGCAGAAATATCAATATGACCCGAATCAAGGATCATGCCCTTCACTTCTCCCAATGAAGTACGAAGAAAACCTGCAAGCTTCACGCTCACAGCAGCGCCACCAATTAAGGGAAGCGAGATGGCCTCCACCTCCGGTCCTCCAATCAAAGCCCGAAAATCCTCAAAGGTAGGCACCATTTCATTGTAGGAGAAGCAATACACATGTCTCCTAGCATCCCAGAACTTCGCGGCAGCCCGCAACAACTCCCAATCAGGAACCAACTCCTTAAAAGACCAAATCGAGCAAAGTCGAAACCTTACCTCGAAAGCCCGCCTCTGATGCCTCATACGGCGTCGCATCCACATTTTCAGCTGCTCAAGGAAGTGTGCTTGCCGCTCCTGCGAAAGCCTTGGCAAAATTCTTGGAACGTACGAAGAATCCATGGCAAAAATGGAGGTTCCTAGAGAAAATGGGGAAGAAAGCTCAAAAATGGCTGCAAATGGGGAATGGGGAAAGTCCAAACACTGGAAAGCATTTATTTCCTTCCCAAAAGCAAGGCTGGTCCGTACGGACTTCTTTGCAACCAAGGTCTGTCCGTACGGACCTTATTGCATCTTGGCCCCACTTTCTTAGCAAACTGGCCAATAACCACTGTCCCCAGCAGGACCTTGCTCCAAACTGCCCAAACACTGGTCAAAGCCATTTCCGGCAAGCATACACTACCCACAAACACTCTCTCAGCTCACGTGGCATGCAAAAAAAAAATAATAATAATAGCAACAATTCCTAGGACAATTCCCGGGAATCACAAATACGACATTACATCTTAAAATAAAATACTTTTGCCATGAAAATACAAGTGTTTTATTACAGGTACCCATAAATGTCTGTTGCTAAACAAAAAAAAAAGGGAAAAGGGATATGGAAAGAGGGAAAGAAAATGAATCCTAATCCGACTCCTCAGCATCATCATCACTGACATCCTCAAGCGAGAAGTCGGGCATCCCGGTAAACTCGCCAGTCACATCCTCATCATTAGATGCGAGCCCCCTCACGAGGTGGTACTCAAGATACTCGAAGGATCGAAGCCGAAAAAGGGTCAAAATAGGCATGCCACGACGAACCCTCACCACTGTGCATCCGGCGGAGGAAAGAGCGATGAAGTGCAACGGTCTCGAGCTCCAGGGACGTCCGGCATCCATGCTATGCCGCCCCGCGAAGGTCCCTCTGTTGTGGCTCCGGCTCGGCTCTCGGTGGAGGAACATCTGAGAATGCCTCGAAGGCATCGGCTCGTGCGCCGCGCACGTCGCGAAGGCGCGAAAGACCTCGACGCCATCTTCTTCGCGAAGGACCTCATCGCCACATAACGGCGTGTCAACATGTCATAGGCTCTCCCGGGACCTACACAAGCAAGCGACGAAGAAGCGCTCGGCAATACGGTCATACTCAAAAAAAAAAAAAAAGAGAAAAATACGTAAAAGATGCCGGGATGGAAAAGAGTAAGCACGCTCACCGGCTTATCGGGATCCACTCGGTAGGCGGCGGGGAGCTGCTCGGGGACGGAGTACTGAGACACCCTCCTCCTCGACGAGTCCCCACGAACATACGTGAAATCCGGCCCGAGGCACCGGAACCTCTGGGGACCACTGCGGACCGGCCTCCCTCTCCCTCGCCCGACACACTGTGGCGTCCTCGGCTTCCTCCTCACGAAGGCTCCATACTCCTCTCGATACAAGACAAACTCGCTGGGCACTCACGCCGCCCCAAATACCTCTCAAACTCCAATACATCCATATCCAGGGAATCCAACATCCCGAAGGTGGGTCCCTCGGAGCCAAGGGAAGCATACCTCGGGCAATCTTTGCCGCTAAAAAGACCCGCTCTCCCAGTACATGACGTCGCAGTCGGGCCCCGCGGCATCTTCCCATTGCGCCGTCACCACGGGGAGCCCCTCGAACTCATCAACCTCGTATGCGAACGGGGATCTGAGAACAAACCTCTCCGGGCTATCTCTCTCCCGGATGCTCCTGCACCTCCCCGTAGGAAATGGTGAGCTTATCCTGTTGGTCCTCCTCTTCCTCGTCGGGCGTGCCCGGCCTAACATAGCGGGATAGGCGCTATGGCCCCGAGATCTCTATCCCACGGGAAGCCTTTGAAAGATCTCGTAGAACCACACTGCGACAAAAGCGGAAAAGGCTCGGTGCAAGAGAAAACGGAAAATGACGGGTTGCTAATCAAAAGCGGCAATGAACTCATACCTCCAAAGCAAAATCAAAAGCGAGGCCAAAGAGCGGCCACACCTTCTGAACCGATCCAAGGAGAAGTAAAGCTCGGCCAGCCCGCCTCTCCCCAAGCTATGTCACAAACTCCCTCCAAGTCAATCAAGCTCTCCAACAGAGCAAAAGGAGCCGTCATCGCATGGTTCGAGAACAAAGTCTCGGAAAGGGCAAACCACAGAAAGGAGCGCGCTAGCTGCTCCGCCGTCACCTGGCCGGTACCCCGACAGCAGGCCCCAATACTGGCCATAATCCTCGTCTCCACATCGCTATACAGCATGCCCAGGCCCTGTAAGTACCCAAATCCGGATCGTCCAAATCCGTCAGAAAGTTAACCGAAATCCGTTAACTGGCCCGCTCCAGGTTAACCGGAACTCGTTTAACTCCCCGTTGCTGTGCCAACGCGATGTCCCGGGACTGCCCCGTGCATCCCGACGTCGAACCGTACTTAACACGTGTCATCTCACGTAAAAGTATGGCTTTCCACTGAAAACGCATTTTCCGGCACTTTCAGGGCGTTTCGGACATTTTCCGGTGTTATTTTAAAAACGGACAAAAGCCGGGACCAGGGAACGAATTCCAATAAGTTTGGTGACTCGAGAGGGCACGTGGCGGCCATGCCACCTCCTCTAGTCACCCTTCAATCACAAATCAAGGCTAAAAGACCAAAATACCCCTGATTTGCAAGCCTAGTCCGGCGGACTCCCTGTGCATTTTTCTGAAATTGCCAGCAAGTCCCCAGTTTCCAAAATACCCAAAACCCCTGGATTCGAGTCCAAGTCCGTCCAGGACTCCTACGCAATTTTCACCCTATAAATAGAAGTTCTTTGTCAAAGGCAAAAGAGGACCAAATTCACTCCAAAAATCACCACTCCACGGCCTAAGCAGTTTTCACCCCTTCCGAGCTCCCGTTTCGTCTCGATTCGCGTGAAGCCTTCGTATTTCGATCAAATACGCACCTTACTACTTCGAAACAACCTTTCGAATCACTTTTCGTGTCCCGTACACACCTCCCAAGCCAAAGGAGTCAACTCTAGCCATAGGTATAACTCCCTCTCTCTAAATCTCTCGTTCTGTCTCGGTTTACGCACCAGTCGCTACAACCGTTTCGAACGTCGTTATCAAAATGTAGACGCCTCCGTCTAACGGGGTCCGATACGTTTTAGCCCCTCGATCCTCTTCTCTTTCCGTAAGAGAAGTAATCACGGGTTAAAACGGCGTTCCGACCCCGTTCCGTTTACTTTTATTGTCATTTACCAATTCCGGATCGATCGATCCGTCGATCGTCATTTTAATTTCTGTCATTTACAAATCCGAGCCGTTTGGCCTCGTTGACTGTCATTTACAAATCCGAGCCGTTTGGCCTCGTTGATCGTCATTTACGAATCCGGATCGTTTGATTCCGTTGATACCGCACTTTAAATATTGTCATTTACTAAGTCCGACCCGTTTGGATCGTGATAGTATTTACTTTTCAAAGTCCGAGTCGCAACCCGATTCGTTGATCGCATATCATTTAAAACGCATTTTTTCCCGTAAAAATCGTTAACAATGTAATGCCCGGTTCAAAACCGGAGTTCGTCCGTCAAACTCTCTTTCAAAACGCGCAAATGACGTTCGGCCTCCGAATGCTCATCTTCAAACTAAAAGCCGCCATTTGACACTTAAAATCATTTAAAACGCATTTTTCCCGTAAAAATCGTTAACAATGACACGCCCGGTTCAAAAAAACCGGAGTTCGACCTTCGAACTCCTTTTCAAACTCAAAATCGACGTTTGCCACGCAAACGCTCATTTCAAACTCAAAACCGATGTTTGTCATTCAAACGCTCGTATTTTCAAACAAAGTCACCTAATCAACGTTTGTCATTCAAACCAAGATTAAGCTTGTCATTCAAGCCCCCATTTCAAAAGACACACACACACACACACACACGATTTCGAGAAAGGTAGAAAGACTCGTCATGCGAGGCGTTTCGGGCGATCTCGTAATACTCTACCCGAAACGTAACTTGACCTCCGAACCTAACAATCTCTGGTACAAAAAGCTTTTTACTCGTTTTTGCTGCCAATAAAAATGATCCCCGTTTTCAAAGCCTTTTCCTAAGTTTTTGCTACCAATAAAAACGACACCTTTTCACAATAGCCGTTTCTCAACGTTTGGGCTCAAAATACAAAAACCGCGTGGCGACTCCTCATTTTTCCTTCCCATGAAGCGAGGTCTCAGACACCAACCCCTCCGCGAAAGACAACCGCCTTTCGCATCGCGCGAAATCCGGGTAATTTCAGTTGGCGACTCCGCTGGGGAAAAGATACTTTTTTCAAAACTGCCGATGTTTTCTAAAAAGCCTTCCGTGGGTCAAACTTTCGTTTACCCTTCCTCGTTTTCGTGTGTGTGAGTTCCTTTAAACCTCGAACGGTTTTTGTTTCGAAAGGCATTACATTGTCAACTTTTCAAAATCATACCATGTTTGTGCATCCCCATTCATGTTTGATTTTCATGCTGTCTTTTGAACTGTGCATCATAAATTCTTTAAGACACATTCTGAAAAAATCTCTGTTTTTACTCAGAAAAAGAATTTTAGTGACCGCACACTACGCGCACTTGCTGCCTCGGAACACCGCACTTCACGTGCACTTGCTGCCTCGGTACACTGCACACTACAACCCTAACCCGGGATGGCCTTATCAGTTGCACTCCGATTGGTCTGCCAGACACCTTTCGGGGGCGCACGGGGTCGTCCCAAACATCCCATCCTCGCCCGTGTAAGCCATGCACTCTTTGTGTCACACTTTGTCCAAGACCCCGGTTGGTTTTTGGCTTAGCTCGTGTCATAAAGCCTAAGTGTATGTTTTTCACGCCGGGCCCCGCTCCGAGTCAAGCTCGAGAGTTTGAGACCAAAGGTCGTTCCCGACCCGAAGTCTTGAGCTTTTCAGCCTTGACTTTGACGCGGAGCTCTGCCGAAAAATATACCCGAAGGTTCAATGTGACGCCGTGTCACCAAACCTCGCCGTATGTATCGTACCAGCCACAACTTGGCCAACGCTAAAAGCTAAGGTCTCTCGCACAAGCGAGTCGGGAGAGGTCATGCCCAAATTTTGGCACGATCCCCGCCTTAACTTAGGACGTTGACTTCGGCGTGGCCCGTACGTCACACACGTTGAAAGTTTGCGTGATCAGCTAGCCTTAAGTTCACTTTTTCCTTTGTCGATGGAACTCGCTTGCCTTATCAGACCTCGCTCGGGATAGTCCGTCCTAAGAAAGATGATCTACAATGGAAACGAGGGGCTTATAAGCGTAGTGATGAGATCACCGATTAGAGCTCTAGGATTAGTTGCGAAAAAGAAGACCCGCTCTTTTCCAACCGATTAGGACTACGAGAAAACGTGCTTTAAGTAAACATTAATCGGTAGCGCACATTGCACAAGCCCGAAAACCTTGAGCCAAATACCCTTTTCGAAGCCTAAACCCTTCCTTTCGTTCCCTATAGCGAGCGGAAAGTGGTTGGATTTCCGGGTCGGCGCCTTGCCGGGATCACAGTAGCAGCGGCGTCGAGCGGTTCTTCGGTTCCCTCGGTTCCTCGGCCAGAATTTCCGACATGTCTAGCTCACCGAGAAATCGTGACGGGGAAGGACCCCGCCACCGTGAGATATGACATTGGAAGAAGCCATCCGGGCTTGTGAGGTTCACAAGAGGCGAAAGAAGATCGGCGGAATTTCGTGGTACGGCTTGAATGAGCGTGGTATAGCGGCTATCCCGGTCAGACGGTACTTTTGTCTGGTCGAGGATGACGATTCCCGAAACCAGTTCACCAAACCTTCAATCGAGGTTCCTCCCCCGCCAACTTACGGGATGCCTTCCGACGAGGAAAGCAGTAGGCCTAGGCTCCATGTTGCCACCTCTCGGGGCAACCACTGCCATTTGGTCGGCCCAGTGCTACTCCTATCACTCAATATCACCGGCGCACCGCTGGACCATCTCAGGATGCCAATATTCCTCGATACCCTCCCGGTTTCGTCCCGTTGCCTATACACGAATCCACAAACACGGGGACAAACCCCCGATACAGTTCGAGAAAAGGCCCCGTATGTTCTCATATACCAAGCCTTCCACCTCCAATCACTACCGCTCACGTGGTAGCACCCGGCGCCGAGCCTCACAGTCCACCACGGACCCGACCTTAGCACGGATGGTCGAGCAAATGAAAGACACAGAAAGCCGCCATGAGCGGCTCAAAGCGAAACGCTCGAAATCCACGAGATCCAGGGAATGGTCACGCCTCTCCTGCCAAGTTCGAGAATGCGGAGATGGACCGATTCGACGGAACCGAATGTCCTCAAACGCACGTCGACACCTACGTTCTCGGCATGAGAGCAAAAGGAGCAACCCTCCGGTAAATGGTCGACCACTTCCGGCATACGCTTAAAAGTTCGGCGTTAAGATGGTTTCTAAGGGTCAAGCACTGCGGATCGCCACACACAGGAGCAGTTAGTAACATCTTCTGGAGGCAGTGCGGATCCAACTTAGAGTGGGAAACAAGTCGCGAGGACTTAATCACCGCGAGCGAAGCGGATGAAAGTGTTGGGGAATTCTACAAGAGATGGAGGTGGAAACTCTCAGAGATCATGGAGCCACTCTCCCAGATGAACAGATGTGGATCTTGAGTCACGCTTAAGACCGTCCATCAAGAACTCTCATCGGTCACAATTTATTCCCGGATCTCCGGGCCATGGTCAATGCCGGCTCACGGTTCGAGAAGGATCTCAAGGAAAAGTTGGCTCTGCCACGGCCATACAAATACTGCTCGGCGGTCGCATTCAATCCACCCGGCCCCGGCAAAGGAAAGATACGTGCATCGGCCATCCATCCATCGGGGACGACGGTCGGGTAACAGAAACCCGAGTCCACATGAAGCAACAATTCTACTCGAAGCGGCACATGTCGTACACTTCGACAAGTTGGACATGCCAGCAGCAAGATCTTTGGAAGGGTTAATCAAGGAGGGTCTCCTTAAACCGTTGCCAATTACAAACCCAAGAATCCCGTAGCCAATGCGGACAAGAGCAAATCTTGCGCCTTCCATCGGTATCACGGCCATACCAGCGACAAGCTGTTTGGGGTTACGATACGAAATCCAGAACTTGATAGAAGAAGGCAAGTTAGAGCGCCCTGTGGGCCCAATCTGATCGGGAACCCCTTTCCGAACAATAACAGGCGTGAATTCCATTGAGTGGGTGCCCAAGAAGAGTGCCAGGAACCCGGTTTCTCCGCCTCTTTCGGCGGATCCTCCTCCCTAAATGTCCACATCGGCTACGATGTTTGCGGCCTTGGCCCGCCTGGAGTACGAGTCAGAAAGCTGTCCGGAGCAATCCTCAGAAAACAAAAGAAGAAATCCTCTCAACGGCAAGCCGAGAAAGATACGAAGATGGGGACACCGGTGTAGGTACACTCGGAGAACCTTAGGGAGGTTCGACTACTACGTCTTGTACTCCGGCCGAGTCCTCTTTGCCTCCGGGCCATGCGGCTTTAGAGCGAGCAGGGGGTGGGAAAGCCGAAAAGTCCGGCGAAACCAGGTCGGACCACAGGACACCGGAATACCTCGAGATCTTGGTAATCCTACTGCCCGGTCGAAGCCTAATCCTTCGCGGGATCGGCCCAAGATTCAATTTGTCCGGCTTCCGAGCTCGGACCGGTAAAGGAAGATCAAGGTCGGCTTGGCACGCACTCGATCAATGTGCTAACCAAGGCGCGGCAAGCCCAAGCGGCCTCAACACACTCCACGAGGTTCCGGCCAAAGGCTTTACCTCACGAGGAAGACAGAAACGGATGGCTTGATGACTCTCCTTCTACGGATAGAGACGAGATCTATGACTCCCGTTTGTATGGCATTATGATCACGTTACGTGATGAAGACCTACCGAGAGATGCCTCGGGGCACAGCTGTGGCTCTCTGTACATCACTCTCAAGCTCAACACCATATCACTCCCGGAGTATTGGTAGATAACGGGTCAGCCGTTAATGTTCTCCCTCTCGGCATGATGCGAGCTCTCCGCATCAATGAAAGCCATCTCGATTCCGTCGGCTCGGACTATCAAGGCCTACGACAGCTCGTCTCGTCCCATCACAGGGGACGGTGACTGCGGAACTACGGTTCGAAACCCAAATGGTGCCAGAATTCCATGTGATGGACATCCCATCGAGTTCACGGCTCTTTTAGGACGCCCTTGGCTACACCACATGAAAGCCATAGCTTCCACTCTCCATCGGTGTGTTAAGTTCATTAGCAGCGGGGAGATCTCGAAGTCATCCGAGGGGATAGTTTCCTCATAGGAAACGAAGCCGAGACGATGGCAGCGTGTCGCACTCAGGGCGCCGGGGTTACCTCCTTCGAATCAACGAGGACTACCGGGGCAAATCTCATTGAGAATCCCTCGAGTCCGGAGATGCTAACTATGTAAACGTACTCGGCGGGCGAGACCACAGAGCGATCCGATACATCAAGTTCAAGCGTCGTTTCCAACATTTGGAGCGGATTGGAAGGAAAGCAGTGAATATCGCCATGATGCGGGTACATAAACCCCCGATCTCCAATCGGAGGATTCGTCGGCATTCTCCAAACCAACTCTACTGGCCCCGCAGTGAAGAGATCTTTGTGATAAAGGTCAACAAGCACCGTCATTCTCGTTTTGAATGCATGGAAGTTGTATGGGATGTCCTCCATGAGGAACTACCGCTGCACCCCTCTTCTCCAACGAAGAGCACGATGTTTTCCTATTTGCTCCAACAACGCATGCCGGACGCAATACGTCCCTACGTTTGGATTGAGCAGGTCGATGATGATGAATCTGGACTCTCCGGAGTCGAGGATGCGGCGGGCCGCGGGCGGACCTCTGCATTCACATGCTCGGTTTGAGGACGGAACTCCTTCCGATCAGGTCACCTACGACCAAGGTTCCAATACCATGGAAATTGTCAAGCTCAACGTCCAGTACAAGCAGCTATCCGACAATTGGAAGCAATTGGTTGACACGACGAAGAATCCCTCTGATCAAGTGTTTGATGACGACTTCGTCAACATCATCTATTCCATATATCCCAATGATACCAAGGATCCGGTCCTTATCGTCAGATTCTGCAATACCAAGGACACCCTCGACGACTGCCTGCTCATGGTAAACGAGGCCCTGGCGAAAGCAGGCTCGAGCTCATCGCTACTTCCAGTACCGGCCCGGTGGCCGCGCCGTGCCGTCGGTCAAGCTTATACCCTCAGCGCCGCCAAGGCCAAGGGCAACAATGAAGGAGACCAAGCTCCTCACCTGCTACGAGTCGGATCAACCTCGGGAACGCTTAGGCGGCCGCCGAAAACATCTATGAAAATCTTCCCCGCAAGGCGAAGTCGGCTTCCGACATAGGAAATGACCACCTCGGCATCAACATGCTCCAGTTCGGATTCTGTTTACGGCCGTCACGGCCCGGATTCGAGACATCACTGCCCGATTGCTAGCTAGCTCGATAGACTTGGCGATCGAGCGAGATCACGAGGCTGTCAACATTGCGAAATTCAACACCCCGTGGGGGTCAATCAGCGAGATATGGGCAAACTTCTTGGTAATCGAGATCAAGGAAGGCCGCATGGAATGTCCCGATCAGACTTCCTTCGTCAACGTAATCCAAGTGTTTCCGCCATTCGGCGATTTGAATGTAATCACGGTTACGGACACTAGCCGGACGGTGCGCACCTACGGAGGCTGCTTAGCTCTCGCGAGGAAAGCCCTCATGGAACTAGCCGCTCAAGAAAGTCGTCTTTGGGACGAAGACCAAGCTCGAAAGACCTACGGGGACCAAGCCACTTAAAGTGTCACAGGCGGCTTCGGAAAGAAAGCTAGAGGCCACTCTAGACAGTTTGACCTCAGAGCTTTGCTCATGGCAACTTCCACGACTCTGATCTGTTCTCATCCAGCCCCCTGCGCGGGCAAGAGTGGTCAGCGGTCCCGATGACCTAGGAGATGGAACGTCACACAGGCGAAAGAATCCCGGCGCTTACCTTCCCAGGGAAAGCAAGTTCTCTGAAAGCGGACGATGAAGACGATGAAACCATTCTCTTCCAAGCCGGACATGAAGTCAACAAAGCCGGACTCCCGAGGGTCACGGGAGGATGGGAACGGATCATTTCCGCACTCAAATTGAAAGGCCAACTCGGGGAGGAAGGTCTATTTAAAAACAAGAGGAAGATGGAAATTCGTCTCGAGCAACTACTCGGGGAAATTCCACGGACCCGAAGCATTCGTTTCTGAGAAGCGATCAGCCAGGCAGCAACCAGTCACATGGGCAGATGTTTGGGAAGCTGTGTACTCACCTTTCGACATAGGAAATGACCACCCCAGCACCAACGACATTCCAGTGTTGGAAATCAAGCATAATGATGACATGCCATTAACTGGATTCACTCTGGAGACCTCCAAGATCCAAATATGCAACGTGGACCTTCCACTGTCTCACGATCTAATTCCTCCTGCCATGAGGATGATGAAACTCATGAACTTCATCCCGGGGCCCGGGGCTCGGCAAGAGAGGCTGCAAGGCCGACACCAAGTTATTGAAGTCAAGGACCACACCACGATCCGAGGGCTTGGCTGCGTGCCAACAACCGGCGACATCAAGGAAGACAAAAGGCTCGCCGCGCACCAAGGCGACGGCCGCAAAGGGGAACCTCAGCGACACACCCAATCTCCGACCTTACGGCTTTGACCTTGCTCATTACTTCACCAAGGGAACCGCGGGCGAGGGGCCAAGACAAGGGAACCAGCGGCCGAGGGACCGACAAGGGGAACCAGCCGAAGCGAGGGGACCGGCAGCAAACCGACAACGAGGCGAGGGGACCAGACGGTGGAAGCCCGATGAAGATGAGAAAGAAGCGGGGATAGTCGGTACGAGACTACGGGAAGAATGGAAGCAGCTAGCACCTGGACCTCGAAGCATTTGAGAGGACTCAAAGCTAATCCGATAAGGGGAGCGTTCCTCGACATCACGGCTCTACGGACCCAGTTTGCCACCATCGTCCGGCCGAGTACACATTCAAGGGAATCCCAGGACTTGGAGGAGCAACTCAAGGTACTCTCCATGGGAAACAGTTGTTCGGATCGGCCACCGAGGCCACATTCGAGACAGTAAGTCCAAAGCGAGAAGGAACCGGGAATTCATAGAAGACGCTCTCGGTGGACCGGCTCTACGAGTCTGTTTGAAGAAGTCATGGAGCTGCCCAACTTGATCAGCGGGGCTCCGGCAATAGCATGATCGCCATGATTGGGACAGCGAAGCCGAAGCCTCTCGATCCCCGCACCCTCATCAAGCATCCAGCAATGCCCTTTGAAGAATTGGGTAACTTTCACCGGACCAGGCAAGCAGCCGGGCGAGTGGAAGACAAGGCGGGCCCGCGCCCACATCTCCCTAAACCCGGTCTCAAACCCTGCGAGTCGGTCCTTGTCGAGTCCAGTCCTCGAGTCATCCAGTGGCCTTCTGCCGGAGGACTATAATGTTGTAGCCAATCATGTATTCCCGTTCTTGTTTAATGAAAAGTCGACCTTTCGAGTATCCTCTCATTGCCACTTTAACAAGCGATAAGTTAACAAACAACTTAAAAGACGTTAATAATTCAATTGATAAAGAAGCGAGACACATTAAGCGAACAATACATTAAAGAAGTTCTCGAGCGTGTAGTTGACCAAGAGGACAACCAGGCCCAAGTGCGAAGAGGTTATGACCAAAGTGAACACGGGGTCGGTGCAAGAGCCTAAAGAGACACAAGTTGGCGGTTTCTTCGCCGATGCGAAAAAGAAGCCACGATAAACCTCCTCCGGGAGTATGTTGACGTGTTTGCACTGGTCATACCGGGACATGCCAGGACTCGATCCCTCAATCGTGGAGCACAGAATTCCCTGGATCCCGAATCGAGAGGTACATCCAAGCGAAGGCTGCGCAAGATCAAGCCAGAGTGGTCCTTGCAAGTAAAGAAGAAATTGAGAAAATGCTCGAGTTGGTTTCATCGAGTGATTGAGTACCCGACTTGGCTCTCCAACATCGTGACGGTCACCAAGGCCAGAAGAAAGGTCGGATCTTTGTGTGGATTTCCGGGATCTCAACAAGGCCGGCCTAAGGATGATTTCCCATTGCCTAACATCGACATCTTTGGTCGACACCACGACAAATTTGAAGTAAAGTCCTTCGTGGACGGGTTCGCTGGATCTGTGAGATCAAGATGTCAGAGGAGGATCGAGGCCAAGGCTGCCTTTACCACTCCATGGGGGACATGCTTGTTACACGGTCATGCCGTTCGGTGCGAAGAACGCTGGGGCTACTTACCGGCGGGCTGCAAGCGACCCTCTTCCATGACATGATTCACAAGGAAATCGAAGTATACGTCGATGACATGATCATCCACTCGAGGGATCGGACATGCGGCACATGACGGATGCGAGAAAGTTATTCAACAGGACTCGAAAGCACTCCATGAGGCTAAACCGGCAAAGTGCACCTTCGGCGTCAAGCGCGGCAAGGTACTTGGGGTACATGGTTACGAGAAAGAGGTATCGAAGTCGATCCCGGAAAATCGAGGCCATCGTCGACATGAAACCGCCTCAAACCACGACAGTAAAAAGCTTCATGGGAAGGCTTCGATGCATCGATCGCTTCATCAACCAGTTGACATCTCTGCTGAGCCCATGTTGGCGATGAAAAAGAATGCCGACATCAAATGGGACTCAGAGTGCCAAAAACTGACTTTTGAGAAAATCAAGACCTACTTGGTTAATCCCCCAATTCTGTGCCCGCCACATGAAGACAAGCCACTACTCCTATATCGACGATGTAACAGAACACGTCAATCGGAGCAATGCGGCACAAGAGCGAAAGATTCCAAGGTTGAGCATGCAATCTACTTCGTAGCGAAAGCTTCAAGGAAGTGAACTCGGCTACTCGGCATCGAGAGAAAACTTGTACCGCCTTGGTATGGGTAGTCGGGGAAAGCTGAAACACTACATGCGGTCGCATTCGGTGCTCCTGGTCTCCAAAGTGGACCCACGTCAGATATCTCTTTGACAAGCCATCTCTGTCGATGCGGCTAGCCAGTGGTCATTCTTCTGGTGAGTTCGACATCAAGTACATGGTCGAGAAAATCAACAAAGGGCGAGTAATGGCGGATCAGTGGCCGACTTCCCAAGCAATGAACCTAAGGGTCACGATCCGCAATTTCCGGACGACGGAATCTTTTCACCTTGGCGGCGCAAACCGGCGCAGCTCTTCTTCGATGGGGCGACCAACAAGAAGAGGGGAATGGTATTGGAATGCTCCTTGTCGATCCCAAAGGACAAGCATACTCCCATAGCCATCAAAGCTGAATTTGAAGCAACCAACAATGCGGCGAGAATCGAAGCTTGTGCGGCGGGTTTGGAAGCCGCCCTCGGCGCAACATCTCGGAAGCTGGATGTATTTGGAGACTCGGCGTGATCATCAATCAAGTATCCAACAAATGGAAGACGGTAGATTACGGCGCCCGAAGTAACACGCATACATGGAGGAGCTCATTGCTCAGTTCAAGGACATCTCTTTTCACTATTTGCCAAGAGACAAGAACCGCTTCGCAGATGCCCTGGCAACCCTCGCCTCTCTTATCGAAATTCCCGCTGAGAAATCAGTAAAAATCCTCAGAATAGTGTAAGTACCCAAATCTGGCTCATGCTTTCCGGTTAATTTCCCCGGCAATTCCGGTAAGTTTTCCGGTAATTCCCCAGACCTTCCCAGGCGTTCGGAAACATTCGGAGCTGTTTTTAATTAAATAAAGGCTGAAGGGAATCCTTCCTAATTAAGAAACACGTTTTTAATTAGGAGGGAAGCTTCTAGAATAATGCCACCTTGCATGGTTCTAGAATCTTTGAGTCACAATGGATAAGCCCGCACGGCCTCATTTGCAAAGAGCACAGAGCCGCCGCAAGGCTTCATTAGCCTTATCCAGGCGCCTATAAATAGAGCCCTCCTCTACCCATTTTAATCATCAACAAGAAGCATAATACTCTCATAATACGAAGAAAATTCCCAAGGAGGCTTTGGAAGTCCAAGAAGGTGAAGAAGAAGCTCAAGAAGCCATCTCCCTCCTCCTTGAAGACCCAAGAAGAACCTCTCCTCCTAGCTCCGTCCGAAGAAGCGAAGGAAACGATTGGTAACCTCGCACGCCCTAACCTTGCATTTTAATTGATATATTTGCTCATTGCATTCATATATCTTGCTTGGGACTTGGCATTTATTCATAAAGATCATATCTTTATCACCCCCTTTCCCCTTTGCATGCATTAAGACCTCATTTGTCATAAAAATGTAGTCTTTTTCATAAAGGTGCATCCTTTGCACCTAAAATCCCTATTTTCCAATAAAAATGTCATCTTTATGCATCATTTGCATATAAAGATCAAATCTTTTTCAATAAAAACGCATCCTTTGCATCAAAACCCCTTTTCCAATGCATCATTTGCATAAAAATCAAATCTTTATGCATCATTTGCATAAAGATCATTTCTTTAAATCAAAAAGCATCATTTGCAACCTAAAAATGTCATCTTTTCATTAAAGAGTCATTTTTTTATCATGCATTTCCCCTTTCCCCCAACCTTGGAATGGACCGGTGTAAAAGTTCTCATCTTTGCATCGTTCCTTCCATTAAAGGTTCATGATTTCTTTAGGAAAAGGATAACCTTGAACCCTATATCTCCGATTATCGCTTAAGAATGAGTATGAAGCCTCTATACGAGCTCGACCGTCTTAAAGCGTAGGATTGATGGGCTAAGGACATTCCTTCCTAAAGAACCTCATCTTTGACCCAAAAGAGAGTCATTCTCTCGATCACGCAAGTCCCGAGGGTCCCGAGGTTTAAAATGCGATGATCATAAGTCATAAGATGAGGACGGGATCATAATCCCAAATACATAAATTCCAAGGAATCCCGAGCGACAACCAACAAATGGTTTGTACGTCCGGAAGATAACTTGGGACATTTCCCCCCCTTATTTTCAAACACATGCACACAAAGAAAGCACGCAAGCAAACACAATTAATGAAATCTAGGGAGACTTGCTCCGGCAAGGCACTTTGGGTGAACGCCAAACGTTCTTCCCAAGGGGTAACTTAACCTCCGAACCCATAAAACCTTTTTTTCAAAGTTTTGAGGTAATCAAAATGGCGTGGCGACTCCGTTTTTCAAATAACTCGGATGTCTTCAAACTCACGTGAATTCCAATAAACAAAAATTTTGGGCACACATTCACAGTTTGGCGACTCCGCTGGGGATCATCCCAAAGGAGAAAAGCTTTATTTTCAAAAAACAAAAGTCGATACTTGGTATATAGGTGGACCCCACTTACCCTTCCTGTATCGCTCCCTAACCCGGGGTTTGGGATAACAAGGTGGTTTAACAATCCCACGTACCGGTATCCCTTTTTGAAAAAAAAAAATTTTGAAAAAAAAAATACAAAAAGCTTTTCCCTTTGAGCGGGTTAGACTCCCATCGCCGATTTCATTAATCGTGCTTGCTTTCCTTTACCATGCATTGCATCATTTGCATCTTGGAATCTGTGCATACTTTGAAACGGGAAATAACCCGAAGAAAAGCAAAAGGAGTGGAACCTGGAAAATTGATCCATGCAGTCGTACGGCTAATCCTCATAGGATTCGACCATACGACCTCGAGTGGCAATTCCACCGGGAAAAATCATGGTTAATCTGGCGATCCTAGCGGCTTGGGGCTATTCGGCTCCATGGCTGGCCAGGGCTCCCAGAAAATTTACATGCTTATGTGTTGCATTTTCCCCCGTCCCGAAAATCATTCCTTTAAAACACATTTATGAAAATCTCTGTTTTAACTCAAAAAGGAACATTTTTAGGAGACCGCACACTACGCGCACCTGATATATCCTGTACACTCTTGCACGCACGTCCCTCAAACCCGAGGGTGGTTCAGTGCGATCACGGACGGCCTTACGATGCTCCGGGCGCGCACGGAATCATCCCAACCTCCCCATGGCGGCCCGGTGTCGACCAATGCACGGTCCCAGGTGTCACACGTTTCAAAAAACCGTGACTTTTGGTTGGTTTTTGGTCTAGTCCGTGTCATATAGCCCGGTTGCATACCCACGTAAAGGTCAAGCCTTAGCTCATAACGGAAGCCAAGATTTTCGCTCAAGCGAAATTGCGAGAAATTCCGACAAGGAAAAATCGGTGGGGTCTTGACTCCAGACATTGACTATTGACCTTGACCCGCACGGAATGCGTAAAAGTCAAGACCAAGTCTTTGCCAAAATAAAAGATCTTTCGCTCAAGCGAAGCTACGCCAAAATTCCGACAAGGAAAAATTGGCAAGATCTTGACCGGCATTGACTTCGATTCCGACTCACGCACTTTGCGTATGCAACGAAGTTCAATGTGACAACTGTGTCATCCGGCTTTTGCCGCCCGACCCATGCCTATTATATTCTCGGACATTACCGAAAGTCAAAAAAGCCGTCATTCGCTCAAGCGAAACTCTGTCAAAGATCCGTCGAGGCGAGAGGCGAGACTTTCACGGTATTGCCTTGACTATAATCCGCATCGCTCGTGCGTTGAAAGGTCCTATGACCCGCTAGACCCGATAGGAGCGTTCTTTACTCTCGGTCGGTGGGATCCGCGTGCCCCTATGGACCCTCGCCTGGGGTCCATCCACCTGGGAGGTCGAAATACGGGTGGAATACGAGGGGCTTATAGACGTAGTGATGAAACCCATTGATCCAGGATCTAGAGTAGTTGTGAAAAAGAAGGGCGTAATCCCTTTTCCAACCAAATAGATATTAATAAAAGATCTTGTTTTAAGTAAACTTGAAGATTCTAATTTGCATATTGCACGAGCCTTGACTAAACACCTACCCCGAGTCTAAACCTTTCCTATCCCTTTCCGCGAGAAAGAAGTGGGTGAGAACACCGGGTCGGCAACTTGTTAGCGCAGAATCCTCGAACAGTTCGCAGAATCCTCGGTTTTGTCGGCTTTTCGGTGTCAAAATGGCCAACATGGTAATCCACCACGGTAATGACCAAGCAATGGGAGGGATATCCCAGTTCAACCCAAGCCTCACATACGGTATGATGTATGTGATTGCGAAGACGCCTCGAGTATGAGTATCAAGAATGGATCAATGAGGACGCTCCTTCAAGGAAGAAGAAGAAGAAAGTCCACACGGCGGAAGCTTAAGGAAAGATATGAAGGCTGGAGACAAGAGCGTAGGAACTTTAGGAGAGCCTTCGGGCAAGTTCGACTACTATGTCGGTTATGCCAAGGAACTGTCAAAGAACCCGTCACCCCAAGCACGGTCCGGCTGATATCCCCGTGAGCAGGTGATCCTCTTGAAGCGGAAAATGCTGAATTTGTGGCCATCGTGAAGTTGATGAGAAGCTATCGGATCTCGAAGCGAGAACACGAAAGCCTATTGAATACGTAGCCGGTCAAGGAAGAATTAAGATCCCCTGCGAAGAAGACTTCATCGGCATTATCCGAGGCCAACCCTTCGTTGGCTACACCGACAAAGTCGTGGTGTCCAAGATCGGTAAGGAGAAAATGAGTTATCAACGGTGCATTGATAAGATGAGCTAGACCCTTCGGTCAATGAGTCCGGTCGCTACGGAAGAGCTAGGCGAAAGATTGCAACAAGTTACTTTAGTTCCTCTCACCATCTTTCCACGATGCAGGCACATTAATGATTTCCGGCAAGCTTTTGATCGGTTCGAGTCTCCAACTTTACGAACAACGCCGGCAAGGCCGCTACTCCCAGGCAACGGCAAGAAGGAGTGAGATCCCGGTCCAACCCTTGACAAGTCCCCCTCGAGTCAATAAGTAGTGTAGGGTCCGAGTCCGTGTTGTCTATTCGGTTGAGTCGGAATCTTCGAATTCCGGTCCTCGAGAGTCATCAGAAGGCCTCACGCCTGAGGATTATGAAAAATGTAATCGATGTCATCTTTCCCCTTATCTTGAATGAAATGACAAATCTTTACGATTATCCTCTTATTGCCAACTTAACAAATGATAAATTAACTCAAAACTTAACAACGAGTTAATAATGAATCATTTGAGCAAGATGCAAACACACTAAACGAACAATACATTAAAGAAATCTTTAAGCGGGTTTCGGAAAAAGAGGAAAACCGGGCCCATTGCCGAGGAGGTTTTGATAAGTGTGAACTTGGGTACTATTGAGGAACCTAAAGAGACACAGATTGGAAGCTTCTTCCGGGGTTGAAAGGGACAGATTGATTGAGCTGCTCAGAGAATACGTCGACGTGTTTGCATGGTCATACAAAGATATGCCGGGGCTAGACAGTTCGATAGTAGAGCACAGAAGCCCTCTAGCACCAGATGCCAAGCCAGTAAAGCGAGAAACTGAGAAAGATCAAGCCGGAATGGTCCCTACGGGTCAAAGAAGAAATTGAGAAGCTACTGCGGGTAGGATTCATCGAGTCATTGAATACCCGACATGGTTGTCCAACATCGTGACCGTAACCAAGGCCAATGGGAAGGTGCGGCTAGCGTGTGGATTTCCGAGATCCGAACAAGGCCGCCCCAAAGACGACTACCCTCTGCCAAACATAGACATCCTGGTGGACTCCACCGCCAACTACGAAGTCAAATCCTTCGTCGATGGTTTTGCGAGGGCTACAAACCGAGATCAAGATGGCCGAGGAAGACCAAGAAAAGACGGCCTTCACCACACCGCTGGGAACCTACCGTTATACAAGTAATGCCATTCGGGCTCAAGAATGCGGGGCTACTTACCAAAGGGCGGCTGACCGCACTTTTTCATGACATGATCCACAAGGAGATTGAGGTCTACGTAGACGACATGATAATCCACTCCAAAGGAGAAGGTGGGCGCACTTTGTTGGACCTACGAAAATTCTTTGAGAGGCCGAGACAAAGCATTCCATGAGACTAAACCACGCCAAATGCACCTTCGGAGTAACAAGGGGAAAAGTGCTCGGAGTACATGGTCACGGAGCGAGGTATAGAAGTTGACCCCCGAAAGATCAAAGATATCATGGATATGAGGCCACCTCAAACCTGCAGTAAGTCAAAAGCTTCATGGGTAAATTGCGAAGTACATCGCCCGTTTCGTCAATCGCTTGACCACTATGTGCGAGCCCATCTTCAAGCTCATGAAGAAGAATGTGGACCTGAGAATGGACCGAAGAATGCCGAAACGCCTTTGACTGCATCAAGGCATACTTAGTGCATCCCCCGGTACTATGCCCTCCACATAGGTAAGCCTCTTACGCTCTATCTAATGTCACAGAACACGGCGGTTGGGGCTATGCTTGCTCAAGAGAAGAAAGACTCTCGGGTAGAAAATGCCATTTACTTTGTCACCGGAAGCTACGGGGAGTGAGCTCAATTATTCGGCGTGTGAAAAGACCTGTGCAGACTGGTCTGGGTAGTCGGCAAGTTGAAGCATTATATGCAAGCCCACCCTGTGAACTTGGTCTCGAAAATGGACCCCATCAAGTACATCTTTGACAAGCCTTCCCTATCGATGCGTCTAGCGAAGTGGTCCTTCTTCTTGGCGTAATACGACATCAACTATGTGACCGGAAAGGCCATCAAGGGTCAAGCATTGTCGATCACCTAGCGAACTTCCCGCAATGAAGACAGAGGGCACGAACCCCAATTTCCGAGATGAAGGGATCTTTGCGGTTGAGCCCGAAAATAGATGGCGGTTGTTCTTTGACTGGGCCGCTAACAAAAGAGGAAATGGTGTAGGAATGCTATTGGTCGATCCAGAAAGATGAGCATACCCCCATAGCCCTCAAGTTGAACTTTCTGCCACGAACAATGCCGCCGAGTATGAAGCCTGCATTGCCGGTTTGGAGGCCGCCTTAGAAAGAAATGTCAAGGAGCTCGAAGTTTACGGAGACTCGGCCACGATCATCAACCAAGTCTCCAACAAGTGGAAGACTGTAGACCCTAATCTGCAACGGTATCATGCCCATATGGAGGAGTTGACTGGACAGTTCCGAGAAGTAACTTTCCACTACTTGCCGAGGGAAAAGAACAGATTCGCAGATGCTCTAGCTACTCTAGCCTCATTGGTAGAGATCCCCGAGGGAAAAGCCATAAAGCCCTTCAGAGTGGGTAGAAGAGAAGCCCCAGCTTTCTGTTGTGAAGTGGACCTGGGACCCGAGCCTATAAAGGAACCTTGGTATAATCGTCATTTACCAATTCCTCAAAGACGGAGAGTCGGCTTTCGTAGACGAAGAAGGTAGACCAAAAGAAGGAGTCAGAGCCAAAAGCTTGCAAGCCCTGAAAAGGTTGGCTTCTCAGTATGTCATTCTAGGAGGCGACCTATACAAGAAGCGGTATCAAGGACCACTCCTCTTATGTGTCACCCAAGAAAGAGCCAGAGAGTTGATGACCGAAGTCCACAATGGTCCTTGCGGTCCTCACATGAATGCCGTGAGCCCTGATGCAAGTGATCCTCGTAATGGGTTACTCTTTGGATCTCCATGGAAACAGACCGCGTTCGGCACGTCCGAACTCGCGACAAATGCCGCGGTTTGCCAACCTCAACCATCTCCCACCTCATGACCCATACCGCATGACGACTCCTTGGCCGTTTGCAACGTGGGGCATTGACGTGATAGGGAAAATATCCCCATAGAAGCAATGGGCACGAAGTTCGTTTTGGTGGCCATTGACTACTTCACCAAGTGGGTAGAGGCCAAGTCCTACAAGGTCCTCACTTCCGAAAAGTGGCCCGGTTCATCAAAGAAAACATAATGTGCGAATATGGGGTGCCCAACGAGATCATTTCGATAATGGGTCACACTTCGAAGGAGACTGCGATAGACCGTCGTCGAATTCGTGGTTACTCGCCACAAGTCGTCCCCGCATGCACCTCGGACCAATGGAGCCGTGGAAGCCGCTAATAAGACACTCGAGCGGATCATCAGGAAGATGGCCACCCGTGGTCGTGATTGGCCCGAAAAGCCGCACCTAGCACTCTGGGGCTCGTAACGTCTGTCGAAACAGCCCACAGAGAAACTCCTTTTGCCCTAACTTACGGGATGGAAGCGGTGTTACCGGTGGAGTTGGAAATCCCGTCATTAAGGGTCCTCCCGGAAAACTGTCAATGAAGTGGAATGGTTGCGCACCGGCATGATGAGTTAGCCCCGCTTGACGAGAGAAGGCTAAAAGCCATGGAACACACCCGAGCCTACCAGAGGCGAATGGCCGAGCGTTTGATAAAAAGGTCAAGGCCGTAGATATCAAAGAGGGCGACTTGGTGTTGAAAGTAAAGCCCCCTACCGAGACAACCCACAGGAAAATGGGAACCCGTCTGGATCGGCCCTTATGTGGTGCGAGAAAATACCGTCGGGAGGAGCAATGAAGCTTGCGAGACTTGGATGGCAATCCCTTTGTCCACCCGGTCAATCGGTGATAAACTCCGAAGATACTTTGTCTGAAAAAAAAAAAAATAATAAAAAAAAAAAAAAAAAAGAAAAAATCTTAGTGCAAAAAGAGTAATGCCCACTAGGCCGAAGACCCCAAAAAGAGCGGTCTAGGCAAAAGACAGGCTGCACATATAAAAAAAAAGAAAAAAATCTAAGTGCAAAAAGAGTAATGCCCACTAATTTGAAGACCCCAAAAAGGGCGATCTAGGCAAAAGACAGCCGCACATGAAAAAAAATTTTTAGTTCACCGTAATGAACTACGAAGACCTGAGCCCCTTAGCCTTTCTTGTAAAAGGGGAACGTAGGCAGCCATATATGGTTCGGTCTAAACAATAAAAAGGACGATTAAGTTTCCATGAAATGTGTCCTAAACAATAAAAGGACAATCAAGCTTCCATGAAGTGCGTCCTAAAAAAATAATAAAGGGTATTTCAGTTTTCATAAAACGGGTCCCAATCAATAAAGACATTTGAATTTCCATGAAATGTGTCTTGATTAATTTCTAAAATAATATTTCTTGTTCATTACAAGTTAAAAACTTCTTGATGAGTTCAAGCACGGTCTACCTCTTAACTCTGCTAACCTGCTAAAAAGATCTAAAATACAATAAAATGCCTAAATAAACTAATGTGTTTGCAAATGGCAATAAGAGGATCTTGAGAAAAGACTTGTCGCCGTCATTCGCCGAGTCTTCTTCGCCTTCTTCCCTTTTCCTCGGCCTCGTCGAGTCTTCTTCCTTTTCTTCTCAATAATGTCGGTATCCCTCATCCCGACCTCTGGTATCCTCACTGGAGCCTCTACCAACCCCGTGTCAATGAGCGCTCTCTCTATACGAGCACGAGTCCGCACCTCCTCCCTCTGAGCCTCAGTCAAAGGAGCGACCTCGGACAATCTCTTGTACCGAGCCTCCATATCCCGACCAAGTCACACGATTGGTTATGGCAACTCGCCTTAGCCTCGGTCTCCCTCGAGTCCTACTCGAGTCACGGCCGGCTCCCAAATAAAGCTCGACGTCTATCCTCCAAGATAACCCCGAGTCGCTCCCATCTCCCTCTCATACCGGTCAGTAGACGGTGGTCAAGATGGTGCTCTTCCCGCTCCCGAAGATAGCCACAGGTGGGAAAGCAAGATGTGTCCAAGCCTCGAGAAGAAAGAGAAGCCGGGCCGGATCTCTCATGTCCAATGACACCACCTCCATGGTCCGAATGTCCTCCCAATCACTCAATGGCTCTGTAAAGCCCCAAACCGCCTGGATACCAAGCGGGGTATGTAGAAGGACGACCACGAGAATCCTGGAACCCTCACAAAGATAAGACTCACGAAATATCCTCTGATGCGCAACCTCCGGTGTGGTATCCACCAACGGATGTCCGAAGTGGATAGCCTAGCCATCATCGGCTCCCGGCTACCCCATTCTCGCCGCCTAGGTGCACCTCTCCGAGAAATCACCCAAGGGCACCGAGTCGGCAAAGCCCCGTGCAAAGCCCCGAGCCTCTCTGCAGCCACAAAGTCAACATAGCCAGGACTCCCGGACCTCATGAAAGCGGTCTCCCAGAGCCATCCTGTCGATCCCATGAAATGTCTCTCCCAAAAACCGGCGGGACAATATCCTTCCAGCCACTGCGCAGCCTCTCGACCATGTCCAAGAGACCACTATGACAGATCCCCACGGACTCAAGAAAGTGAACAAAACGGAGAATACGCGAGAGAATGAAAGCATCCATAGCCACCGTGGTCGCAGCCATATCTCGGGAGACCCAAACCCGCCCGAGATATCGGAAAGGTCAATCCTATCAGGGGCTACCATCATCCTCTCGGCCTCTCCCAAAGGAATCTGCGAGAAAAGATGCAAGCTTTACCGTCACCGGCACGTCTCCGATCAGCGGAATAGATATAGCCTCAATCTCGGGACCCCCAATCAAGGCTCTGAAGTCTTCGTGTGTTGGGACAATTTCATTGTAAGAGAAACAGTAAACATGTCTCCGGACATCCCAGAACTTTGCTGCGGCTCTCAACAGATCCCAATCGGGTGGGAGATCTCTCAAATGCCATAAAGACTTGATCTTGAAGGAAGAATCAAGCAGCCCCTTGTGATTTTGGAAGTTATATCTCGCCCAAGATTGAAGACCGGATAGAAAATGGTCTCGTTTCCCCCTTTGCAATCTAACGGGATTCTCCATCGCAAAATGATCAAAGATGGTGCTTTTAGGTCCAAAATATGCTCTGAGAACAATTGGGACAAGTCTAGAGTGAAAATGAAATGAAATGGCCAAGCCTTGCTTTTATTCAGAAAATAACCAGCTCAGAGACGAGCGTTAGCCGCACGGCTACATTTGCCCTCGAGGCCGTGCCGCACGGCTACATTAGCCCTCTGCGAGAAAAAAATTCTGCAAAGCAACCAAGATTCTTGCCCAAGGGAGTTTTCACCCCACTTTTCAACCAAACACAGTACAAAAACATATCCGTAAGCCATTCAAGCATTTATACACCATTATAAATCATTTTGGCCCATTTTCAGCCCCAATTCCAAGCAAAAAAGTCGCCCCAAGGCTCAGATAATATGCAAATTGAAAAAGCATGAATTAGAAAAGCATTTAAAACATAAATACAATGTTTTCGCCCCATCGGCGCCCAAATAAAGCAAAAAATAAACAAAGTGTGCATAAAAATTGTAAACTGTTTGTTTTTGTTCCCAATCTACTCTAGAGACCTCCTAGGCCTCCGATTCTTCTTCATCTTCATCGCTGCTCAGCTCATAGATGCTAGCCTCCCTCATCAGGTCCTCCTGGTCGCTCACATCAGATAAATGGACATTATCGTGCCCGTACTCGGCCAGTGCTCCGGAATGTCGGCGTTGGGTCCCCGCCCGAGGCATAGCCGGAAGAGTACTCCGAGGCCGATGAGGTAGACGCGTGCCCCCCGACGTGCCGTCTCTTGCGCCCGAGCTCCTGTGCATCCATTGCCGCCTTCGAAGCGCAGCGCCGGCTTCCTCGAAGAGATCGGCACATGTCCTTCCAAACCCTATTCCCGCTAACCAAACCCTATCGTAAGTGCGAGAGTGGAACACGAGAAAAAGAAGAAAAATCTCGAGAAAATCTCGAGAAAATTGCAAAAGCGAGAAAATCGAAAGCTAAAAGGGAATAAGACCACTAAGAGTACACTTACGGTGCTATCGGGCGGCAAGGTGTACTTTGGGGCTCCCTAGCATCGGGGACGGAGGTATCCTCATCCTCCTCGGCACTCCATGGACCACGTAGGACAAATGCGCGGGAGGGATCGGCGGAGTCGATAGGCTCATCCTCCCGTATCCCCGAGTGACCGCCCGGCTTCACTAGCTTCGTGGCGTCCTCGCGCGCCTCCACAAACACGGCGTAGGGAGTGTCCATGTCGAAGTACTCCTCCGCAGCCACGCCACACAGTACCTAGCAATCTCATCCTCGGCCGGTCCACTGAGGCTGCGGCATCCCGTCTTTGGAGGGTCGGGAAGGAGTAATGGCATCTAGTGGGGGAACATGACCATGCTTTGTCTCGAGAAGCGGTCCCCAGTAGATGACATCACATGTCGACCACAGTGAGCCACCTCCTCCGCCTCGTCGTCACCTCTATAGCATCTCCCAAAGCCAAGATCTCTCGGATACCGCCCGGGGTAGAAGTCCACTCCGTCGTGCCCATCCACTCGTTGATGACCGGCCTCACCATTTTGTAGTCGAAGGTAATCCGGGTCTTCCCCAGTGAATTTATCTCTCGCATCTCCCTCCGGCGAACCATAGCGGGGAAGATGGTGACCTCACTCTGCTGGTTCCCGAGGGAAGAACCCGATCACCTCGCAAAACCGGGCTGCGTGTTCAAAACATCAAAAGGTCATTTTCTCTCTCATAAAAGTCTCAAGACAGAAAAGAAGAGAAAGAAAAGAGAAAGAAAGGAGACTACCTCAAGGGCAAAGAAAAGCGAGTCCATGGAGCGGCTTTGTTCCGACCGTACATGTCCAACGAGAAGTAGAGCTCATGCCAATCCGGCCTCTCCCAAGAGACCGTCCCTATCCCATCAACATCCTCCAGAGTCGAGGAGGCAAGTCATAGCTATCGTCCCGGATTGGCAAAGATGGTGGCGATAGCATCAACCATATGAATGCTCTAGCCGGTCTTGGGCGGTCACATCATTAGCGACAAATTAAATGCTAGTGCATCGCCACCTCGACATTCCGTGTCTCCATCCCCGGCCCCTTCGGAATCGGCTCAAACCCGACCAAAGCCTGAAACTCCTCGGCGGTAATATGGTCTCTCAAGTCACGGGCCTCCCGGTGAGCGTAAGCCCGTAATAGCGGTGAAATCGGCAGAGTCACTGTCGGCTCTCCCGGCTCGGGTGAAAGCTATGTGTCTTTGTCCCACGAGAACTCGGATAGGGCCTGGACCAAGCCACTTGCTCTTCGAGGTGATGTGGACACCCCCTACCGATAGCCTCTACAAATGCATCCAAGCCGGTAGCCCTCACTTGTTGGGATTCATCCCATCCTTCTCAAAGTCTGGCATCCTCTGCCAAAGCTTGACCGCTATCTCCGACGGTCCTCTAGACTTGTTCTCCTGTAGACAAGCACATCCAAAAGAAGCGTCAGTCCTTCATATCATTTCAAAAAGCATGCATATATTCAAAAGTGCACATATTTTCAAAAGAAAAGCATTCATAAAAGTTTTTCTAGCATATCTTTTGCATCAAAAACGTGTCTTTCATCACTTGAAACGCGTCATTGCTTTCCTAAAAGCACAAAATCACAATTTTTCGCACATAAGCATTATTTTTCAAAAAATGGCATGCATGAATCATTTTCATCTTCCAAAATCACGTTTTCTCATTGAAAATCAGAATTTTGACCTAGTTCTAGCACAAGGCAAGAACTCCGTCTCATATTTTAAAAAAATTCTCATTCTTACTTCATTTTGCGAGAAAAAAGTGAGTCATTCTCATATTTTTCATCAAATAAAATTGCACATTGCACATTCTTAGCCTCATAGGTTGTTCATGCATCTCAAAATCATTCAAAAAATCATTCAAAAATCCTAAAATTCGGGTCAAGCCCTAAATCATTCAAAATTCAAGCAAAATCATCGGATTTGAGCAAAATGAGAATGCTTACCCCAACCGATCGCGGGTTCGTTGACTTATGCTCCCTCCTCCCCGGGTAAAGCTCAATGGAGGCGTAAGGAAGTCATACTTCCTCTCCGTCCTCACGAGCTCCTTCCTCCTCCTTCTCGCGGCCGCCGAGATGTTTCTCCTCGCTTGCCTTGGTATGGGATTGCCCTCACAGGATCCATTTCAAATCAAAGGGAAGCAAAAGGGGTTGAAGAATTTCGAAAATTCTCTCTCTCTCTCTCTCTCTCTCGGCTGAAGTGGGCGGCAACAAGTGCCCGATCCCCGTTCAAAACTGTTTTAAATAATCTGGAAAAAACGGAGGAAACTGGCCGTACGGCTTCTTTTTCTCCATCTCATGCTAGGGCGGCTTCATTCGCTACGAGCATAAATTACAATCCTGCCCCTGGACCTTCCACTTGGGCATGCAATTTCCGTTATCTTTTAACCAAGATAACATCTTTTCAGAAAATATCCCTTATCTCTTTAGCAATCAAGCTTTATTCCCAGTCGCCTCCGTTAATTCCGTTATAACGGGATAACACTAGGTGACAACCTCCGAATTGTCAGAACTCTAAACTTGTGCTACCTCTATCCGCGAATAGTGAAGTATGCCCAAGTCATTCCAACTTGTGCTACCTCTATCCGCGAATAGTGACGTATGCCCAAGACATTCCAACTTGTGCTACCTCTATCCGCGAATAGTGACGTATGCCCAAGTCATTCCAACTTGTGCTACCTCTATCCGCGAATAGTGACGTATGCCCAAGTCATTCCAACTTGTGCTACCTCTATCCGTGAATAGTGACGTATGCCCAAGTCATTCCAACTTGTGCTACCTCTATCCGCGAATAGTGACGTATGCCCAAGTCATTTCAACTTGTGCTACCACTATCCGCGAATAGTGACGAATGCCCAAATCATTTCAACTTGTGCTACCACTATCCGCGAATAGTGACGTATGCTCAAGTTTCCCAACTTAAGTTACCTCTATCTCCGTCATAAAGAGATAGCGCCGTAAGCTCTAGCTTCCTCAGGTGACAGCCTCCGAATTGTCAAAATCTCAAGGATCCTAGACATCGTTCCTAACTATCTAGTGATGCTTGAACTACGATCAAGGCTTGATTCCTCCGGGATACGTAGGTAGCCTTTTATAAAAGGTCCAGCCATTCGACCACTTTGGTCACCCTGTTTCTTTGTCACTCCTCAGTGATAAAGCGCCCCCTCATAAAAGTTCAAATATTCGACCACCTGGGTCACTCCTAGCATGTCCCCAGTAGGATCAATTGCTTGACCTCCTAGGTCATTTTCTCTTCTATGTCCCCAGCAAGAGACCAGTTTCTCTTCTTCCTCCCCCAGCGGATCCTAATTCCGAACTACGGCCTGGCTTGATTCCTCCGGGATACGTAGGTAGCCTTCCAAAAGGTTCAGCCACTCGACCACCTTGGTCACCTAATCCATCTCGGCATTCGCCAGATCGGATCCTTTTCTATCGACAACCCCACTCGCCTTGCAAGTGACGTTGCCGAGGGGCTTCTGTAAGTACCCAAATCTGGCTCATGCCTTCCGGTTAAATTTCCCGGCAATTTCGGTAAGTTTTCCGGTAATTCCCCGGACCTTCCTTTAGAAACATTCCGGAGCTGTTTTAATTAAATAAAGGCTGAAGGGAATCCTTCCTAATTAAGAAACACGTTTTTTAATTAGGAGGGAAGCTTCTAGAATAATGCCACCTTGCATGGTTCTAGAATCTTTGAGTCACAATGGATAAGCCCGCACGGCCTCATTTGCGAAAGAGCTGCGGCCGCACGGCTTCATTAGCCTTATCCGGTGCCTATAAATAGAGCCCTCCTCTACCCATTTTAATCATCAACAAGAAGCATAATACTCTCATAATACGAAGAAAATTCCCCAAGGAGCTCTTTGGAAGTCCAAGAAGGTGAAGAAGAAGCTCAAGAAGCCATCTCCCTCCTCCTTGAAGACCCAAGAAGAACCTCTCCTCCTAGCTCCGTCCGAAGAAGCGAAGGAAACGATTGGTAACCTCGCACGCCCTAACCTTGCATTTTAATTGATATATTTGCTCATTGCATTCATATATCTTGCTTGGGACTTGGCATTTATTCATAAAGATCATATCTTTATCACCCCCTTTCCCCTTTGCATGCATTAAGACCTCATTTGTCATAAAAATGTAGTCTTTTTCATAAAGGTGCATCCTTTGCACCTAAAATCCCTATTTTCCAATAAAAATGTCATCTTTATGCATCATTTGCATATAAAGATCAAATCTTTTTCAATAAAAACGCATCCTTTGCATCAAAACCCCTTTTTCAATGCATCATTTGCATAAAAATCAAATCTTTATGCATCATTTGCATAAAGATCATTTCTTTAAATCAAAAGCATCATTTGCAACCTAAAAATGTCATCTTTTCATTAAAGAGTCATTTTTTTATCATGCATTTCCCTTTCCCCCAACCTTGGAATGGACCGGTGTAAAAGTTCTCATCTTTGCATCGTTCCTTCCATTAAAGGTTCATGATTTCTTTAGGAAAAGGATAACCTTGAACCCTATATCTCCGATTATCGCTTAAGAATGAGTATGAAGCCTCTATACGAGCTCGACCGTCTTAAAGCGTAGGATTGATGGGCTAAGGACATTCCTTCCTAAAGAACCTCATCTTTGACCCAAAAGAGAGTCATTCTCTCGATCACGCAAGTCCCGAGGGTCCCGAGGTTTAAAATGCGATGATCATAAGTCATAAGATGAGGACGGGATCATAATCCCAAATACATAAATTCCAAGGAATCCCGAGCGACAACCAACAAATGGTTTGTACGTCCGGAAGATAACTTGGGACATTTCCCCCCCTTATTTTCAAACACATGCACACAAAGAAAGCACGCAAGCAAACACAATTAATGAAATCTAGGGAGACTTGCTCCGGCAAGGCACTTTGGGTGAACGCCAAACGTTCTTCCCAAGGGGTAACTTAACCTCCGAACCCATAAAACCTTTTTTTCAAAGTTTTGAGGTAATCAAAATGGTGTGGCGACTCCGTTTTTCAAATAACTCGGATGTCTTCAAACTCGCGTGAATTCCAATAAACAAAAATTTTGGGCACACATTCACAAATAGGCAGACGGGAAACACCCGCCTATTGTTGTGAGATCGAAAAAGAAAAAGAAACGATCGACGAACCCTGGTACAATCAGATTTACCAGTACCTCCAAAGCGGAGAAGCTTCCTTCACAAATGAAGATGGAAAATACAAAGAAGGGATCAAAGCCAAAAATATGATGGCATTAAAACGCCTGGCATCCCATTTCGTCATTCTGGGGGGTATGTTGTACAAGAAGCGCCACCAAGGGCCACTCCTTCGGTGTGTAAACAAAGAAAAAGCCAGCGAGCTAATGAACGAAGTTCACAACGGAACCTGCAGTCCGCACATGAACGCCCGAGCATTGACACAGATCATTCTCCGTATGGGGTACTATTGGATATCAATGGAAACAGACTGCATCCAGTTCATCCGAAGCTGCGACAAATGTCAACGGTTCTCCAACCTCAATCACATTCCACCTCACGAACTCTATTGCATGACTACGCCATGACCTTTCGCCACATGGGGAATCGACGTCATCGGCAAGATCACTCCTCCAGGGAGCAATGGTCACGAGTTCATTTTAGTCGCAGTCGACTACTTCACCAAATGGGTAGAAGCCGGATCGTACTGAGTACCGAATTCTAAGAAGGTGGCCGAGTTCATTCGAGAGAACATCATGCGCGCCCGATACAGAGTGCCCAACGAGATCATCTCCGACAATGGGACTCACTTCGAAGGAGATTGTGACCAACCACCGACCGGGTCGAGTCACACGTCACAAGTCTTCTCTTACGGACCACTGAGCCAATGGTGCGGTAGGCGGCCAACAAGACTCTCGCCATGATAATCGAGAAAGATGACCACCGCAGGTCGGGAGCCCGAAAGCTACATCTAGCCCTGCGGGGATACGTAACGTCGGTCGGAACCGCCACTGGGGAGACTCCGTTCGCACTTACCTACGGAATGGAAGCGATGTTACTCGTGGAATTGGAAATTCCATCCCTCTGAGTCCTCTTGGAAAACGGGATCAATGAAGTCGAATGGCTACAGAGCCATCACGACGAACTTGCTCTACTCGACGAGCGCAGATTGAAAGCCATGGAACATACTCGAGCCTACCAGAGCAGAATGGCATGAGCATTCGACAAGAAAGTCAAGATCCGAGACATCAGAGAAGGCGACTTGGTGCTAAAGGAAAAGCCTCCTACGCAGACCAATCCCCTCGGAAAGTGGGAGCCTACCTGGATAGGACCATTCGTGGTACAAAGAATCTTCTCCGGAGGAGCCATGAAGCTAGCAGACTTGGACGGAAACCCTTTCGTTAACCCCGTGAACGGAAGCAAGCTCCGCAGATACTTCATTTGAGGAAGAGCACGAGTCAACTCTCCTTCCCCATACACCGTCCCCTCAGTAAATTAAAGTGCTAAAAGAGTAATACCCAACTGGATACATTCCCGCTAATGATCCAGGTAAAAGACAGGGTCGCACTTCTTTTGTCTTTATTTTTCTCAAAATCACCTAAAGTGTCAAACTACGGTGACCTGAGCCCCTTAGTCCAATTGTAAAAGGGGAACGTAGGCAGCCGTCATTGGTTCGGTCTAAAAAAACAAAAAAAAAATAAAAAATACAATAAGTATCAATTTCTTGTGTTTCGAAAAATTCTTTTCATTTAACCTACAAATTCATAACGATTAAAACAATCTTTGATGAGTTCAAGCACGGTCAACTCTTGACTCGCTACACGCTAGCAAAACTACAATAAAACATTAATCAATTAATGTGTGCACAATGACAATGGGCGGATACTGGGACGGCAAGGTCAACCTAGTTTCTGTACTAGGTCCTTCATCCTTCTTCCCCTTCCCTTTTCCCCCGCGAGTGTTCTTCACTTTCACAGGGAAAAATTCCGATAGGCCTTCTACAGCTCGGGGACTCTTCCCGACGCCTCCGTCAACCCCGTGGGCTGTCAACGCGGCCCTTTCTCTAGCTACGTCTCGAGTCGCCTCCCTTCAAGCCATTATAACAGTGCTTTGATTGGCCTCCCGACGCATTCGTCTCGTAATCGGCCATGGCATCGCCGATACGATTCCCGGGGTTAGCCCTTGCTTCGGTCCTCCTCAAGGTCGAGCATCCAGGTGATCAAGCACTCAACAGCTCACTCCGTCTCCACAAGATAGCCATCTCGTGTCTCCCACATACACTCTTCGTACCAGGTTCGAGATCTTTGCGTCGACGAAACAATGCCCTCTCTCCGGTGAAGAGAACCACAGCGGGGAAAGGACGTGTATTGCCACCACCGGGTGATCGGCAATAGCGTCGAAGGATCTTCCATCCGCAAAGATCCCACCTTAAAGGTAGCGGCATAACTCGGATCGGTCGGTGGCATCTGCTCCCGGCCATCTTGTCGCGAGAACCAATGATGGAATATAGAAAGACGTCGAGACAAATTTCGGCACTTCGACGATCAACGGACCCTCCCGAGTGGTCTGCAAGTCTGTAATTTCCAATGGGGAACCCACCATCGCAAATGATGCGTGCAAAGTCTCGGCTATCCCGAGCTCCGGCTCGGCTTTGATCGCCCCCTGTCACCGAGGAAGGACGTCGCGAGAAAGACCAAGCGTCACAGACATTGGCACCTCGGGTATCATCTCGTAGCCTCTCCCTCAACCACATGGTCGGCATAGCGGGACTCCCTCCCCACATGTATCGGCTACCGGTCGCCATCCGGCCTATGCCCGGGAACGTCTCGCCCCAAGACCCGGCGGCACGATGTCTCCCCACTCTGCACCGCCTCACCGAGTCCAGACACTATGATGGCACACACCCCGAGAGGCGTGAATGTGAACGAGTAGCAATCGCGCACAGCAAACGCGTCCCACAAAAGACGCTCCCCTCGGCTCCGACAAATCTTCTGGCGGTCGAAATGTCAACGTAATCGGTATCCTGTATCGGCATTCCGTATGCTTCTCCAGGCGAGATACCAAACAAAGACACTAGCTTCTCAACGGTGGCCATGCCACGTATACGGAAGAACTAGCCCATTAGTCTCGGGTCCTCCCAGAATGGCCGGAAATCTTCAAACGTAGGAGTAATTTCGTTGTACGAAAAGCCGTACACATTCCTCCAGTACGTCCCTGTAACCGAGACGCGGTTCTCAAAAGATCCCAATGCGCATGAGCTCCTTCAAAGCCCAAACAGATTTAATCCCGTAATGTACCTTCGAAAAACCTTTTTGTTACGCCTCGTGTGGTTCCGTACCCACGGCGAAAGTTGTCCAAATATCGCTCTTGCATCCGAGACAATAACTTGGGAAAGGGAGCCATGTCGAAAAATGAAGGGAACCTTAAGAAATGAAAAGGTATTCGACGGATGAACAAAAACTATGCGCGGTTTCTTAAACAATTGCAAAGCCAACGCAATTTAAAGAATCTGGAAATTCATTCCAAGTCCGGCCGGACTCCTCTGCGATTGACTTGGTCAACTCTGCGGCCAGTTGCCCCTAAATTGGAAACATTTCCAAGCCACTCCTGTTCACCTTTGAGAAATCTGCGTGCTTTGCCCATGGTTTCATTCAACAAATATCGGTATCCCTTCCGCCCAGGGCTCGTGCAAGCGGTGCAAATAATTAATAATTAGTGCATACATGCTTAATTTTTGACCCGTTCAATTTTTAATGCATTTCTTATTTTATTTATTTTTGATTAACCTACTTCCTTATTTGCCCAAAATAACGAAGGTGATCACGAGAATAAATATGCGAAATCTGAGTTCCGTCCACGGGCGCCTTTTTGAAAATACGGTTCAAATCAAAATTTGTTCTGACAAATACATGCATTTTGTCTAAACAAAGCAAGAAAGAGAGAAAGCGGTAAAAGTGGGACTACTCACGAGTCCCGCTCGTCATCCGTACACTCGACGTCTTGCTCCGCATTGCTTAGGATCCGTCGCGAATAGGAACTCGCCAAATTCCTCCCGGTAGGGAATAGGCGAAGGGCCTCCTCGGAGTACGCGAACTCGAGGACTCCCCACTCTCGCGCCCGAGTGCGCGAGAGAAGGAGCTCCAAATCCAGCCATTCCGCCCGCGAACCGCGAACCCCTGTGTAAAGTCCTCCCCACCGGCTGTGGGAGCAGGCGAATCTCTCGGCCTAGACGGACCCCGATCACGGACGTCCACGCTCCTCCGGGAACTGCACCGCATGAACTCCACGAGCCTCCTAGCGTAGGCGGACCACCCGTCCACCAGCCTCATGGCGTCATTGTACGTACGGTCAGATACCTGCGAACCAGGAAAGTCATCAGAAAGCAAGCAGAAAGTACAGATGCAACATTTGCAGAATGCTACTATCAAATGCAGAAAGTCAAAAAAGGTGCTCACCGAAGCATGGGGATCAGCCCTGTATCGTGGTCTCGGCTCAGCCGGGAGCGGGATCACAAGTCGTCTGCGCGAACCATCCAACCCCCATCCCCCGAGGATAAATTCCCAGTTAGTTTTCACTAACGCTCGTCTCCAGACGTTAAAATTCCTAATGGTTTTCACCATTACTCAAATCCTTAATCGCGACCTTTCACGGTCCGATTTCAAATCCTCAATCGCGACCTTTCACGGTCCGATCTCAATCCTCAATCGCGACCTTTCACGGTCCGATTCCAATCCTTAATCGCGACCTTTCACGGTCCGATCTCCAATCCTCAATCGCGACCTTTCACGGTCCGATTTCAAACCTCAATCGCGACCTTTCACGGTCCGATTTCAAACCTTAATCGCGACCTTTCACGGTCCGATTCCAATCCTTAATCGCGACCTTTCACGGTCCGATCTCCAATCCTCAATCGCGACCTTTCACAGTCCGATTTCAAACCTCAATCGCGACCTTTCACGGTCCGATTTCAATCATTAATCGCGACCTTTCACGGTCCGATTTCAATCCTCAATTGCGACCTTTCACGGTCCAATTTTAAGTCTCAATCGCGACCTTTCACGATCCGATCTCAAAGTCTCAATCGCGACCTTTCACGGTCCGATTCCAATTCCCAATCGCGACCTTTCACGGTCCGATCTCAATCCTCAATCGCGACCTTTCACGGTCCGATTCCAATTCTCAATCGCGACCTTTCACGGTCCGATCTCAATCCTCAATCGCGACCTTTCACGGTCCGATTCCAATTCTCAATCGCGACCTTTCACGGTCCGATTCCAATTCTCAATCGCGACCTTTCACGGTCCGATCTCAAAGTCTCAATCGCGACCTTTCACGATCCGATTCCAATTCTCAATCGCGACCTTTCACGGTCCGATCTCAAAGTCTCAATCGCGACCTTTCATGGTCCGATCTCAAAGTCTCAATCGCGACCTTTCACGGTCCGATTCCAATTCTCAATCGCGACCTTTCACGGTCCGATCTCAAAGTCTCAATCGCGACCTTTCACGGTCCGATCTCAAAGTCCCATCTCGACCTTTCACGGTCTGATTCCAATTCTCAATCGCGACCTTTCACGGTCCGATCTCAACTCTCAATCGCGACCTTTCACGGTCCGATTCCAATTCTCAATCTCGACCTTTCACGGTCCGATTCCAATTCTCAATCGCGACCTTTCACGGTCCCATCTCAAACAGTCAATCCCGACCTTCGCGGTCCGACCTCCACTCTCCTATCGAGACCTTCACTGTTCGTCTTCTCGGCAACAGCAATAAGCCCGAACCCCAAGGCACGAATGCCTTGCAACAATCCCTCTTCGGCCATACTCGTAAGCCCGAACACCTTTTTCACTTCAGCAAGTGAACATTCATCTCCCCGGCCGCCAGTCGTAAGCCCGACCGTTCCACCTCAGCGGCAGCTGCAATAAGCCCGCACAACAATCCCTCTTCGGCCATCCAGGTAAGCCCGAACGCCCATCCCCAGCAGGATAAAAACTGGCAACAGGAATAAGCCCAGCACCCAAGGCACGAACGCCCTCGTCAGCATCGCAACTCCGGTTTGAGGCGCCACACGCCCTCGAAGGTTTCAGAAGTCCCGGGTTCGGGACGCCTCTCCCAGCGGTCTCCATTCGAGGTACGGGTACCTCGCGAATGGTCTCATCCGGGTTTAGACGCCTCCTAACGGTCTCGCTCGAGTCAAGGTCCCCATGCGCGGCCCTTGCCCCCTTTTGAACTACGATCGGCTTGATTCCTGCTCGGGATACGTAGGAATCCTTTTCGCTAAGGGTCGGCCGGTGACCGCCCAGGTCTCTTTCAAAGTAAGGCATCCCGATTTGGATCCTTATCTTTTCAACGACCCCACCTCCTTCGGAGGAGACGTCGGCGAGGGCTAAGCGTAAGTACCCAAATCCGGATCGTCCAAATCCGTCAGAAAGTTAACCGAAATCCGTTAACTGGCCCGCTCCAGGTTAACCGGAACTCGTTAAACTCCCCGTTGCTGTGCCAACGAGACGTCCCGGGACTGCCCCGTGCATCCCGACGTCGAACCGTACTTAACACGTGTCATCTCACGTAAAAGTATGGCTTTCCCTGAAAAATGCATTTTCCGGCACTTTCCGGGGGCGTTTCGGACATTTTCCGGACTGTTATTTTAAAAAATGGACAAAACCGGGACCGGGGAACGAATTCCCATAAGGCTGGTGACTCAGAGGGCACGTGGCAGCCATGCCACCTCCCTCTAGTCACCCTTCAATCACAAATCAAGGCTAAAAGACCAAAATACCCCTGATTTGCAAGCCTAGTCCGGTCGGACTCCCTGTGCACTTTTCCTGAAATTGCCAGCAAGTCCCCCAGATTTCCAAAATACCCAAAAACCCCCTGGATTCAGTCCAAGTCCGTCCGGACTCCTACTGCAATTTTCACCCTATAAATAGAAGTTGTTGTCAAAGGCAAAAGAGGACCAAATTCACTCCAAAAAATCACCACCCCCACGGCCTAAGCAGTTTTCACCCCTTCCGAGCTCCCGTTTCGTCTCGATTCGCGTGAAACCTTCGTATTTCGATCAAATACGCACCTTACTACTTTGAAACAACCTTTAGAATCACTTTACGTGTCCCGTACACACCTCCCGAGCCAAAGGAGTCAACCCTAGCCATAGGTATAACTCCCTCTCTCTAAATCTCTCGTTCCGTCTCGGTTTACGCGCCAGTCGCTACAACCGTTTCGAACGTCGTTATCGAAATGTAGACGCCTCCGTCTAACGGGGTCCGATACGTTTTAGCCCCTCGATCCTCTTCTCTTTCCGTAAGAGAAGTAATCACGGGTTAAAACGGCGTTCCGACCCCGTTCCGTTTACTTTTATTGTCATTTACCAACTCCGGATCGATCGATCCGTCGATCGTCATTTTAATTTCTGTCATTTACAAATCCGAGCCATTTGGCCTCGTTGATCGTCATTTACAAATCCGAGCCGTTTGGCCTCGTTGATCGTCATTTACGAATCCGGATCGTTTGATTCCGTTGATACCGCACTTTAAATATTGTCATTTACAAAGTCCGACCCGTTTGGATCGTGATAGTATTTACTTTTCAAAGTCCGAGTCGCAACCTGATTCGTTGATCGCATATCATTTAAAACGCATTTTTTCCCGTAAAAATCGTTAACAATGTAATGCCCGGTTCAAAACCGGAGTTCGTCCGTCGAACTCTCTTTCAAAACGCGCAAATGACGTTCGGCCTCCGAATGCTCATCTTCAAACTAAAAGCCGCCATTTGACACTTAAAATCATTTAAAACGCATTTTTCCGGTAAAAATCGTTAACAATGACACGCCCGGTTCAAAAAAACCGGAGTTCGACCTTCGAACTCCTTTTCAAACTCAAAATCGACGTTTGCCACGCAAACGCTCATTTCAAACTCAAAACCGACGTTTGTCATTCAAACGCTCGTCTTTTCAAACAAAGTCACCTAATCAACGTTTGTCATTCAAACCAAGATTAAGCTTGTCATTCAAGCCCCCATTTCAAAAGACACACACATACACACACACGATTTCGAGAAAGGTAGAAAGACTCGTCATGCGAGGCGTTTCGGGCGATCTCGTAATACTCTACCCGAAATGTAACTTGACCCCCGAACCTAACAATCTCTGGTACAAAAATCTTTTTACTCGTTTTTGCTGCCAATAAAAATGATCCCCGTTTTCAAAGCCTTTTCCTAAGTTTTTGCTACCAATAAAAACGACACCTTTTCACAATAGCCGTTTCTCAATGTTTGGGCTCAAAATACAAAAACCGCGTGGCGACTCCTCATTTTTCCTTCCCATGAAGTGAGGTCTCAGACACCAACCCCTCTGCGAAAGACAACCGCCTTCCGCATCGCGCGAAATCCGGGTAATTTCAGGCCCTGCGAGGAAGAGGCGCAAAGCCCAGCAGCTCAGTCAGCACGTCCTCGGAAATCATATCTGTCCACCGCACATGCCTTCCTTTGAAGGAAAGCCCGGTAATAGCAGCAAAATCTGTGGGCGTCACTGTCACCTCGCCCCAGCTCAGATGGAAGGTGTGGGTGGTATCCCATGAATACTCGGAAAGGCCCAGGAAGACGCTCTTGTTCTTCCTCGTGTCAGAAACCCCGGCCAAGTTCTCCACGAACACGCCCAGGCCAGAAGCATAGACCAGCCTCCTAGGGCTCGGCCCGCCATCCATAGAGAAATTCGGCATCTGCTGCCATAACTCGACCACAGCCTCGAGCGATCCCCGAGTCTTCATCTTCTTGGCTTTCCCAGCCAAAAGCCCCTCATCTTGCAGGTAAACACAACAAAGGTACGTCAGTCACAGTACTTAATACCAAAGCATAAAAAAAATCCGTCATAAAACACGGCACACAATGCACAAAATTTTCACATGTAATCCGTCACAAAACACGGCATGCATTACACATAATTTTTCCCATGCAGTCCGTCACAAAACACGGCACACACTGTACAAATTTTCTCAACAAAGGGATCAAGCACCACACGACACATTTTCAAAAGACCCGTCACAAAACACGGCACATATTGCACATATTTTCCCCACAAAGTCCGTCACCAAAAACACGGCACACACTGCATGACACATTTTCAAAAGAAAAGTCCGTCCCTACACGGCAAATACTTTCAGACAAAACCCGTCACAAAACACGACACATGTCACATTTTTCACAAAATTTATCCCTACACGGCAATTTTCTCACAATGTACATACAGAAATAGCATTAGGTACAAAACACCAAAGCATGCATTTCAAAAGAGAGGCACTTTATTTTTACAAATAAGAGCTAATCTACACATTTTTGCACAAAATTCACATACCCACAATTTTTACATGCTCAATTTCAACAATTCATCGCGAATTTCACCAAAAGCATGGCAAATAACAAAAGCCCCAAATATGCGAAAAACTAAAACCTAGTTCTAGCATTCAACAATTCAAGCGAGGAATCAAGACGAAATTGATTTCTTACCTCCCCGACGTTCCTAGCTCGCCGATTATGCACCTCCGGATTCGGATACAACACATCCGGATTTTTTGAAGAAGGCACGAAGGAGATCCAATTTCTTTGAAGCTCCATCCTCTGTTCAATCAATTCTTGGCTCCGTTGTCGACGACCTCTCCGAGATCCTTCCGCCATTGCGAGCAATTCAAGCGAAAAATGGAAGATTTTGGTGTAACAATGGAGGTTTTCTCCTTCTCTCTCTCTTGGATGGACGAACTGAAGAAGAAGAAGTGAAGGGGGCCTCGGTTTTTAAACCCAGTCAAAATCTGGGAACTGTAAAAAGCCAACCTGGTCCGTACGGACCTCTTTACATCCCAGGTTGGTCCGTACGGACCTTCTTGCAACGAGGGGCCAAATTACTTTTCTGCCCTTATAATCTTTGCCCCTGGCTGTCCAAAGGCCTATTTCAGCAAATTCAATGCAGTTTGGTCCTTAACCCAGCAATTCAACCACCGGCCGTCAGTGTAAGCCCGGACTTCGCCCACTCAACGGCAATTCAACCACCGGCCGTCAGTGTAAGCCCGGACTTCGCCCACTCAACGGCAATTCAACCACCGGCCGTCAGTGTAAGCCCGGACTTCGCCCACTCAACGGCAATTCAACCACCGGCCGTCAGTGTAAACCCGGACTTCGCCCACTCAACGGCAATTCAACCACCGGCCGTCAGTGTAAGCCCGGACTTCGCCCACTCAACGGCAATTCAACCACCGGCCGTCAGTGTAAGCCCGGACTTCGCCCACTCAACGGCAATTCAACCACCGGCCGTCAGTGTAAGCCCGGACCTCTCCCACTAAATGGTGAAACAAGCACAAGAAGGAGCCCACACCTCCAAGTACAAATCTCAAGGCACAAAATGACTCCAAAACGCTCAACGACAAGCTCCGGCCATCAAAGTAAGCCCGAGCTCCTTCCCCAGCAAGTCAAAAAGGAAGTCGTACAAGATTGCATATCCCCAGCACCGGCCGTCATTGTAAGCCCGGACCTCGCCTACTAAACGGTAAAACAAGCGCAAAAGGATCCAGCACCTCCAAGTACAAATCCCAAGGCACGAAACGCCTTCAAAACACCAAACGGTGAAGCAACCACCGGCCATCATCCTCGCCTGCTCAACGGCAACTCAAACACCGGCCATCAAAGTAAGCCCGAAGTCACCCTCTCAGCAGAAAAGGCCCCTACAAGGCCACGATGATCCCCAACAGACGAACACCGACGGCCATCGTAAGTCCAACTTTCTCCCCAGCAGATAAAGCACGAGGCATCTACACCTCTCGCAATCAAAACTCAAGGCAACCATGCCTCCACAACCACAGCCAGAAGACGATTCAAGTCCTCACGCATGGCAAACCGCAGTCAGAAGACGACTCAAGTCCTCACGCATGGCACACCCACAGCCAGAAGACGATTCAAGTCCTCACGCATGGCACACCCGCAGCCAGAAGACGATTCAAGTCCTCATGCATGGCACAACCACAGCCAGAAGACGATTCAAGTCCTCACGCATGGCACACCCGCAGCCAGAAGATGATTCAAGTCCTCATGCATGGCACAACCACAGCCAGAAGACGATTCAAGTCCTCACGCATGGCATAACCGCAGTCAGAAGACGACTCAAGTCCTCATACATGACGTCACTATCTCCAGCCCGGAAGGCTTTAAATCACTCGGTCCGGAAGACCGTATAAACCTCCCAAATCACTATCTCCGGCCCGGAAGGCCTTAAACCACCCGATTCGGAAAATCATAAAATTTCCACCCCAGGACGCCACCACGTCCTCACAATCGACCTCGGCGGTCATAAACCATCTTCTAAGTAAGATTGCACACCTGGACACCACCACGTCCTTACCACTGACCTCGGCGGTCACACGACACTTCAGGGCACCACCACGCCCGCATACACTCACAATTTCACGACCTCTGAACTACGACCAGGCTTGATTCCCGCCAGGGATACGTAGGAATCCTATCACAGGGTCCAGCCATCGACGTATACGATCACCCAGGACGCCACCACGTCCTCACCATCGACCTATGCGGTCACCCAGGACACCACCACGTCCACCCATAGAGTCTCAGTCAGAGGACATCTCCCGTCCTTGTGCACTACAACACTCACCCCACACACGAACTACGATCAGGCTTGATTTCCGCCAGGGATACGTAGGAATCCTATCACAGGGTCCAGCCAACTGACCTAAATGGTCACACAAAAGGACACCGCCACGTCCTCACACTGACCTTCACGGTCACTTCCTCTCCCAGCACGCGATCCAGATTAGGACCCTTATCTTATCGACGACCCCACTTCCTCCGTAAGTGACGTCGTCGAGGGGCTTCTGTAAGTACCCCAATCTGGATCACCCTCTCCCGAGCACATGGGAAACACCGCAGACTCACAAACGCAGTCTCGAAGACCTCTGGCACTCAAAACCCTCAAAAAAACCTCAGCCAAACTAAGGGATGAACTTTTCTGGGATGAAAAGGGATAAAAGGACCTTTTGGGAAATTTCAGGAAATCAGAAAAGCAATTAAGGTCCGTACGGACCTCTTTGTTTCAATGATTACTAAATCCCCTTAAAGTCCACAATATTCCCTCAAATCCCGGAGAAATCATTACCCCCCTGCATGGTTGGTCCGTACGGACCTCTTTGCATGCTGAGATGGTCCGTACGGACCTCTTTGCAAAGGGGACACCATCATTCCAGAATATTCTTAATTATTACAGATTCCCTCAAATCGAGGAAAACTAAAATTCTGGATAACCTAGGAGGTCCGTACGGACCTCTTTGCAATTTTCTGGCACTATAAATAGAGGGCTCCCCCTCCCTCATTTACACACATTTTCATCTTCTCTCCTCTCCCCCCAGCCTTCAGGCACCCCTCTAAGACCCTTCGGGGCAATCCCGGCCCCTTTCGGATCCTTCTGAGGCCTTCCGAGCCCCCTCGAGGTGCTCCGAAGCCTCTCCGAGCGCTCCCGCGATGCTCCCGCGCTGCCCCGAGGCACTCTCGAGGTACTCTGAGGCCCCTCGTGGTACTCCAAGGCCTTGCCTGGTCTTTCCCAAGGTGTCCCGGCTCTTTTCGAGTCAAACCGGTAGCTTGAACGCACGCCGAAACTCTGCCCGAGTGACGCCTGCCATCCCAACGCACGCCGAAACTCTGTCCGAGTAATCCCTGCAATCCCAACGCACGCCGAACCTCTGCCCGAACGCAGCCTACAATCTCAACTCACACCGAAACTCTGTCCGCAGACAACCGACCCCTTCCGAAGCAATCCCGGTCCATGCCGGAACACTATTCCATCCTCACACACACACACACAATAGTTAAAGAATATTAGGGGTATCCGAAAGACTCATTTTTACGAGGCGGCTCGGGTGAGCTCTAAGATTCTAATATTCTCTTCCCGAGGAGTCATCTGACCTCCGAACTCAAAATCTCATCACACAAAAACAGTTTATTTCTAAACTGATGCCCTTTTTCAATGTTTTGGGCTTAATAAAAATGGCGTGGCGACTCTACAACTGCGAAAACAACGGCGAGACACCTCCAACACGCTAAAACGGAATAAAGCCAGATGCCGGGGGGCGAACACGCTGCCTCTCGGATCCGGGCAACTTCCGAATGTGACAAATGCGAGATGCACGAGGCTCCGCGCGCGAGCCGGATCCCGGGTAATTTCAGCAGGAGTCGAAGAAAATAAGCAACATCGTCTGTCTAAGTGGGCGACCGCACAAGAGAGGTTGGGCGGCCGCGCAGGCTGTCAAATTTCAGCAGATTTGTTTCTTTTTTTTTTCAGTTTTTAAACAATTACTTTAAAGGTAGTTTAGGGAATTAATATTCCGTCTTTTTAATTAGGGTTTTCAGTAGGATTTTAGCTCTAGAATGCTATTTTCTTTATTATAAATAGTTGCATTAGGAATTGTAATTGAGAGAGTTGAATTTTGATAAATTATTTTGATTGCTTTGCAATTGTGAGTCTTTCTTGACTTGTTGAAGGTGGATTCCTTCGAGAGGGTGGATTCCTTCTGTTATTCGAGGTTCTCATCTTTTAGGTGTTAATCTTGCCAAACCCTAATTCATGGATTCGAATTGGGTCAATTAGTCGTTGTTTCGATTAATTCCCTATCCAGTTACTATTTTTCTTTTTTCCGCTGCAACCCATTTACATCAGAAGGAGATCTTGCTGGAGCGTGCTAGATTGCTGCAGAGCTTGCTTGAGGTGCAGAATGAGTTGCTCGAGCTACCCGAGTCTCCAAAAAAGAACGACAGGAGATCTCAAAGGGTAGCTCCATCCCTCACTTCCCATAGGCGTGCTAACGGGGGTCCTAGGCCGTCTGAAGAAGAAAGAAGGAGTGAAAGGCCTCCCCTACCCACATCTTCGTAGATAGGATTGGCAACCTTAGGGATAGGCTCAACCAGCAAAGGAAGCAAGAAGCCGACTCAGCTTAGAGAAGGCAACTCGAAGCGGACAGAGCTTAGTATACGTCGCCCCAAAGGGGAGAGCGATCGCTTCACATACGGGATAGAAGGGAAAGGACCCCTCCAAGGGAGGAAATACAGAGGACAATCTTTAGAAGGGAGCACCACCATGAGGAGGCAAAAGTCCAGTTCTATCTCCCACCAAAGAGGCGACTTAGACGCTAGTGTGCTTCTCAATCTGAAGAGGAGGTTAGATGCCGATCGTAAAGCAACTAATGGGAAGGTCGAACGAAATGATTGTACTCTTCGACCTTTAGCCAATGACATACTCGACAAAGGTCCACCTGCAGGTTCAAGTTGCCAGTGTTAGAAAAGTTTTCAGGCACGACATATGCCTTGAATCATATGCAGCACTTTGAGGCCACTATGTGTTTTGTCTCTTCCGAGTATGACATGCTATGCAAGGCATTAATCTTGAATAACCTATTGATTTAACAAATACTAGAAAATTGGCTTTAATAACAAACTCACTTTTAGAGAATAAAGAGACATGCTCAATAAAAATGATAAATTAACAAACACTATTGAATCGCACACGATTAACAGTAGTGAAAAATCTTTAACTCTCGTTAAATTGCGCACGATTATTGAAAGTCGGCATCCACAAAAAGAAAAATCAACCGATTTTCGGAATTACAAGAACACCTTTATTTATACGACCCCGAACACTTGAAAATCAAGTTAAACACTTTTAAAAATGTCCCTAATCTATATAGTAACCAAGAAAACTCTAAAATATCAAAATATTGCATAAATACACTTTTAATTGTTTAAATTTAAAATTATCACCTGTCTAGATAAAAATTTAAAAATTGTATTAAATTTAAATATAAACTAATCCCTAACTTGATCTCCATCAGGAAGTGGGTGTGAAAGGTGGGATAAAATTTTCTAATGAAATTCTTAATTAAGTGTGTAAATATGACAAGTGGGATAAGATAAATATAATGATAACATAAAAATTGTTTGTTTTAGGAAAACGGAACTTATCAATGAAACACCTAAAGAATGATGTGCACATTATTATAGGGCGGAAGGAGTATGAGTTTGGCTTTAAAAAAAAAAGAGAAAAAAATGTTTTTTTTGAAAGAATGTAAATAATAATATTGTTAATTGATGCCGCAAGAAACGTGTTGGTCAGCCTACGTCCAGCAATCAAGACTGATCTCCTAGCTTTTGACCTGAAATAAAGAATCCACGACTAGACGAAATGGTCTCTGACTTAGACCCTCGGGCGTGAGAGTAAGTATGGTGTTTAGAGCTGATAAATTATAATGAACAAAATGTATTCAGAATAAAAAATAGCAATTACCTTTAAACCGTTGGTGTTGCGAAGTATTTATAGGCCTTGATATGAGTTATAATTGTAGTAGGATTGTATGAAATCCCTAGAATCATGGAAAGAATCGTGTTCAGAGATCACGTACGTAAATAACTCCCGATTTGTAGGAATTCTGATATGAAAAGAGTTGTAGGCGCATTAAGACTCTGTAGGTCGACGTACGCCTTATAGGTCGAGATCGCCTGCATGGGTCTAAGTCGACCTGACTGAATGATATGTCCAGATAATACTCGTACAAGGTATGGATCGTATGTCGGACAAAGCTAGGTCGGGACCAAGGAGGTCGGACAATGAGCTAGGTCGACTGATCCTTGCTGTTGGACCTTGGGCCTTGTAATAACTAGGCTGATCCACTAAGGAGGTGGTGGCAATAACGTCTGAATCATTAGGCTTTGTATGCCGGGTCTAGCCCGACACTTTTATTCCATTCAGTGGCCCCCAACTTTCTGAGTTGACTTTGTCGACCAGGAAGTTATGAAAATTTTGGTTGTAAATGCCCACATAGGTCGTAGATAGATGGTCGATAGCGATGGATGGTCGACCTGGATGACGTGGCTCAATCTCGACCACTAACTGCTTTGACGACCATATCTGTAGAATCGCCGTAATTCCGTAATGATTACTCCGTTTGACATTTGGACAACCGCCTTGGGAACCGTTTTTGGCATTAATTGAGAGGAATAACCGTTGTATTCCCTAAACTTCCCAATTCAGGAAAGGATTAGAAGTGGGTATAAAAGGAAAATCCTTTTCCTTTTTGATTTTTTACAAATCCCCAACTCTCAAGCATACAACAAGTACAAAGGCAAGAACAAATCTCCGATTTCCCAGGTGCATTCAAGCTTCTCGGTCTGTTTTCGAAACCCACCTTCTCCGATTTAACCAAGGTACCCTCCGATTTCTCTATCTTTAGCTTCATTACGAGTTTTCTTCGATTTCTGTCATGGCTAGGACTTTTAATTGCGAGCCAGGGGTTTGGTATGGGTATTGCACCGTCAATCGAAGGGTATATAAGCACATAGGTGGGGTATGGAAGGAGATAACCATGGAGGAGTGTACTTCCATCTTGACCAGTTGAGGTTTAAATTTTAGCGTGCTAGCTCTCCCTGTAGGAGAAAACCTGGGCGACTTAGAGGTATACGAACAGAAGAGTTGTGTCCTTTCATCTTTTTCATGAGTTGCTCGACCATTTGGTCATGTTTTATATTAGGGGGCCAATAAACCTTCCTTCCTTAGGGATAGAAAAGGATTTCCAAGGGAATCTAGGTCACCCTTAGGTAGGTCACTTGAGTCTGTATATAGGACTGATTCCCCTGTTTCTTCCTGCTCTTCAGATATGTCGACTCAAGAACGGACAGCGGCCTCTGCCACGACGAGCTCTCACTCCACAAATATTGTTGACGCCTTCTGCTTGTCGGTCATCCCAGGCCGTAATGAGAGTGGTTATGTGGCCCCAAACCATTGACTGGGAAGAAGGCTTCAGAATCCAGGCTCAAGATTTTGTATGGGCATTATGAGGTCGACAGGGAGGAGTTCAGGTTGACCCACCAAACATACTAACAGTTTGATGCCCTCAGTTGGTCGGACAAAACTAGGAACCCGACAAAAGTAGCCTTCTTCTATGACCAATTTGAGGCCGGGCTTTGACTCCCCTTAGATCCATTTATCTGCAAGTTTTTGGAGTGTATGGCGGCCGTACCCTTGCAGTTAGGAGCCAACACGGTGAGGGTGCTCGTCTGTTTCGCTATGATTTGCAGATTCTTGGGGTACGAGCCTTGCGTGCATGTTTTTAGGGAATTCTTTAAGGTAGTAGTTGATAAGAGAACCCACGGGATCAGTACCCCGGCTAGAAGGAATGCCCCAAATTTTTTCATTAGTTTGCCTGACAAAGTAGTGGAATGGAACACCCACATGATAATAGCTGAGAGCAAAAAGGGATGGAAGTTTCCTTTGCCCGATGATACTTCTGAAGTGATGAAGGAAGAATATTACTGGGTTCCTGAATGGAGTAAGGAGCTAATACGTAGGTTGATACTGGTGGCATAGAGAGGTACTGTTAACTTGGTCGCCCTCCAGTCAGACAAAAATTGCTTCATCTAGGCAGGCATAATGTTGGGGGGAGATAGAGAGGTGGCCCCCTGGCCTTAATAGTGAGGAGCCTTAGGTATCCAGACACCCATGCCTTAGGAAGATTTGAAGATCAATGCCACTTTTGCAAGAAAACCCCCAACCATTGTAAAATAAATGGAAAGCACGTTGGTGGTAAATTGTTGTCTCATTCTCTTTACTCGTAATTTTTTGTTTACTCGTCAATACATAGCTCGAACATCGCTTGCTAACTGCCCTTTTTCTTGTCTATGTAGTGCTTACCCCTGAACAACACGGTAATATGAATCGTATTGTGGGCGTATCTGACCAAAGGAAAAGCAAAAGAGCCAATGGGAAAGCCAATGCTCGTGTGAGCAGGGAAAAGAAGGTCGTTGATCGCCTAAAACTGTTCCCCAAGGTCGGTACGGGGACGGTCCCTATAGATGGGTTAGGTCCCTTCCAACTAATTGATGAGGCTCCTATTGATCAAACAGAGGAGGCTGAGGTTGAAGCTTCCTCGGAGAAGACGTCAGAGTCCAGCCCTATACCAGAACCAGCTGGGTTTATCCCCTCTTATGTTGTCGATCTAGAGGATGACGAGCAAAGAGATGAGGAGGCCCTCCCCCTTACTACAAAAAAAGAAGAGGTCGAGATTCGGCCCAAGCCTTGATGGAACTGGTACTTCAAGTGATCCTCCCCCTCAAGCTCCCCCAATGATTAGCGTGGAGTTCGTGCGGGCTGAGGTGGCAAAACATAGTGACGTGCTTGCACTCACTGTGATTGGATGTATGAGTCGCCGCTATCCCGAGCTAGGGTATGAGCAGGCTGTTGTGCGACGGGCTGTAGATCCCAATCTACTAGCTCACTTTGCTAAGGAGGGGCTCATACGTGAAGAGTTTTCTGATAGGTCCGACTTATCTCACTGCGAGGTAATACTTGTCCTTCTGTTCATTTTTCTTTGCTAACTTAGTCGCCCCATTTGTGACCGCTCTAAATTGTGATTACTAGTCGATCTAACCAATTTACTTCTGTGGATGCAGTCCCTAACCCTTGTCGAGCAAGCCAAGTGCGGTTGGAGAGCGACCATAGAACAGGAAAGGGTCGCCCCAACTGCTTATGCCCGGAAGGCCGGTGAGGTTGATGAACTTAAGGAGAAGTTTAGGGACCTTGATGCAGCTTATGATGTCTTGAAGCTTGTGAAGGATGCTGCAGTGGGTGATAGGGACAAAGCCCTGGTAGATCTTGGAAAGGCTAAGGAAGAGAACACCTTGCTGAAGGGAGAGGTCGATGTCGCCCAGGCCAACAAGTCCAAGATGGAGAAAGACAATGAGGGACTAGCCAAGATGCTCCATGAGAGTAATGAGTGTCTTCAAAAGATGTCTGAGGAACAGCTCGCAGATCGCCAAAAATGGGAAGAAGAAGCCCTGATTAGGGAAAAGGCTGTTGTCGAAGATTTCAAGAACAGCGACGAATGCTACAATATCATCGTAGATTGAGCAAAAGACTTTTATGACGTAGGTCGTTGTCATATGGCCCGTCGAGCCATAGTAGATCCTACTGCTGAAGTGTCTTTGGAACAGTCGGCCAGGTGGGCGTCTGAGGAACAATATGATATTGAAGCTCGTGGTGGCTATTCCTTTGTTCCTTACAATAATAACGATCTAGCCCTGATAGCCAAGCAAGATCAAGAGGATGGCTGTGAGCCTTAGGTCGCCCTTCCTATTGTAGAGAGAAACTTCAATGTACTATTCCAGGAATTTTTGGATGCAGAGGAGATGGAGGAGGACGAAGATGAGGAGGTCGCCAAGGACCAGTAGGATCAAGCTACTGACGATCCAGCTATTTAATTTGTGTTGGTTTATGTAACGAACAAGTTCCAAAATATTTTCTTTTTTGGTTTATGTAACCTATGCCTTGGCCCAGTTTTTGGGAGGCATTTAACTCGCAACATTTATTTGCTCAAGTCCTGGCCCGCTTTTGGGGGACTTCATTTATTTAATCGTAGCTGATTATCTTGAATCACTTTTGCCTTGATCCATAATTGTATTTTTCTTGTCGAGCTAGTATTGACTTTGATATCGACCAAAGTTCTGGATAGGCAAGTTGGCGAATTAACAATAGCTGACCAAGGTTTTGGTCGAGCTTGCTTTTGAGAATGAGACTGACCTAAATCTTCAGTGGGACCTGTTTAAGAATGAGGTCGACTTAGGACATTGGTCGAGTCTGTTAAGGAACGAGACTGACCTAAATTTTCGGTCGGACCTGTTTAAGAACGAGGTCGACTTAGGACATTGGTCGAGTCTCTTAAGGAACGAGACTGTAAGTACCCAAATCCGGATTGCCAAAATTCGTTAGAAGTCAATCGGAATCCGTTAACTGGCCCGCTCCAGGTTAACCGGAACCCGTTAAGCTCCTCGTTCCCAAACCAATGAGACGTCCCGAGACTGCCCCGTGCATCCCGACGTCAAACGTACTCAACACACGTCGTTGCACGTAAAAATACAGCTTTTCCTGAAAAACGCACTTTTCGACACTTTCAGGGGGCGTTTCGGACATTTTCCGGACTGTTATTTTAAAAACGGACAAAACCGAGGATAATGCAGTCCAAGTCCGGCCGGACTCTTTTGCAGACAATCCAGAATTGCCAGCAAGTCCCTCCAATTTCCAAAGTTTCACAAAACCCCCTGGTTTTCAACCTCAGTCCGTTCGGACTTATCCTGAAATTTTACCTATAAATACAGAGGCTATCAAAGCCATTTAGAACAACAAAAATTACTCCCTTTCACCCAAAAGCCACGGCCTAAACTGGTTCTCACCCCTCCCGAGCCCCGTTTTACCTCGTTTTGCGTGAAAACTTCATATTTCGATCAAATATAACCCCTGCCACCTCAAAACACCGTTCCAAACACTTTTTCGTATCCCATATACGTCCTCTGAGCCAAAGGAGCCGACCCTAGCCATAGGTAGCTCCCTCTCTCTCTCTAAACTCTCATTCCGTCTCGGTTTACGCGCCAGTCGCTACAACCGTTTCGGACGATGTTGTTGAAATGTAGACGTCTCCGTCTAACGGGGTCCGATACGTTTTAGCCCCTAGATCCTCTTCTCTTCCCGTAAGAGAAGTAATCTCGGGTTAAAATGGCGTTCCGGCCCCATTCCGTTACTTTTTATGTCGTTTACCAATTTCAGATCGTTTGATCCGTCGAACGTCATTTAAATTCCTGTCATTTACAAATTCCGGATTATTTGATCCGTCGATCGTTATTTACTTTCACGCAAATTTACAATTCCGAGCCGTTTGGCTCGTCGATCGTACTTTACAATTTCGGATCGTTTGATTACGTCGATACCGCATTTTAAATACTGTCATTTACAAGTCCGAGCCATTTGGATCGTGATAGTATTTAATTATCAAAGTCCGAGTCACAACCCGATTCGTTGATCGCATATCATTTAATACGTTTTTTTCCGTAAAAATCGTTAACAATGTAATGCCCGGTTCAAAATCGGAGTTCGACATTCGAATTCTCTTTCAAAACGCGCGAAATGACGTTTGGCATCCGAACGCTCATCTTCAAACTTAAAAGCAGACTTTTGACATTCAAAATCATTTAATACATTTTTTCCGTAAAAATCGTTAACAATGTAATGCCCGGTTCAAAACCGGAGTTCGACATTCGAACTCTCTTTCAAAACGCGCGAAATGACGTTTGGCATCCAAACGCTCATCTTCAAACTTAAAAGTCGAATTTTGACATTCAAAATCATTTAATACGTTTTTCCCGTAAAATCGTTAACAATGACATGCCCGGTTCAAAACCGGAGTTCGACATTCGAACTCTCTTTCAAAACGCGCGAAATAACATTTGCCATCCAAACGCTCATCTTCAAACTCAAAAATCCGACGTTTGACATTCAAATGCTCCTTTCTTAAAAGTCAACATTTGACACTTAAGACAAACAGTTAAAATCAGCATTCGCGCCACTTTTCCTAAAACTTCCAAAACCGACGTTTGTCATTCAAACGCTCGCCTTTTCAAACAAAATCCCGTAATCAACGCTTGACATTCAAACCAAGATTAAGCTTGTCATTCAAGCCCCCATTTTCAAAATGCAAACACACACACACGCACACATTTTCGAGAAAGGTAGAAAGACTCGTCATACAAGGCATTTCGGGTGATCTCAATATACTCTTCCCGAAATGTAACGTGACCTCCGAACCTAACAATCTCTGTTACTAAAAAAGCTTTTTACTCGTTTTTGCTACCAATAAAAATGACTCCCCGTTTTCAAAGCCTTTTCCTAAGTTTTTGCTACCAATAAAAATGACACCATTTTCAACCAATAGCCGTTTCTCAACGTTTGGGCTCAAAATACAAAAACCGCGTGGCGACTCCTCTCCTTCCCGAAAGCGAGGTCTCAGACACCAACCCTCCGCGAAAGACAACCGCCTTCGCGTCGCGCGAATCCGGGTAATTTCAGTTGGCGACTCCGCTGGGGACTTGGATACTTTTTTCAAAACTACCGTTGTTTTCAAAAAAGCCTTCCGTGGGTCAAACTTTCGTTTACCCTTCCTCGTTTTTGTGTGCGAGTGTTACTTTAAACCTCGAACGATTTTTTCAAAGGCATTACATTATCGTATTTTCAAAATCATAACATGTTCGTGCATTCCCGTTCATACTTGATTTTCATGTTATATTTTGAACTGCACATAAAATTATTTAAGACACATTCTGAAAAATCTCTATTTTACTCAGAAAAAGAATTTTAGTGACCGCACACTACTCGCACTTGCTGCCTCGGTACACCGCACTTCACGTGCACATGCTGCCTCGGTACACTGCACACTACGACCCGTAACCCGGGATGACCGTTCAGTTGCAACTCGGTTGGTCTGCCAGACACCTTTCGAGTGCGCACGGGGTCGCCCCAAACAGCCCATCCTAGCCCGTGTAAGCCATGCACTCTTTGTGTCACACTTCGTCCAAGACCCCAGTTGGTTTTTGGCTTAGTACGTGTCATAAAACCCAAGTGTATGTTTTTACGCCGGGTTCCGCCACGAGTCAAGCTCGAAATATTGAGACCGAAGGTCGTTCCCGACCCGAAGTCTTGCGCTTTTCATCCTTGACTTTGACGCGGAGCTCTGCCGAAAAATATACCCGAAGGTTCAATGTGACACCGTGTCGCCAAACCCTCACCGAATGCACCATGCCAGCCACAACTTGGCCAACGCCAAAAGCTAAGATCCCTCGCGCAAGCGAGTTAGGAGAGGTCATGCCAAAATTTTGGCACGATCCCCGCCTTAACTTAAGGACGTTGACTTTGACCATGGCCCGTGCGTCACATACGTTGGAAGTTTGCGTGATCAGCTAGCCTTAAGTTCACTTTTTCCCTTGTCGGTGGAACTCGCTTGCATTATAGGACCCTCGCTCGGGATTGTTCGTCCCGAGAAGATGATCTACAAATGGAAACGAGGGGCTTATAAACGTAGTGACGAGATCCGCTGATTAGAGCCTTAGGTTAGTTGCGAAAAAGAAGACACGCTTTTTCCAACCGATTAGGACTCTGAGAAAATGCATTTTAAGTAAACATTAATCGGTAACTGCACATTGTACAAGCCCGAAACCTTGAGCCAAATACCCTTTTCCGAAGCCTAAACCCTGCCTTTCGTTCCCTGCAGCAAGCAGAAAGTGGTTCAGAATTCCGGGTCAGCGCCTCGCCAGAATCACGATTACGGCGGCGTCGAGACAGGTTCTTCGGTTCCCTCGGTTCCCTCGGCGAATATCCGACATGTCTAGCTCACCGAGAAATCGTGACGGGGACGGACCCCCGCCACCGTGCTGAGATATGACTTTGGAAGAAGCCATCCGGGCTTGTGAGGTTCACAAGAGGCGAAAGAAGATCGGTAAATTTCGTGGTACGGCTTACCGAATGAGCGAGGTATAGCGGCTATCCCCGGTCGGATGGTACTTTCGTCACAGTCGAGGACGACGATTCCCGAAACCGGTTCCTCAAACCTTCAACCGGGTTCCTCCCCCGCCAACTTACGGGATGCCTTCGAACCAAGGAAAGCAGTAGGCCCAGGCTTCACGTTGCCACCTCTCGGGCGGCCCGTCATATATGGCCAAGCCGGTGCTACTCCCATCACTCGGTACCACCAGCGCACCGCTGGACCATCTCAAACAGATGCCAATATCCTTCAATACCCTCCTGGGTTCATCCCATTGCCTATACATGAATCCCAAAACACCGGGGACAAACCCCGATACAATCCAGAAAAGGCCCCCATATATCCACATATATCAAGCCTTCCACCTCCAATCACTACCGCTCACATGGTAGCACCCGACGCCGAGCCTCAAAGTCCACCATTGTACCCAACCTTAGCCTGGATGGTCGAACAGATGAAGGACCTGAAAGCCACCATGAGCAGCTCAAAGCAAGAAACGCTCAAATCCACAGATCCGGGAATGGTCACGCCTCTCCCTGCCTAGTTCAGAATGCCGGAGATGGACCGATTCGATGGAACCGAATGTCCTCAAACGCATGTCGACACCTACGTTCTCGGCATAAGAGCGAAAGGAGCAACCCTCCAGCAAATGGCCGATCACTTCTAGCATACGCTCAAGAGTTCAGCGTTACGATGGTTCCAAAGGGTCAAGCCTGCAGATCGCCACAGCTGGGATCAGATCAGTAACATCTTCCTAGAGCGGTACAGATCTAACTTAGAGTGGGAAACAAGTCGTGAGGACTTAATTACCACCGAGCAGAAAGCAGATGAAAGCGTCAGAGAATTCTACAAGAGGTGGAGTTGGAAACTCTCCGAGATCATGGAGCTACTCTCCAAGGATGAACAGATGCGGATCTTCAAGTCCTACTTAAGACCGTCCATCAGAACTCTCATCAGTCATCATTTCTTCCCAGATCTCTGGGCCATGGTCAATGTCGGCTCACGGTTCGAGAAGGATCTCAAGGAGAAGTTGGCTCTTGCACGGCCCATACAGATCTGCGATCAGCGGTTGCATTCAATCCCGCACCGGCCCCGTGAGAAAGGGAAAGATACGTCATCAACTACATCCATCGGGGACAGCGGTCGGGCAACGAAACCCCGAGTCCGCAAAGCAACAACTCCACTCGAAGCGACTGCCGTACACTTCGACAAGTTGGACATGCCGGCGAGCAAGATCTTTGGAAGGGTTAATCAAGGAAGGTCTCCTTAAACCCGTTGCAAATTACAAACCCAAGAATCCCGTAGTCAACGGCGACAAGAGCAAATGCTTTGCGCCTTCCATCGATATCATGGCCATACCACCGACAACTGCGTGGGGTTGAACCTGATAGAGGAAGGAAAGTTGGAGCGCCCCCGTGGGCCCAATACAGTCGGAAACCCTTTTCCGAACAACAACAGTGTGAATTCCATTGAATGGGTGCCAAAGAAGATTGCCGCAGAGCCAGTTCCTCCGCCTCTTCCAGCCAGGTCCTCATCAAATGTCCACATCAGCTACGATGTTTGTGATTGCTCCACATGCCTGGAGTACGAGTCCCAAGACATGATCAGGGGTAATCCTTCGGGAAAACAGAAGAAGAATTCCTCTCAACAGAAACTGAGAGAAAGATATGAAGCTGGAGATACCAGTGTGGGTACACTCGGAGAGCCATCCGGGAGGTTCGATTACTACGTACTCTACTCCGGCCCAGTCCTCCCTTCCTCCGAGGCCATGCGGCTTTAGAGCGAGACGGGGGTGGGAAAGCCGAAAAGTCCTGCTGACACCAGAGTTCAGGCCTCAGGGCTCCGGAATACCTCAGATCTTGGTAATCTTACTGCCAGTCAGAAGCTTAACCCCCCGCGGGATCAGCCAAGGTTCAATTTGTCCAGCTTCAGAGAACGGGCCGGTAAAGGAAGAGAGAACGGGCCGGTAAAGGAAGATCAAAGTCAGTTTGGCACTCGCACTCAATCAATGCGCTAACCAAGGGCGGCAACCGCCACAAACAGCCTCAACACAATCCTGAGGCACCAGCAAAGGCTTTACCTCGCAAGAGGAAGACAGGAAACGGATGGCTTGATGACTCTCCTTCTCCGGATAGAGACCAGATCTACGATTCCCGACTGTATGGCAGTATGCTCACTTTCTGTGACGAGGACCTGCCAAGAGATGCCTCGGGGCACAATGAAGCTCCGTATATCACTCTCAAGCTCAACACCATATCACTCCTCGGAGTATTGGTAGACAACGGATCAGCCGTTAACGTCCTTCCTCTCAGCATGATGCGAACCCTACGCATCGACGAAGGCCACTTGATTCCATCGACCCGGACTATCAAAGCCTACGACAGCACGTCTCGTCCCATCCTGGGGACGGTGACTCTGGAGCTCTGGTTCGAAACCCAAATGGTGCCAGCAAAATTCCACGTGATGGACATTCCGTCAGAATTCACGGCTCTGTTGGGACGCCCTTGGCTACATCACATGAAAGCCATAGCTTCCACTCTCCATCAGTGCGTCAAGTTCATTAACCGGCAGGGAGATATTGAAGTCATCGAGAGGACGGTTTCCTCATAGGGAACGAAGCCGAGACAACGACCCAGCGTGCCGTGGCCGGGCACCGGGCTACCTCCTTCAAGTCGACCAAGGGACTATCGGGGCAAATCTCATCATAATCCCTCGAGTCGGAGATGCTAACTATGTCAACGTCCTCGAGCGAGCGAGACCACAGAAGCAGTCCAATACATCAAGTTCAACTGTCGTTTCCAACATTTGGAGGCAGACTGGAAAGAAACCCAGAGCATCGCCATGATGCGGGCACATAAACCCCCTGTCTCTGATCGGAGATTTGTCAGCATCCTTCAATCCTACTCCCTGGCCCTGCCAGGCGAGGAAATCTTCGTGATAAAGGTCAACAAGCATCGTCACACTCGTGATGAATGTATGGCAGACGTATGGGACGTCCTCCACGAGGAATTACCCGTTGAACCCCTCTTCTCCAGCGAAGGGCATGATGTTTTTCTAGCAGCTCCAGCAGCGCAGCAAGATGCGAGGCGTCCCTACGTCTGGGTTGAGCCGTCAAACGGCGACGAATCAGGACTCTCCGGAGTCGAGGATGCGGCAGATCTGCGAGCAGATCCCTACATACATATGCTCAGTTTCGAGGACGGCACCAGTTCCGATGATGTCACCTATGACCATGGCTCCAGTACCATGGAAATTTTCAAGCTCAACATCCTGTACAGGCGGTTATCCGGCGAATGGAAACAACTGGTTGACACGACAAAGAACCCCTCTGATCAAGTGACTGACGACGACTTCGTCAACATCATCTTTTCCAGATATCCCGATGATACCAAGGATCCTGTCCTTATTATCAGATTCTGCAACGCCAAAGTTACCCTCGACGACTGCCTGCTCATAGTAAACGAGGCCCTGGCCAATCGAGCTCAGAGCTCATCATCACTTTCGGCTACCAGCCCCAGTGGAAACCGGCCCGGCCGTCGGTCAAGCTCACAGCCACAAGCTCCGCCAAGGCCAAAGGCAACAGCGAAGGAGACAAAGCTCCTCACCCTTCTACAAATCAGATCAACCTCGGGAACGCTTCCAGTAGCCACCTTGAAAACATCTGTAAAGGTCTTCCCCGCAAGACAGAGTCAGCTTCCGACGACGGAAATGACCACCTCAGGATCAACATGCTCAAGTTCGATTCTGCTCCCAGTCGTCACGGCCACGGATTCAGACATCCTGCCAGCAAATTGCTAGCTTTGATAGACTTGGCAATCCAGCGAGATCACGAGACTATCAACATCGCAGAATTCAACACCCCCGTGGGTTCAATCAAGCAGATATGGGCGAACTTCTTGGTAACCGAGATCAAGGAGGGCCGCATGGAATGTCCCAACCCGACTTCCGTCGTCAACATAATCCAAGTGTTTCCGCCATTAGGGGATTTGGATGTGATCACAGTTCTAGACACTAGTCAGACAGCGCGCACCTACGGAGACTGTTTAGCTCTCGCAAGGAAAGCCCTCATGGAACTAGCCGCTCAAGAGAACGGTCTCTGGGACGAAAACCAAGCTCAAAAGACCCACAAGGACCAAGCCCTTAAAGTGTCACAAGCAGCTTCAGACAGAAAGCTAGAGGCCACTCTAGACCAGTTTGACCTCAAGGGTTTTGCTCACGGCAACTTCCTGGACTACCGTCTTTTCTCATCCAACCCCCTCCGGCCAGTGAGGGCGGTCAACGGTCTCGACGACCTAGGATATGGAATGACACAGCATAACGAGTACCAGCGCTTATCTCCCCGAGGAAAGCAAGTTCTCTATAAAAGCGACAACGAAGATGATGAAACCATTCTCTTCCAAACCATACATGAAGTCAACAAAACCGGAATCCCAATGGTCCTGGGAGGATGGGGACGGATCATTTCCGCTCTCAAACTAAAAGGCCAACTGAGGGAGGAATGTCTATTCAAAAACAAGAGAAAGATGGAAATACATCTCCAACAACTGCTCAAGGAGATTCCACATACTGCGGCATTCGTTTACAGAAACGATCAACTGGGACAGCAACCAGTTACATGAGCAGATGTTCAGGAAGCCGTGTACTCACCTTCTGACATACCTGCCACTCAGATAAAGCAGAAAGGAAAGCTCTCCCTGATGGAGGTTTATCTAGACTGCCGCACGCAGTTCAAAGAAGCACTGGCTATTCTCACGTGGGAAGAAACGCAGGCGCTAACTCTCGACGCAGGCTCTGCTGCAAGAAAGTTGATCTGGGCCAAGAGTGGAGGAAAATTAGCAAACCATGAGTATCGCCAAACCCAACTCCAGAATGCCCTGAGCATGCTCAGCAAGAAGGAAAGGAGCGCGGTATACCGTGAAGAGATCAAGGAGACAGTTCGCATGAACCAAGAACTCTCCAGCCTCCCCCGGAGGGTCAGCAACGCACAGTTCAGTTCTGGCAACCACTGTTGCGCATTGACGTTCGAACAGCTGCGGCAATCCATAAACTACCTCCCCACGGAGGCACCCAAGCCAGTATCCTGGGATAAAATCCGAAAAGCTGCCGAAGCTCCCGGGAACACATCTACAATTAATGAATTGAGGGAAGACATATGGCCCTATGCTACGAGGAATCCTCCTCTGACTATGGCTCAACTCAGAGCGACCTGTTCAGAAGGAACCAAGCCTGATGTCAGCGTTCTAACCCGATCGGGTCAAATCCATGCATTACCACATAAGGCCACTAAAAAGCCAGCGGAGCCAGAACCGCAACCCGGCATGCCCGATGACATAAGTTCCCTGAAAGAGGACCCTATCCTCACTCAGCTCAAGCAAACCCAGGCGAACATATCCCTTTGGTCCCTACTCACATCTTCGTATCCTCACAAGCTCAAGCTAGAGGAAAGTTTGGCCCGAACCATGGTCCCCGTGGACGCAACCCCAGACGAAGTCATCCAGATGATCGGCAACATTATCACCTTCACAGATTTGGACCTTCCAAAATTTGGGGCTGATCACAATGAGCCACTCTACATCATGATCCCAATTTGGACGGCGTCGCCTTCCCCGCGTGTTGGTAGACGGAGGTTCCGGAATGAATGTTTTACCCGCCAAGATGATGGACTGCTTGACATCAAGCCCACGAATCCGAAGCCTTCGATCCACACTGTCAAGGCCTATGACTCCACTTCCCGTATTGTTCTCAGGGTTGCTACTCTTAATATTTGGTTCGGCAAGCGGATGATCCCCACCGAATTCCAAGTGTTGGACATTCCAATCACTTTCACAGCCATCCTGGGGCGACCCTGGCTGCATCAGATAAATGGCGTGGCATCCACCCTTCACCAGTGCATCAAGTTCATGCAAGGCAACGAGCTAACCACAGTCTACGGCTACAGCGTCACCACCGAGGGGACCAGCACCAACGACATTCCAGTGTTAGAAATCAAGCATAATGACGACATGGCATTAACTGGATTCACTCTGGAGACCTCCAAGATCTAAATATGCAACGTGGGCCTTCCACTGTTTCAAGACAAGATTCCTCCCGCCATGAAGATGTTGAAACTCATGAACTTCATCACAGGACTGGGGCTCGGCAAAAGGTTACAAGGCCAACACCAAGTCATCGAAGTCAAGGACCACACTATAGTCCAGAGGCTTGGTTATATGACAACACCAGCCGACATCAGGAAAAATAAAAGGCTCGCCCGCACCAAGGCGGCAGCCCGCAAAAGGGGAACCTCCGATGGCACATCCGACCTCCGACCTTACAATTTCGACCTCGCTCATTACATCACCAAGGGAACCGACAGCAGAACTAGGGGACCGACAAGGGAACCGACAGCAGAACTGAGGGGATCGACAGCGGAACCGACAACAGAACTGAGGGGACCGACAAGGGAACTGATGAAGATGAGAAAGAAGCAGGGATAGCCAGCACAGAGACTACAGAAAGGATGGAAAAGCTAGCACGGGACCTCAAGCGTTTCAGAGGACTCAAGGCTAATCCGATAAGGGGAGCGTTCCTCGATATCACAACTCTACCTAGACCAATTGCCACCACAGTCCAGCACGAGTACACATTCAAGGGAATCCCAGCCATAGAAGAGCAACTCAAGATACTCTTCACGGGAAACAGACTGTTTGGATCAGCCGCCGAGGCCACATTCGAGACAGTAACTCCAAAGCAGAAGGAACCAGAATTCATAGAAGACGCTCTCAGTGGACCCGCTCTACAGAGTCTTTTTTGAAGAAGTCATGGAGGTGCCAAACCTGATTGACCTGGGCTCCGAAAACAAAATGATCGCCATAATTGGGACAGCAGAAGCCAAGCCTCTCGACCCCCGAACCCTCATCAAGCATCCAGTAATGCCACTGAAGAACTGGGTAACTTTCACCGGACCAAGGGCAAGCCAGGCAGAAATGGAAGACAAGCAGGGCCTGCACCCACATCTCCCTAAACCCGGTCTCAAACCCTCTGAGTCAATCCTTGTCAGAGTCCAATCCTCTGAGTCGTCCAACGGCCTTACGCCGGAAGACTATGATAATGTAGCCAACCATGTATTTTCGTTCTCGTTTAATGAAAAGTCTGACCTTTCGGAGTATCCTCTCATTGCCACTTTAAAAACTAATAAGTTAACAAACAACTTAAAAGACGTTAATAATGAATCAATTGATAAAGAAACAGACACATTAAATGAACAATACATTAAAGAAGTTCTCAAGCGTGTAGTTGACCAAGAGGACAATCGGGCCCAAGCTGCCGAAGAGGTTATGACCAAAGTGAACCTGGGGTCAGTGCAAGAGCCTAAAGAGACACAAGTGGGCAGTTTCTTCGCCGATGCAGAAAAGGAAGCCCTAATAAACCTCCTCCGGGAGTATGTTGACGTGTTCGCCTGGTCATACCTGTAAGTACCCCAATCTGGATCACCCTCTTCCGAGCACGTGGGAAACACCGCAGACTCACAAACGCAGTCTCGAAGACCTCTGGCACTCAAAACCCTCAAAAAACCCTCAGCCAAACCAAGGGAGGAACTTTTCTGGGATAAAAAGGGACAAAAGGACCTCTTGGGAATTTTCAAAAAATTGGAAAAGCAACTAAGGTCCGTACGGACCTCTTTATTTTCATAATTACTAAATCCCCTTAAAGTCCACAATATTCCCTCAAATCCCGGAGAACATCATTACCCCCTACATGGTTGGTCCGTACGGACCTCTTTGCATGCTGAGATGGTCCGTACGGACCTTATTGCAAAGGGAACATCATCATGGCTGAATCTTCTTCATCATCACAGATTCCCTCAAATCGAGGAAAACCAAAAATTCAGATTACCTAGAAGGTTCGTACGGACCTTCTTGCAATTTTCTGGCACTATAAATAGAGGGCTCCCCCTCCCTCATTTTACACACCTCCCTCTTCTCTCCTCTCCCCCAGCCTTCAGGCTCCCCACTAAGACCCTTCGGGGCACTCTCGGCCCCTTTCGGATCCTTCTGAGGCCTTCCGAGCTCCCTCGCGGTGCTCCGAAGCCTCCCCGAGCGCTCCCGCGACGCTCCCTCGCTGCCCCGAGGCATTCTCGAGGTACTCTGAGGCCCCTCGTGGTACTCCGACGCCTTGCCTGGTCTTTCCCGAGGCATCCCGGCTCTTTCCGAGTCAAACCGGCGATCCCAAACCACGCCGAACCTCTGCCCGAATCCAACCAACAATTCCAACGCACGCCGAACCTCTGCCCGAATCCAACCAACGATTCCAACGCACGCCGAAACTCTGCCCGAGTGATCCCTGCGATCCCAACGCACGCCGAAACTCTGTCCGCAGACAACCGACCCCTTTTCCGAAGCAATCCCGGTCCGTATCGGAACACTATTCCGACCTCAAACACTATTCCCCTGCGGAAGACAGACACGAACCAACATTAGTAAGGCTTCCTTCCTATACTATTTCAATACATTTCAATAAAGCAGTATACAATGTAGACATCCGACACAGCATGCATTTTTAAAAGCACATATACACACTGAAATTACCCGATCTTTTTCGCGCGCGGGGCGCGGAAAAGGCGGTTGTCTTTCGCGGAGGGTTGGTGTCTGAGACCTCGCTTCATGGGAAGGAACAAAATGAGGAGTCGCCACGCGGTTTTTGTATTTTGAGCCCAAACGTTGAGAAACGGCTATTTGTGAAAAGGTGTCGTTTTTATTGGAAGCAAAAACTTAGGAAAAGGCTTTGAAAAAGGGGATCATTTTTATTGGCAGCAAAAACGAGTAAAAAGCTTTTTTGTACCAGAGATTGTTAGGTTCGGAGGTCAAGTTACGTTTCGGGTAGAGTATGACGAGATCGCCCGAAACGCCTCGCATGACGAGTCTTTCTACCTTTCTCGAAATCGTGTGTGTGTGTGTGTTTTGAAATGGGGGCTTGAATGACAAGCTTAATCTTGGTTTGAATGAGAAACGTTGATTAGGTGACTTTTGAAAAGACGAGCGTTTGAATGACAAACGTCGGTTTTGAATTTGAAATGAGCGTTTGCGTGGCAAACGTCGATTTTGAGTTTGAAATGAGCGTTTGCGTGGCAAACGTCGACTTTGAGTTGAAATGAGCGTTTGCGTGGCAAACGTCGATTTTGAGTTTGAAATGAGCGTTTGCGTGGCAAACGTCGATTTTGAGCCATACGAGTCATTGTTAACGATTTTTACGGGAAAAAGCGTATTAAATGATTTTAAGTATCAAATGGCGGCTTTGACTTTGAGTTTGAAGATGAGCATTCGGAGGCCGAACGTCACTTCGCACGTTTTGAAAGAGAGTTCGACGGACGAACTCCGGTTTTGAACCGGGCATTACATTGTTAACGATTTTTACGGGAAAAATGCGTATTAAATGATATGCGATCAACGAATCGGGTTGCGACTCGGACTTTTGAAAAGTAAATACTATCACAATCCAAACGGATCGGACTTGTAAATGACAGTATTTAAAGCGGTGTCAACGGAATCAAACGATCCGGATTCGTAAATGACGATCAACGAGGCCAAACGGCTCGGAATTGTAAAGGACGATCAACGAGGCCAAACGGCTCGGAATTGTAAATGACGATCAACGAGGCCAAATGGCTCGGAATTGTAAATGACATGAAAGTAAACGAAACGGGGTCGGAACGCCGTTTTAACCCGTGATTACTTCTCTTACGGAAAGAGAAGAGGATCGAGGGGCTAAAACGTATCGGACCCCGTTAGACGGAGGCGTCTACATTTTGATAATGACGTTCGAAACAGTTATAGCGGCAGGCGCGTAAACCGAGGCAGACGGAAGATTCGAGAGAGGGAGTTATACCTATGGCTAGGGTCGACTCCTTTGGCTCGGGAGGTGTGTACGGGACACGGAAAGTGATTCGAAAGGTTGTTTCGAAGTTGTAGGGTGCGTGTTTGATCGAAATACGAAGGTTTCACGCGAATCGAGACAAAACGGGAGCTCGGGAGGGGTGAAAACCAGTTTGGACCGTGGGGTGGTGATTTTTTGGTGTGAAAAATCCTTTTCTTCCCTTTAATGAGAACTTCTATTTATAGGGTGAAAATTGCGGTAGGAGTCCCCGGACTTGACCGAATTTCGGGGTTTTGGGAATTTTGGAAATGCTGGGACTTCTTTGGCAATTTCGGGAAAAGTGCACAGTGAGTCCTAGGACTTGGCTTGCAAACCAGGGGCATTTTGGTCTTTTCCCTTTGAAATTGATTGAAGGGTGACTAGAGGGAGGTGGCATGGCTGCCACGTGCCCTCTGAGTCACCAGCTGAGGTGGGATTTTGTCTCTCGGTCCCGGTTTTGTCCGTTTTTTCAAATAACAGTCCGGGAAATGTCCGAAACGCCCCCGGAAAGTGCCGGAAAATGCGTTTTTCAGGGAAAGCCGTGCTTTTACGTGTGATGACACGTGTTAAGTACGGTTCGACGTCGGGATGCACGGCGATCCCGGGGACGTCTCGTTGGCACAGCAACGGGGAGTTTAACGAGTTTCGGTTAACCTGGAGCGGGCCAGTTAACGGATTTCGGTTAACTTTCTGACGGATTTGGACGATCCGGATTTGGGTACTTACAGTTAGTCCCTCAGCGACGTCTCCTCCGAAGGAGGTGGGGTCGTTGAAAAAGATAAGGATCCAAATCGGGATGCCTTACTTTGAAGGAGACCTGGGCGGTCAGCTGGCTGGACCCTTAGCGAAAAGGATTCCTACGTATCCCGAGCGGGAATCAAGCCGATCATAGTTCGAAAAGGGGCAAGGGCCGCGCATGGGGACCTTGACCTGAGCGAGACTGTTAGGAGGCGTCTAAACCTGGATGAGACCATTCGCGAGGTACCTGTACCTGAATGGAGACCGTGGGAGGCGTCTCGAACACAGGAGGAGACCATTCGCGAGGTATCGGAACCTGAATGGAGACTATTGGGAGGCGTCTGAACCTGGATGGAGACTGTTAGGAGGCGTCTGAACCTGGGACTTCTGAAACCTTCGAGGGCGTATGGCGCCTTAAACCGGAGTTGCGATGTTGATGAGGGCTTTCGTGCCTTGGGTGATGGGCTTATTGCTGTTGCCAGTTTTATCCTGCTGGGGATGAGCGTTCGGGCTTACTTGGATGGCCGAAGAGGGATTGTTGCAAGGCGTTCGTACCTTGGGGTTCGGGCTTATTGCTGTTGCCGGAGATGATTGTTTGCAAGGCGTTCGTACCTTGGGGTTCGGGCTTATTGCTGTTGTCGGTGAGATGACTGCTTGCAAGGCGTTCGTGCCTTGGGGTTCGGGCTTATTGTTGTTGCCGGAGATGACTATTTGCAAGGCGTTCGTACCTTGGGGTTCGGGCTTATTGCTGTTGCCGGAGAGATGACCATTTGCAAGGCGTTCGTACCTTGGGGTTCGGGCTTATTGCTGTTGCCGGAGATGACCATTTGCAAGGCGTTCGTACCTTGGGGTTCGGGCTTATTGCTGTTGCCGGAAATGACCATTTGCAAGGCGTTCGTACCTTGGGGTTCGGGCTTATTCTTTGTTGCGGAGATGACTATTTGCAAGGCGTTCGTACCTTGGGGTTCGGGCTTATTCTTTGTTTCGGAGATGACCATTTGCAAGGCGTTCGTACCTTGGGGTTCGGGCTTATTGCTGTTGCCGGAGATGACTGGCGAAGGTCTCGATAAGAGAGTGGAGGTCGGACCGCGAAGGTCGGGATTAACTGTTTGAGATCGGACCGTGAAAGGTCGCGATTGAGAATTGGAATCGGACCGTGAAAGGTCGCGATTGAGAATTGAAATCGGACCGTGAAAGGTCGCGATTGAGAATTGAAATCGGACCGTGAAAGGTCGCGATTGAGAATCGGACCGTGAAAGGTCGCGATTGAGAATTGAAATCGGACCGTGAAAGGTCGCGATTGAGAATCGGACCGTGAAAGGTCGCGATTGAGAATTGAAATCGGACCGTGAAAGGTCGCGATTGAGAATTTAATGGTGAGGACCATTATTAAATTTTAACGTCGGGAGACGGCATCGTAACTGAAATGTCCGGAGACATGGTTGAACGTTTGGATGTCAAATGTCAACTGGACTGAATTTAACGTCAGGAGACGAGCGTTAGTGAGAACTAACTGGGAATTTAACGTCTGGAGACGAACGTTAGTGAGAACTAACTGGGGGAAATTTTACACTTTCGGGGGCCAAAAGTGGTAAAATTGGAATTGCCAAAAGCTGAGGGGCAAAAGGGGCAAAAATTACAGTGCGGTAAGAGTCCGGTCGGACTTTTCTTTTTTTCGTAAACTTTTTAAATGCCGAAATTTGAGGGAAGAAAATGGCCATTTCTTCCATTGTTGCCGGCGAGAGAGGAGAGAAAAGAGAGAGAAATCCAACCCAAATTGCAAGGTTTGCTCGAATTTGTGAGGGAAAATCGCTATGGAGGGTGAAGGAGGACCAATGGCTCGCCACGGAAGGACCGACGACGAAAGAACTCGATTGGTTCGGACCATTCGAACCACCACTCTTCCATTGAATCCGGCGGAGTTTTATCCGGCGAGGGACCGCCACAACTCCAAGGGAGGGATCGAAAGACACGTAAGTTCCCTACAAATTCCATTAATTTCAAGAATGTGCATTCTTTAAATGTTAGAAATTTGTTAGGAATTTACTTAGGGATTTTGGTGCCCGATTTGGGGCTTTTGACTTTGCTATGAATCGTTGTCGAAATTGACTAGGACGTAGTTCAATTGACATCATGGGTAGATGACATAAAAATTTTGGTTGCAAAATTCCATGTCTAAATGCATTTTCCAAAATTAAAGTAGCTTTAATTCGGGACGGAGCGAAATTTTCGAAAAATTCGAAAGAATTTGAAAGTTCCGGATTCGACGGAGTTTTCGAAAGATTTTGAAAGTTCCGGATTCGACGGAGTTTTCGAAAGTTTTCGAAAGATTTTGAAAGTTCCGGATTCGACGGAGTTTTCGAAAGATTTTGAATATACGTAGGAAATGAATGAGAACCGTATCTGCATTGCATCCTTTTGACATGCGTTGTTGCAATTTGTTGACGTTATACGTCTTGTTTGTCTCGGGGACGGGGATGGTTGATACCCACAACCGAGAAGAGTCGGGGTGCTTTTGAGGCGGTGCGGGCATTGTGGGGCCTTATCACGGACGTAGCTCGAGAGGGAGAGAGGAGTCCACGACAAGCTGGTGATTGACTCCCGGCCGGGTTTATCGGTGTTGTGGCGGCGGCCTGATACGCCGAGGCGGAGTCCATGTATGTCGCGGCGAGCGAGTGCGGTGGGATACGACCCACACTTTCCATTTCGAGATGGGGGAGGCGACGGTGACTCCCATGGATTTTGCCGCTATCACCGGGTTGCCGACTTATGGCAACGCAGTGTGGGTTGATGGTTACACCCGGAGCGGTTATGCAGGCTCCGGGTTTCGATATTACCGATGCCGGGGGCTTAGGCATTCGGTACGAGCCGATGGAGCGTCACTTGAGGGGCGGGCGTTGCCGATTACAGGCCGGGTCCTTGAGGATGACCGCGGAGCGTCAGCTCGGGGTTCCTTTGGTTTGCGCTTATCGGCGACTTTGTTCCCGACTTCCGACACGTCTTGTTACTTCCCTCTGCTTGGGTGGCCGCATCTGGATGCCGTGAGGGGTTTGCGTGGGGGAGGCTGGGCGCCGAGCTCTACCACTCTTTGGACGGGTTCTCGCGGGAGAGGAGCACACATTTAGGCCTTCACGCGTCTTGGATGTAAGTTTACGTGCTTTTTCTCTTCCTTGCCCCTTTTATGTACTCGTATGTATACGCTTTGTAGGCGACATAACTTTCCATTCTCTTGGCAGTGCAGTGCTACGAGGTATTCGGTCCGCGAGCTTGGGACATAAAGGAGCCATACCGTCCCTGTTCCCTGCCTTCTTTGGTTTGGCGAGAAGAAGGCGAAGAGGGCGCTCTTCGAGGGTTGGCACTCGAGTGTCGTACGAGGAGATATCTACGGCGCGAACCCGGAGTTCTCCGAGAGGATCCAGTGACACAGTGGAGCAGGTTTGATCATGTCGCGGTGCAGATTGCCAGCGAGACTACACGGCGGCGGAAGCTCCTGGTGGGACTTCACTGTGACGCCATGTATTTGGGGGAGAGGGTGACCCGTCAGCATAGGCAGGGGTCTCTTCCATTGGTGCCGGTGGATCCTCCTTTGTACATGCAGCATCCCCGGGAGATGCCGATTGACGAGCTGGAGGGGTACCTTCAGGGTGTGTACTTCACCGAGTACATCATAGCGGGGGCCGCTTATGATGTTTTCTTGAGGATGAGGCTGAGGAGCCCGCAGGTGCAGCATAGGGAGGGCGAGGTCCCTGGAGGTCCTCGACATTTTCCTGTCCCGCGAGCTAGGCTAGCGTACGAGGGGCTGGACGGTTCGCGTAGGCGACTTGTGATCCCGCTTCCGGCTGAGCCGAGACCACGATATAGGGCGGACCCCAATGCTTCGGTGAGCATCCTTTTTGATTTTCTGCATTTGATAGTAGCATTCTGCACATGAGTAATTGTACCATGTTGTATATGTTGGTAACATGAGTAATTGTACCATGTTGTATATGTTGGTAACATGAGTAATTGTACCATGTTGTATATGTTGGTAACATGAGTAATTGTACCATGTTATATGTTGTTAAACATGAGTAGTCGTACCATGTTATATACGGTTATCCCTATGTGTGGATTAAATTCAAGTAACTGTTATGTGCTTGAATGTGATTATAATTATGTTTGATATCAGCTGATTTGGGGGTATAATGGAATACGATCACTTATGAGAAATTGTTCCATAAGGTGCTCGGATTACGTTATAACTGTGACCTCCTCCCCCGCTGTGGCCACAGTTGGGGGTTCAGTTACTATGGATATGCCTAAGCAGTTCATAGGACACTGAACCTTACATGGTTCCCTGAAAAATGGGTCTTGTAAGGCGTGAATAGGCCTAAGCCGTTCACACATATAGAGGATGGTTCCCATGAGGATGTATGCCCATACCCACGTAGTACGACTTATTGTTCAGACGGGAAAAGGTAAGATCAGGTAACGTAATGTGTTTACTGTATTCCAAATATGATGTTGAACAACTTGTTTACGTGTTGCATCTTATTTGGCATCTTTCTGCATGCATAATAGCTTACTGAGATTCTTTCTCACCCCGTCTCCCTTTAATTTTTTTAGATTCAGCTGAGACAGGTAGACCAGACCGGTGAGGCCGGGGAGGAGTTTGGACCGTCTCTTGGGTTGTCAGGGTATGATATGATAGGGAGTTGGGAATGCAGTTGTGGTTATTATTAATTTGTGGAGAATTTCATTGTTTAAAGCTTTTATAAATACTTTCCGTTGTAAATTAAAACAGGTTATCATTTTTAAAGCAGGTTGACGTCACCTCCTAGTAGAGTGGTCATGTGGTTTTATTTTCAAAAGTTTAATTGACTTTCATTATAAATAAAGGAAAAGTTTTAATTTTTAGGAGGTGGTTTGGAGACCCTCCAGCTGGGGCACGATTTTATAGGTCCCGGGGTCGGGGAGGCCCCACACATTGCCTCCCGGAGGTCAATCTGTTGCCCTCATACGAGCCATGCAGTTACGACATAAAGCCACAAGACCCCCCGGGGGAAAGCCTGCCCATTCAGCCTCCTGAGGTCCTGGTACCACCACCAAACAACGAACACATCTGGTGGGACGTCTGCGATTGCAGTGCTTGTCTGGAAATGGAATTCCAAGATGAAATGAACGAGGACCATCCTCGAAGAAAGATTAAACCCTCTTCTCAACAAAAACTGAAGAAGAGGTATGAATTCGGCGATCCCACAGTCGAAACCCTTGGAGAACCCTCAGGAAAGTTTGACTACTACGTCATCTACTCCAGCAAATCTCCTCAGCCTAGCTCTGCACAAGGCCACGGCAACGTCTGCTCCATGATCAGCTGGGACGAGCTCCGCACCTCCACCGAAGGCCCGAAGGTCCAGATACCTCAGCCCTTGTATTGGGAAGATCTCAAAGCCACTGTGGATGTTTCCACAAAAGCTATGACGGTGAACGAATTGAAATGCGCAGTCTGGCCCTACGCCAATCAAGGTCCTCCCATTACAGAGATAGGAGAGACAAGCAAAGCAGTAAAGCCAGAGGTGAACGTTCTGACACGTTCCGGTCAAATCCCGATGAATCCTCCCCGGGCAGACAAAAGGCCAGCCATACCTGAGCCACGAACTGAAAAGGGGCCCTACGCCAAAGAAACCGAAAACCTGGACCCAAAGGTTGAAGATCCTGTCTTAGCTCAGCTCAAGCGTACTCAGGCCAACATCTCGCTCTGGTCCCTACTTACTTCATCTTACCCGCACAAGCTCAAGTTAGAAGAAAGCCTAGCCCAGACCATGGTTCCCATCACGGTGACACACGATGAAGCCGATTCGAGATGATTGGCAATGTTAACTACAGCAACATCATCAATTTCACAGAGCTCGACCTTCCAAAATTTGGGGCTGACCACAATGAGCCTCTCTACATAACAGTTCAACTGGACGAGCGCCGTCTCCCTCGAGTCTTGGTAGATGGGGGATCATCCATGAACGTCCTTCCATCCAAAATGATGGATCTGCTAGGGATCAAAGCAACTGATTTGAAGCCCTCAACTCAGGCAATCAAGGCATACGACTCAACGTCTCGCCCAGTCTTGGGAATAGCCACCTTGAACCAGTGGTTCGGAAAACAAATGATCCCGACCGACTTCCAAGTCATCGACATCCCGATCACATTCACTGCCATCTTGGGATGCCCTTGGCTACACCAGATCAATGGGGTGGCATCCACGCTCCATAAATGCGTAAAGTTCGTCCAAGGAACAGATTTAACCATCATCTACGGTGATAGCGTAGTCACCGAAAGGACCGACACGAACGGCGTCCCGGTCTTAGAGATCAAACACGACGATGATGGCATGATGCTAACAGGGTTCACCATCGAAAGCCCAAAGGCCCAGGTGTGCCACATAGACTTGCCTTTGATTTGGGACAAGATCCCTCCCCCGATGAAAATGATGAAGCACATGAACTACATCCCGAGGCTCGGTTTGGGAAAACGCCATCAAGGTACCCAACAAATCATCAATATCAAAGAGCAGAATACCCTCTATGGCCTGGGATACATTCCTACTCCCGAACACATTGCGGAAGACAAGCGAGCTGCACGGAAATGCTCCGCAGATAGCAAAAGAGGCTTGCACGCAATCTCCGATCTTCGCCCTTACAGCTTCGACATGACCAAGTACTTCACAAAGAAAGATGACAACTTGAACGAAGACACAGGAAAGGGAACAGAGCTGATCAACGCCAAACAAAGCTGGCCGACAACCATGGACAAGCTCCAGCGGAACCTGGCAAGATTCAGAGGCCTCAAGGTAAATCCCGTCCGAAGAGCATTTCTCGACACACTACCTCTACCGGGACCCACGACCACCACTATTCACAACGAATTTTGGTTCGGGAAAACCCCCTCTTTGGCGAAAGAACTCGAAAAACTCTCTGTCAACACCCCTGCCCCCAACAAGCGGGACGAGTCTGCATTTGAGCTAGTAATGCCCAAGACAAAAGCAAAAGACTCCGCAGACGATGCTTGGAACGAGCCACTGCTCCACCTGCTCTTCAATGAAGAAATCGAGATGCCAGACCTGATCGATTTTGTTTCTGATAACTCTGTGATAGCCATGATCGGGAACGGTGACACAAAGCCTTTCAAACCCCGCCTCCTATCAAGCTCATTGCCACTCAATAACTGGGCCACATTCTCCAGACCTACCGCCAGCAATAAGGACATGATCAAACAACTTGGTCTGACCCCTCGAGTCCTAGAGTCCAGTGTCAAAACCCATCCCGAGTCCATTATCTTTGAATTTGAGTCTCTCGAGTCATCTGATGGCCTCACGCCAGAAAATTACGAACTCATTGCCAATAATGTATTCCCGTATGCTCTTAATGAATGCTTCGATCTTTCCGAGTATCCTCTCATTGCATCTTTAACAACTGATAAATTAACTAACACACAAACAGTTAATAACGATTCACTTGATAAAGAAGCAGACACATTAAACGAACAATACATTAAGCACATCTTTAAGCATGTTGTCAAACGAGAGAAAAACCGGGCCCAAGCTGCCGAGGAGGTTTTAATCACAACGATTTGCGAAATTGCTGAAGAGCCAAAGAGACGCCAGTCCAAAGCCATTTCCAGCACAGACCAGATCTTCCAATACCTCAAGAACGGGGAAACCGCCTTCATGAACGAGAAAGGCCAACACAGGGAAGGAGTCAAAGCCAAGAGCATCATGGCCCTAAAATGCCTCGCCTCCCACTTTGTCATCCTTGGGGACATGCTGTACAAGAAACGCTACCAAGGACCACTCCTACGCTGCATCAGCCAGGAAGAAGCAAGCAAGTTCATGAACGAAGTCCACAATGGGTCTTGCGGTCCCCACATAAACGCCAGAGCCCTGATGCAAATCATTCTCAGGATGGGCTACTACTGGATCTCCATGGAGCGGGCATCCACTTTGTTCGAAGGCTGCGACAAGTGTCAACGGTTCTCCAACCTCAATCATCTACCTCCCCACGATCTCTACTTGCATGACTACACCCCGGCCTTTTGCCACTTGGGAATTGACGTCATCGGGAAAATCTCTCCGCCAAAAAGAATCTGGTCACGAGTTCATCTTAGTAGCCATCGACTACTTCACCAAATGGGTCGAAGCCAAGTCTTACAAGGTGCTCACATCCAAGAAAGTCGCGCATTTCCTCAAGGAAAACATCATCTGCCGATACGGCATCCCGAACGAGGTCATATCAGACAACGGCTCCCACTTCGAAGGGGAATGCGACAGACTGCTGGCCGAATTCAAGATCACACGCCACAAGTCTTCTCCCTACCGGCCACAAACAAATGGCGCCGTAGAAGCAGCAAACAAGACTCTCGAACGGATCATCCGAAAAATGACCACCCGAGGACGAGATTGGTCCGAGAAGCTGCACCTTGCACTTTGGGGCTACCGAACATCAGTCAGAACAGCCACGGGAGAAACCCCATTCGCCCTAACATACGGGATGGAAGCAGTCCTTCCCATTGAATTGGAAATTCCCTCACTCCGAGTCTTCTTTGGAAAATGACGTCAACGAAGTCGAATGGCTCGGCCGAGCATGACGAATTGGCTCTGCTAGACGAGCGACGACTAAAGGCCATGGAACACGTCCGAGCCTACCAAAGCAGGATGGCGAGAGCTTTCGACAAGAAAGTCAAGTCCCGAGACATCAGGGAAGACGACCTTGTACTCAAAGAAAAGCCTCCCACTCGAACCAACCCACTGGGAAAATGGGAACCAACATGGATCGGCCCTTTCGCGGTTCAAAAGATCTTCTCCGGAGGTGCCATGAAGCTGACAGACCTAGACGGCAATCCCTTCATGAATCCAGTCAACGGAAGCAAACTCCGCAGATACTTCACCTAAAGAAGAACAATTGTGCATCTCTTGGCACTCCATGTAGTGTCGAACTACGCAGACCTGAGCCCTCTAGTCCGGGGGAACGTAGGCAACCTTAATTGGACCGGTCTAAAAACACACAAAAAAGTCAAAAGTTTGAATGTCAATCAAGACCTCCATCAAGCTACGCAATTTTCAAGAGCACGCCCCCAACGTCACCTTGACCAAGTCAAACGACGGCGGCAACATCAAAGGACATCCGGAGGTCACTCAACGTCAAACGACTGACCTATGTCTACTTCCAAGCCAGGGGCTTGTCTTCGCCCTCACGCGCTTCAAAAAAAAAAAGAGAGCTCGAGCAAGGGCTCACAAAAAAAAAGGGCTCAAACAGAAGCTGCAAAATTGAGGTCAAGAGCCCGACGCCAACAACAGGCAAGGAAGCTACGGAAATGACCGTCAAAACGACTTGTCAGGGGATCATTCAACCTCTCAGCCAAGCACAAAGCCCAAGCAAAGGGGATTGCCGTCAGGGCCCAGGCCACTTCAGTCCGCGAATGCAACAGAAAAGTTCAAAGCTGGACGCCGCCAAGGTTCACAAAAGAAACAAAAAGCGAACAAGAGATCTTGCGTCTCGACAAAGCTTTAAAAGTAAATCACAAATCACCAACGGTTACAACATTTCTTGATGAGTTCAAGCACGGTCTACTCTCAAGTTCACTACATGCTAAAAGACAGCTTAATACATTTAACAAATAATGTGTTTGCAATGCAATGAATGGATACCTAGGAGGTCATTCCGCGCCATCTGCGCTTGTCCCCTCGCCATTCTTTCCTTTCTTCCCTCGTCCCCGGCGAGTCTTCTTTCGCTCCACGCGAACCAGCTCTGCGTCTCTCAGTCCGAGATTAGGGGTCCTCCCCGTAGAGTCAAACAATCCAGTAGCTCTCAGGGCTTCATTCGCCCGTGCTTCGGCTCGGATCTCCTCCCTGCGAGTCTGCAAAAGGGGACCTCTCCCCGCCAGTCTGTCAACTCTCGTCTCGTAGTCAAACAAAGTGTCTCCCGTAACATCCTGAGGGTCAGACCAGGCTTCGACACTCCTAAGGCAATAGCTACTACGGCAATCGGGCCCCAGAATCGCTCCACGCCTGCTCCCCAAAGCCACTTGGGACTGCCCAACACGCTGCTCATACCAAACTAGGTACTGGGTCGTTAATACGACACTCTCCCGACGTCTAAGGAGCACCACCTGAGGAAAAGCGAAGTACTTCCATACCCTCAGAAAATACAGAAGAGCACCTGGAGCGGCCATACAAAGAGGAACTACCTCCGCAGTAGCAAGGTCATCCCAGCCCAACAAAGGCTCCTGCTTCATCCCAAACTGCCGGGAAACAAGCGACGGAATATAGAAGGAGGACCAAGACAAACCTGGAACTCTGACAACATAGGACCCTTCCTGCAAGGCCCTCCTAGTCTCGATACCCCAGTGCGGAACCCACCAACGGATCTGATGCGTACCAAGCTGTGCCATCCATCTCTCCCAGGCGGACTGATCCATATCCAATACAAGAGGTCGCCGAGCAAACGACCACGGGATGAACGACGTCAGAGCCTTGGGCATGGCCTGAAGTCTCTCTCGCAGCCACAAGGTGAGCAAAGCGGGGCTTCCCCCTCTCATGAACCGATCCCCAGTCGCCAGACGGTCGATACCATGAAGAGTCTCCCCCAGCACCAACGGGACAATATCCTCTCCAGCTCTGCAGTGCCCAACCACATCCAGCAAAGCGCCATCGCAAACCCCAAGGGAGCTGACCATAAAGAGCGTCGCTATCACGCACAAGGCAAATGCATCCCAAGAGACTTCACTCTCGTCATCAATCATGAACCGCTCCGGCAGCGCAGAAATGTCAATATGACCCAAATCAAGGATCATGCCCTGCACTTCTCCCAATGAAGTCGAAGAAAGCCTGCAAGCTTCACGCTCACAGCAGCATAACCAATCAAAGGAAGCGAGATGGCCTCCACCTCCGGTCCTCCAATCAAAGCCCGAAAATCCTCAAAGGTGGGCACTACCTCGTTGTAGGAGAAGTAATACACATGCCTCCTAACATCCCAGAACTTTGCGGCAGCCCGCAACAACTCCCAATCAGGAACCAACTACTTAAGAGACCAAACTGAGCAAAGTCGAAACCTTACCTCGAAAGCCCGCCTCTGATGCCTCATACGGTGTCGCATCCACATTTTCAGCCGCTCAAGGAAGAGTGCTTGCTGCTCCTGCGAAAGCCTTGGCAAATTTCTTGAAGCATACGAAGAATCCATGGCAAAAATGGAGGTTCCTAGAGAAAATGGGGAAGAAAGCTCAAAAATGGCTGCAAATGGGAGTGGGAAGAGTCCAGACATCCGGAGAACATTTATTTCCTCCCCAAAAGCAAAGCTGGTCCGTACGGACCTCTTTGCATGCTAGGTCTGTCCGTACGGACCTCTTTGCAACCATGACCCATTTCCCCAGCAAACAGTACAACAACCACTGTTACCAGCAGAACCTTGCTCCAAACTGCCCAAATTCTGGCCAAAGCCATTTCCGGCAAGCATACGCTACCCACAAACGCACTCTCAGCTCACGTGGCATGCACAAATAAAAAAAATAGTAGCAACCATTCCTAGGACAATTCTAGAATCACAAAACGACATTACATCTTAAAATAAAATACTTTTGCCATGCAAATACAAGTGTTTTATTACAGGTACCCATAAATGTCTGTTGCTAAACAAAAAAAAAAGAGGGGATATGGAAAGAGGGAAAGTAAATGAATCCTAATCCGACTCCTCAGCATCATCATCACTGAATCCCCTTAAAGTCCACAATATTCCCTCAAATCCCGGAGAACATCATTACCCCCTACATGGTTGGTCCGTACGGACCTCTTTGCATGCTGAGATGGTCCGTATGGACCTTATTGCAAAGGGAACATCATCATGGCTGAATCTTCTTCATCATCACAGATTCCCTCAAATCGAGGAAAACCAAAAATTCAGATTACCTAGAAGGTCCGTACGGACCTTCTTGCAATTTTCTGGCACTATAAATAGAGGGCTCCCCCTCCCTCATTTTACACACCTCCCTCTTCTCTCCTCTCCCCCCAGCCTTCAGGCTCCCCTCTAAGACCCTTCGGGGCACTCCCGGCCCCTTTCGGATCCTTCTGAGGCCTTTCGAGCCCCTCGCGGTGCTCTGAAGCCTCCCCGAGCGCTCCCGCGACGCTCCCGCGCTGCCTCGAGGCACTCTCGAGGTACTCTGAGGTCCCTCGTGGTACTCCGAGGCCTTTCCTGGTCTTTCCCGAGGCATCCCGGCTCTTTCCGAGTCAATCCGGTGATCCCAAACCACGCCGAACCTCTGCCCGAATCCAACCAACAATTCCAACGCACGCCGAACCTCTGCCCGAATCCAACCAACGATTCTAACGCACGCCGAAACTCTGCCCGAGTGATCCCTGCGATCCCAACGCACGCCGAAACTCTGTCCGCAGACAACCGGCCCCTTTTCCGAAGCAATCCCGGTCCGTACCGGAACACTATTCCGACCTCAAACACTATTCCCCTGCGGAAGACAGACACGAACCAACATTGGTAAGGCTTCCTTCCTATACTATTTCAATACATTTCAATAAAGCAGTGTACAATGTAGACATCCGACACAGCATGCATTCTTAAAAGCACATACACGCACGCACACAACAGTTAAAGAATGTTAGGGGTATCCGAAAGACTCGTTTTTACGAGGCGACTCGGGTGAGCTCTAAGATTCTAATATTCTCTTCCCGAGGAGTCATCTGACCTCCGAACTCAAAAATCTCATCACACAACAAAAACAGTTTATTTTTAAACTGATGCCCTTTTTCAATGTTCTGGGCTTAATAAAAACGGCGTGGCGACTCTACAAAGCAAAAACACGGCGAGACACCTCCAACACAAAAGCGCCGCAAGGCCGCGAAATGCCAGATGCCGGGGCGCGATCGCGCTACCTCTCGGATCCGGGTAATTTCAATACCAGGACATGCCAGGACTCGATCCCTCGATCGTGGAGCACAGAATTCCCCTGGATCCCGAATCCAAGCCTGTCAAACAAAAGTTGCGCAAGATCAAGCCAAAGTGGTCCTTGCAAGTGAAAGAAGAGATTGAGAAAATGCTCCGAGTTGGTTTCATCAGAGTGATTGAGTACCCGACCTGGCTCTCTAACATCGTGACGGTCACCAAGGCCAATGGAAAGGTCAGATGCTGTGTGGATTTCCGAGATCTCAACAAGGCCAGCCCTAAAGATGATTTCCCACTGCCCAACATCGACATGCTAGTCGACACCACGACAAATTTCGAGGTAAAGTCCTTCGCGGATGGGTTTGCCGGATACAATCAAATCAAAATGTCCAAGGAAGATCAAGCCAAGACTTCTTTCACCACTCCGTGGGGGACATACTGTTACACGGTCATGCCGTTCGGTCTGAAGAATGCTGGGGCTACTTACCAGCGGGCTGCAATAGCCCTCTTCCATGACATGATTCACAAGAAAATCGAAGTATATGTCGACGACATGATCATCCACTCCAGAGGATCAGACATGCAGCACATGACAGATCTGAGGAAGTTCTTCAACAGACTCAGAAAGCACTCCATGAGATTGAACCTGCGAAGTGCACCTTCGGCGTCAAGCGAGGCAAAAATCGGGTACATGGTTACGTAAAGAGGTATCGAATCCGATCCCAAGAAAATCAAGGCCATCATCGACATGAAGCCGCCTCGGACCACTTGACAAGTAAAAGTTTCATGGGAAGACTTCAAGACATCGGTCGCTTCATCAACCGGTTGACATCTCTCTCGCAAGCCAATGTTCAAACCGATGAAGAAGAATGCCGACATCAAATGGAACTCCGAGTGCCGGACGGCTTTCGAGAAAATCAAGACATACTTGGTGAATCCCCCAGTGCATTGCTCGCCACATGAAGACAAGCTACTACTCCTGTACTTGACAGTAATGGACACGTCAATCGGAGCAATCTGGCACAAGAACAGAAAGATTCCAAGGTTGAGCATGCAATCTACTTCGTAAGCTGGAAGCTTCAAGGAAGTGAACTCAGCTACTCAGCATTAGAGAAAACTTGTACCGCCTTGGTATGGGTAGTCGGGAAACTGAAACACTACATGCAGTCACATTCAGTGCTCCTAGTCTCCAAAATGGACCCCGTCCGATATCTCTTTGACAAGCCATCCCTGTCAATGCGACTAGCCAAGTGGTCATTCTTCCTGGCTGAGTTCGACATCAAGTACATGGTCAGAAAATCAACAAAGGGCAGAGTAATGGCAGATCGGTGGCGGACTTCCCAGCGGTGAACCCAAGGGTCCTGATCCGCAGTTCCCGGATGACGGAATCTTCTCACTCGACAGCGCAAACCGCTGGCAACTCTTCTTCGATGGGGCAGCCAACAAGAAGGGAAATGGTGTCGGAATGCTCCTCGTCGATCCCAATGACGAGCATACTCCCATAGCCATCAAGCTGAATTTTGAAACAGCCAATAATGCAGCAGAATATGAAGCCTGTGCAGCCGGTCTGGAAGCCGCTCTCGAGCGCAACTTCTCAGAACTGGAAGTATACAGAGACTCAGAATTGATCATCAATCAAGTGTCCAACAAATGGAAGACGGTAGATTCTGGCCTCCAGAAGTACCACACGTACATGGAGGAGCTCATTGCTCAGTTCAAGGACATCTCTTTACATTATTTGCCAAGAGACAGGAACCGCTTTGCAGATGCCCTGGCAACCCTCGCCTCTCTTGTCGAAATTCCCGATGGGAAATCAGTAAAACCCCTCAGAATAGGTAGACGGGAAACACCCGCTTATTGTTGTGAGATCGAAATAAAAAAAGAAACGATCGACGAACCCTGGTACAATCAAATATACCAGTACCTCCAAAATGGAGAAGCTTCCTTCACAAATGAAGATGGAAAATACAAAGAAGGGATCAAAGCCAAAAATATGATGGCATTAAAACGCCTGGCATCCCATTTCGTCATTCTGGGGGGTATGTTGTACAAGAAGCGCCACCAAGGGCCACTCCTTCGGTGTGTAAATAAAGAAAAAGCCAGCGAGCTAATGAACGAAGTTCACAACGGAACCTGCGGTCCGCACATGAACGCCCGAGCATTGACACAGATCATCCTCCGTATGGGATACTATTGGATATCAATCGAAACAGACTACATCCAGTTCGTCCGAAGCTGCGACAAATGTCAACGGTTCTCCAATATCAATCACATCCCTCCTCACAAACTCTATTGCATGACTACACCATGGCCTTTCGCCACATGGGGAATCGACGTCATCGGCAAAATCACTCCACCAGGGAGCAATGGTCACGAGTTCATTCTAGTCGCAGTTGACTACTTCACCAAATGGGTAGAAGCCAGATCGTACAAGGTACTGAATTCTAAGAAGGTGGCTGAGTTCATCAAAGATAACATCATGTGCCGATACGGAGTGCCCAACGAGATCATATCCGACAATGGGACCCACTTCGAAGGAGATTGTGACCAACTGCTGACCGAATTCAGAGTCACACATCACAAGTCTTCTCCCTACAAACCACAAACTAATGGTGCAGTAGAGGCAGCAAACAAGTCTCTTGCAATGATAATCAGAAAGATGACCACCAGAGGTCGGGACTGGCCCGAAAAGCAACATCTAGCCCTCTGGGGATACAGAACATCAGTTAGAACTGCCACAAGGGAGACTCCGTTCGCACTTACATACGGCATGGAAGCAATGTTACCCGTGGAATTGGAAATTCCATCCCTCCGAGTCCTCTTGGAAAACGGGATCAATGAGGTCGAATGGCTACAGAGCCGTCACGACGAACTTGCTCTACTCGACGAGCGCAGATTGAAAGCCATGGAGCATACTCGAGCCTACCAAAGCAGAATGGCCCGATCATTTGATAAGAAAGTTAAGATCCGAGACATCAGAGAAGGCGACTTGGTGCTAAAGGAAAAGCCTCCTACGCAAACCAATCCCCTCGGAAAGTGGGAGCCTACCTGGATAGGACCGTTCGTGGTACAAAGAATCTTCTCCGGAGGAGCCATGAAGTTAGCAGATTTTGACGGGAACCCTTTCGTTAACCCCGTGAACAGAAGCAAGCTCCGCAAATACTTCATTTGAGTAAGAGTACGAGTCAACTCTCCTTCCCCATACACCACCCCTTAGTAAAATTAAAGTGCTAAAAGAGTAATACCCAACTGGATACATTCCCAACAATGATCCAGGTAAAAAATAGGGTCGCACTTCTTTTGTCTTTGTTTTTTTCTAATTCACCTAAAGTGTCGAACTACGGTGACCTGAGCCCCTTAGTCCAATTGTAAAAGGGAAACGTAGGCAGCCATCATTGGTTCGGTCTCAAAAACAAAAAAAAAAACAAATAAGCATCAATTGCTTGTGTTTCGAAAAACTCTTTTCAATTAACCTACAAATTCATTACGGTTAAAACAATCTTTGATGAGTTCAAGCACGGTCAACTCTTGATTCGCTACACGCTAGCAAAACAACAATAATACATTAATCAGTTAATGTGTCTGCAATGACAGTGGGTGGATACTTTGGACAGCAAGGTCAACCTAGTCTCCCATACTTGGTCCTTCATCCTTCTTCCCCTTCCCTTTTCCGCGGCAAGTATTCTTCACTTTCACAGGAAATATTCCCGTAGTCCTTCTACCTTGCTCAGGGACCATTCCCGACGCCTCCGTCAAACCAGCAGCTGCCAACGCAACCCTTTCCCTAGCTCTATCTTGAGCCGCCTCTCTTCGAATCATCATGACCGTGCTTTGGTCGGCCGCCCGATCAGCACTGGCCTCATAGTCAGCTATGTCGTCCCCTGTACGATTCTGAGGGTTAGCTCCCGCTTCGGACCTCCTCAAAATCGAGCTGTTAAGGTAATCAACACCCAACAGGTCACTCCGTTTCCACGAGATGGCCATCTGTGTCTCTCCCATACACTCTTCATACCGGTTCGTATCTGCGTAGACGAGCAGTGCCCCCTCTCCGGTGAAAGAGAACCACAGCGGGAAAGGACGTGTATTGCCACGGCCGTGTGAGGAGCAATAGCATCGAAGGATCTTCCATCATCGAGAGATCCCACCTCGAAGGTAGCGGCATAACTTAAACCCGTCGGTGGCACTGCTCCGGCCGTGCTTGTCGCGGCACCAAGGAAGGAATGTAGAAAGACGTGCAGGACAACCCGGTACTCGACAATCAGAAGACCCTCCTGAGCGGTCCGACAAGTCTGTAGCTCCCAGTGAGGAACCCACCATCGCAAGTGATGCGTGCGGAGTCTGGCCATCCAGCTCCGGTTCGGCTGATTGCCCCCTATCACCAGAGGACGTCGAGAAAAGGACCAAGCGTCACAAGACATTGGCACCTCGGGCATCATCTGCAACCTCTCCCTCAACCACATGGTAAGCATAGCGGGACTCCCTCCCCACATGTATCGGCTGTCGGTCGCCATCCGACCTATGCCCAGGAACGTCTCATCCAAGACCAAAGGCACGATATCTCCTCCATTCCGGCACTGCCTCACCAGGTCCAGTACGCTGTGATGGCACACACCCAAGGATGTGAATGTGAACAAAGTAGCAATCGCGCACAGAGCAAATGCGTCCCATGCAAAAAAGGCTCCCCTCAACACCAGCAAACCTATCGGGTAGCCCTGAAATGTCGACATAATCTGTGTTCCGTATAAGCATCCCGTATGCTTCTTCAGCCGAGATACCAAGCAGATACACTAACTTCTCAACAGTGGCCATGCAACCCGCATAAGGAAGAACTAGCTGTTCCGTCTCAGGTCCTCCCAAAATGGCCCAGAAATCTTTGAACGTGGGAGTGATTTCGTTGTATGAAAAGTTGTACACATTCCTTCGTACATCCCAGAAATGAGCCGCGACTCTCAAAAGATCCCAATCTGGCATGAGCTCCTTCAAAGCCCAAACAGATTTCATCCCGTAACAACCCTCAAAAAACCCTTGTTTTGCCTCGTGTGGTTCCGTACCCACGACTGGAAATTGTCCAAGTATCGCTCTTGCATCTGAGACGATAGCTTAGGAAATGGAGCCATGAAAAAAGCAAAGAAAACCTTCAGGAATTTGAGAGAATTCAGCTGATTGATCAAAGCAAATGCGCAGTTCTTACAAATTGCAAAGCTGGCGCAATTTAAAAGATTGAAATTGGTTCTCGGTCCGTAGGACTCTTTCTCAAGTTGACTAGGTCAACTCTGCAGCCAGCTGCTCTCAAATGGGAAACATTTCCAAACCAAGCCCTGTTCAAGCTTCCTTGAATCTGCGTGCTCCCATGGTTTCAATCAACAACTGCCAACACCACTTCCGCCCCGGGCTCGTGCAACAGTGCTATTAATTAAAAAACAGTGCATATCGGCATAAATTTTGACCAGTTCAAATTTTTGTGCATGTTCCATTTTATTTTTGATCAACCTACTTGCTTATTTGCCAAAATAAAAAGAAGGTAATCACTAAATAGATGTGCAAAATACAGGTTCCGCCTCAAGGGCGCCTTTTCAAATACAAGTCAAATTATTCTGGACAATACACACATTTTGTCTGAAAACAGCAACAAAAGAGGAATACTCAGAGTCCTGCTCGTCATCCGAGCACTCGATGTACTGCTCCGCAGCAGCCGGATCCGTCGAAAACAAGTAATCTCCAAATTCCTCCAGGCGGGAATAAGAGAAAGGCCGCCTCTGCGCCTGCGAACTCGAGGACTCTCCCTATTCGTGCCCCGAGTGCGAAGAAGGATGAGCTCCGAACCCCACCGTTCCGCCTGAGAACTGGCCAAATCCCTGCGCAAAGTCCGCTCCACCAGCCGTGGAGGCAGACGAACCTCTCGGCCTAGACGGCCTCGGCTCATGAACAGCCACACTCCTCCGGGAACTACACCGCAGGAACTCCACGAGCCTCCTAGCGTAGTTGGCCCACCCATCCAACTGTCTCATGGCCTGATTGTACGTATGGCCAGACATCTGCAAATCAGGAAAGTCGTCAAGAGACAAACAGAAAGTACAAATGCAACATTTGCAGAATGCTACTATCAAATGCAAAAAATCAAAGGCACTCACCGAAGCGTTGGGGCCGCTCTGTACCGAGGTCTCGGCTCCTCCGGAATAGGGATCACCAACCGCCTATGCGAACCATCCAGCCCCTCGTACGCCAACCTAGCGCGTGGGAGCGAGTAGTCTCAGGGATATCCAGGGCCCTCGCCCTTCCTGTGCTGCACCTGTGGGCTCCTCAGTCTCGTCCTCAAGAAGATGTCATAGTCGGCACCCTCTATGACATACTCAGTATAGAACACGCCCTGTCTATACCGCTCCAACTCCTCCATCGGTATCAACGAAGGATGCTGCATGTGCGGAGGTGGATCCACTGGCACCATAGGAAGGGACCCCGGACCATGCTGATGGGTCACCCTCTCCCCCAGATACATCGCGTCACAGTGAAGTCCCACCAGTAGCTTCCGCCGACGTGTAACATCCCCAACGGCATGCACTACAAAAGCATAAATCCGACTCCACCAAGTCAGCTGGATCCGCTCGGAGAACTCTCGGCTCAGGGCCTGAGACACCTCCTCGTATGTCAGCCGAGTACCCTCTCTCGATGACACCGCCTTCTTCGCCTCCTTCTGCCAAGACAACATGGCAGGAAACAAGGACTGATACGCCTCCTTGATCTCCCACCGCTGCGGGCTGAACACCTCAAAGCACCAGACCTATCAAGCAAATGGAAAGTTATGTCAGCTACAAAGCAGATACATACGCGTACAGAAATGAGACAAGGAAGAGAAAAAGATGGGAACTTACATCCAAAGCAAATAAGAATCAACACAAGGTATTCTCCTCTCCCCGCGAGAACCTGTCTAAGGCATGGTAGAGCTCGGCCAGTCCAGCCTCCCCCCATGCGAACCCCCTCACGGCGTCCAGATCCGTCAACGAGCCAAGCAGCGGGAAATGACAAGATGTGTCAGAAGTAGGAAACAGAGTCGCTGACAACGCGAACCATATGAACCCTCGAGCCAGACGCTCCGCGGTCATCCTAGGGGACCCCTCCCCGTAAGCAATGATACCCCTCCTCAGATGATTCTCCATCTGCCTGTACCGAATACCTAAGCCCCTGGCATCGGTAATATCGAAACCCAGCAGCTCCGACAACTGCCCTGGGGTATAGCCGTCCACCCACACCAGCGTGTTGCCCCAGGTTGGCAACCCAGTGATAGCTGCAAAGTCAGTGGGAGAGTCACAGTCGCCTCCCCCCACCTGAAATGAAAAGTGTGGGTCGTATCCCACAGTACTCGCTCAGAGCTACGTATATGGACCTCGCCCTCTGCGTCACAGCCATCGAGGCTACCGCGCTGATAAATCCAACCAAACCAAAGTCAATCACCAGCTGTCGTGGACTCCTCTCTCCATCCTGAGCCTCATCCGGGAATATCTCCCACAACGCTCGGACTGCCTCGAAGGCTCCCCGACTCTTCAGGTTGTGAACGTCAACTGTCCCTCGCCCCTGCAGGTGAACACGACAAGAATACGTTAAAATACATAAGCGACATCAACAGAGTGCACAAACGCATATCTAAATGATGCAAGACAGATATAGTTCCCATTTTCCTAAAATATTTTCATCCCGGTTGGAGTATTAATGGTCCGGAACTTTCAAAACATTTCAAAAATTTCGTCGAATTCGGAACTTTCAAAACATTTCGAAAACTCCGTCGAATCCGGAACTTTCAAAACATCTCGAAAACTCCGTCGAATCCGGAACTTTCAAAACATCTCGAAAACTCCGTCGAATCCGGAACTTTCAAAACATTTCGAAAACTCCGTCGAATCCGGAACTTTCAAAACATTTCGAAAACTCAGTCGAATCCGGAACTTTCAAAACACTTCGAAAACTCCGTCGAATTCGGAACTTTCAAATCATTTCGAACATTTCGAAAATTTACTCCGTCCCGATTTAAACTTACTTTAATTTCGGAAAACACATCTAGGCATGGAATTTCGCAACCAAAATTTTTATGTCATCTACCCATAGTGTCAATTGAACTACACTCTAGTCAATTTCGACAAAGGCGCATAGCAAAGTCAAAAGCCCCAATCCGGGCACCAAAATCCCTAACTCATTTCTAGTCAAATTCTTAACATTTAAAGAATGCACATTCTTAAAATTAATGGAATTTGAAGGAAGTTTACCTGTCTTTCGATCCCTCCTTTGGATTTGTGAGTCTCCCGAGTCGGGTATAACTCCGTCGGATTCAATGGAAGAACGGTGGTTCGAATGGTCCGCACCAACCGCGCTCTTTCGTTATCGGTCCTTCCATGACGAGCCATTGGTCCCAAATCACCTTCCATGTTGATTTTCCCTTGCAAATTTGAGCAAAACTCACAATTTGGGGTGATTTCTCTTCTCTCTTTTCTCTCCTCCTCGTCGGAATTAATGGAGAAAATGACCAATTCTGCCTCGGCCTCGGCACTGAAATGAACCTGGTCAACTTCAGGTTCAGTCCGACCGGACTCTTTCTGCAGCAGAAATGATTCCTTGCCAATTTGGCCCCTCAACTTCTCGCAGTTTCGATTTTACCCCTTTTGGCCCCCAAAAGTGTAAAATCTTCCCCAAGTTAGACCTTTCTAACACCCCATCCCCCGAAGATCAAGTCCCAGTTAGTTTTCACTAACGCCCGTCTACAGACGTTAAATTCTCAGTTAGTTTTCACTAACACCCGTCTCCAGACGTTAAATTCCCAGTTAGTTTTCACTAACGCTCGTCTCCAGACGTTAAATTCTCAGTTAGTTTTCACTAACGTTCGTCTCCAGACGTTAAATTCTCAGTTAGTCTTCACTAACGTTCGTCTCCAGACGTTAAATCCCAAGTTGACGTTTGACATTCAAACGCTCACTTCCATCCCAAGTTGACGTTTGACATTCGAACGCTCACTTCCATCCCAAGTTGACGTTTGACATTTCACTACAAGAAAAACGGCAGTTACTGACGGAAAAATCCGTCACTAAATGCCAAAAATCCGTCACTAAATCAATTTAGTGACGGATTTTAGACAAAAAAAATCCGATGTTAAAACGTGCGTCACTAAATTTTTTGACGGATTACTGATGGTTCTCAATCAGATTTAGCGACGGATATTTCCGTCACTAACGTTTTAAAATCCGTCGGTAATTTGGTAAAATAAACGACCAATTTAAAGCATTATGCTGACGGATTAGTGACGGAAAATTCCTTCGCTATTTAAACGGTCGTTTTATTTTTTGGACCATTTTCGTGACGGATTATCGACGGATTATTCCGTCGTTATTTAAATGGTCACTTTATTTTTTTGGACCATTTTAGTGACGGATTATCGACGGATCATTCCGTCGCTGTTTAAATGGTCGGTGTTTTTTTTGGACCATTTTAGTGACGGGTTATCGACGGATCATTTCGTTGCTATTATTTATGATGCTTTAATTATTATTTTTATTATTAATATTACTGACGGAATATTCCGTCGCTATTTTTTATGCTGTAATAGTAATTTTTATTATTTAATATTACTGACGGATTATTCCATCACTAAAATATATGAATATTTTTATCATTTTTTCGATTCGGAACGGGATACCTCGCTTCATATATCGATGCATTATTAATTCCAAAACGTCGTCACACTAAATTGATATAAAACAACCAAAAATATTTAATATTTCAAATTAAACATACTAGCCAATCATGTTATAACATTCGTTCAACATAAAACATAATACTAAATGTTTTGAAGTATCAATAACTAAAAACAACTAAAAGACTAAAGAGTGTGATCCCGAGTTGTGCTATTGACACGCTCTAGCACTTGATTTAGTTTTCTTTGAAAATCATTTTGCATTTTCGCTAGCTTTTCCTCCGTAAGTTTCTTATCATCTTCTAATTTTTGCTCCAATTGCTTCCTTTGTTCTTTCTCTTCCATCAACTCATTTTTCACATTCATCATTTCGTCTCATACACGCTTGCTCGACACCCGTTCTGGTATAAAAGAGGCTGTACTCCGACTGTCGCTAGCATAGGAGGAGCTCATAGAACCAATACCAAAAACACGTTGCTTTTTAACACCCCCTACAAGCTTCAAATAAACTTGATCTTTTTCTTCGGTAGTTAAATCTCCATCGTTTTCAACTGATGCCTCGTTAATTAGGCGTTCATACTCCATCTTCGTAATATAATATATCTTATTATAAGCAATAATCACAAAAAATAAACAAATTAATACACTTATAATATACTTACACAAATATTCTTAGAATGGTCATCCGAGTATGTGCCATCTTTACGCATATGCATTTGTTTTTGAAGCTCGAATAAAGTAGGCTTGCCACCTTCCTTTCTTTTTTGCTGCATTACAAACAAGAATATTATGGAGATAGAAAAGAAGTCAACAAACATTTCAATATATTCTTCTAGAGTCAAGTCAAAGGATTGCATGTATGGGAAATCAATAAAAGGAACCAAGTAATTCAACAAACAAACAAGAATATTTAGAACAGATTCAAAAAGGTTGGTCCTAGCATACGTGTGCAAGCAGTTGACTCGTAAATCAAAGAAAAGTGGAAGACTCAAATCAAGACCAAACTTGTATTCCTTTTTTCTCTATTGCAAAAATAGATATGAGCCGGAAGTGTCTAAGAGCGTAATGTACACGTACGTCTAAGAGCGTAATGTACAAGAAATCGAAGAAATGATACAAATTTCCTAGTGAAATCAAGGTTCCAAGTATTTTGCTCTAAAGCAAATAGATATGAGCTGGAAGTTTTGATGTATAAGAGCAGAGTGTACAAGAAATAAATTAAGGAAATAAATTTCCTTCCATAAACTGTCTAAGGTACAATAGCTTCCTGGATTTCTACTTTAGCACCAGGTGCAGTTTCTTTCTTTATCTATGAGCTGGAAGTTTTGATGCTTGACTTGGTATTTGGGGCCATTTGAGTATCCTGCGCATCAACTTACCCATAATTGTCCACGTTTACAGGATCAAGTTGATGCAAAGATTATTGTAGCGGGTCCTTCTACAACTTGTAGTCAGAAAATTCACAATCAGTTGGTATGCTGTAACTCAACTCTGTACTCTTGTTAGCTGAAAGTGTCAGTCGTAAGCCCGATCGTCCCACTACAGCGGCCATTCAAGTCACACTTCCGTATCCTGACATCAAAATTCCCATTGGTTTTCACCAACATTTATCTCCCCGGCCGCCAGTCGTAAGCCCGATCGTCCCACTACAGCGGCCATCAAGATAAGCCCGTACAACAATCCCTCTTCGGCCATCTTCATAAATCTGAATGCCTTTTCACTCCAGCAAGTGAACGTTCACTTCCCCGGCAGTCATCGTAAGCCCGATTGTCCCACTACAGCGGCCATCAAGGTAAGCCCGCACAACAATCCCTCTTCGGCCATCGCCGTCAGCCCGAACGCTCCTCCCCAGCAGGATCCTAAGACTATCCGTCTAAAGAAGAAAACGTCAATCAACCCCTCGCTTCCTAATCGACCCCGTCGAACTCTGATGCTTTTCCCTCAAGATGTGTCGGTCTCTCCCGAGACCACATCCCGTTCCTAACCCCATCGTTAGAACGTCAATCCTTCCGTGTTGTTAATAACGCCATTTTAACACAACCACTCCCATCATTGCCACTCTATCCCTGGCGGATAAACCTGGCAGTCATCATGAGTCCAATACTCAAGGCACGGACGCCTTCATCTCAAGATAAACGCATCCTCGCAATCCCGGTCTGAGACGCCACAAGCCCTTGCATGTTCCAGGAACTCCGGTCTGAGGCGCCACACGCCCTCGCATGTTCCAGTAACTCTGGTCTGAGGTGCCACACGCCCTCACATGTTCTAGTAACTCTGGTCTGAGGCGCCACACGCCCTCGTATGTTCCAGTAACTCCGGTCTGAGGCGCCACACACCCTCGCATGTTCCAGCAACTCCAGTCTGAGGCGCCACACGCCCTTGAAGGTTTCAGAAATCCTAGGTTCAGACGCCTCACAATAGTCTTCACCCAGGTTCAGATGCCTCACAATAGTCTTCACTCTGGTTCAGACGCCTCACAATAGTCTTCATTCAGGTTCAGACGCCTCACAACAGTCTCGCTCAGGTTAAGATCCCCATGCGCGGCTCCTTGCACCTACGAACTACGATAGACTTGATTCCCGCTCGGGATACGTAGGAATCCTTTCGCTAAGGGTCCAGCCAGCTGATCACCCAGGTCTTTCAAAGTAAGGCTTCCCCCGATTTGGATCCTTATCTTTTTCAATGACCCCACTTCCTTCGGAAGTGACGTCACTGAGGGGCTAATTGTAAGTACCCAAATTCGGATCGCCAAAATCCGTTAGAAGTCAACCGGAATTCGTTAACTAGCCCGCTCCAGGTTAACCGGAATCCGTTAAGCTCCCCGTCCCAAGCCAACGAGACGTCCCGAGACTGCCCCGTGCATCCCGACATCAAAGCGTACTCATCACACGTCGTCGCACGTAAAAGTACAGCTTTCCCTGAAAAACGCACTTTTCGGCACTTTCCGGCACTTTTTTGGGGCATTTCGGACATTTTCCGGACTGTTATTTTAAAAACGGATAAAACCGGGGATAATGGCACGAAATCCCGTAACCTGGTGAGTCACAAGGACACTTGGCGTGCATGCCACAGCTCCCTCATCAACATCAATCAAAAATCAGTGTGAAAAGACTAAAATACCCCTGGTATGCAGTCCAAGTTCGGCCGGACTCTTTTGCAGACAATCCAGAATTGCCAGCAAGTCCCTCCGATTTCCAAAGTTTCATAAAACCCCCTGGTTTTCAACCTCAGTCCGTCCGGACTTATCCTGAAATTTTACCTATAAATACAGAGGATGTCAAAGCCATTTAGAACAACAAAAATTACTCCCTTTCACCCAAAAGCCACGGCCTAAACTGGTTCTCACCCCTCCCGAGCCTCGTTTTACCTCGTTTTGCGTGAAAACTTCGTATTTCGATCAAATACAACCCCCGCCACCTCAAAACACCGTTCCAAACACTTTTCCGTATCTCGTATATGTCCCCCGAGCCAAAATAGCCGACCCTAGCCATAGGTAGCTCCCTCTCTCTCTAAACTCTCGTTCCGTCTCGGTTTACGCGCCAGTCGCTACAACCGTTTCGGAAGACGTTGTTGAAATGTAGACGTCTCCGTCTAACGGGGTCCGATACGTTTTAGCCCCTAGATCCTCTTCTCTTCCCGTAAGAGAAGTAATCTCGGGTTAAAACGGCGTTCCGGCCCCGTTCCATTACTTTTTATGTCGTTTACCAATTTCGGATCGTTTGATCCGTCGAACCTCATTTAAATTCTTGTCATTTACAAATTCCGAATCATTTGATCCGTCGATCGCCATTTACTTTCACGCAAATTTACAATTCTGAGTCGTTTGGCTCGTCGATCGTACTTTACAATTTCGGATCGTTTGATTCCGTCGATACCGCATTTTAAATACTGTCATTTACAAGTCCGAGCCGTTTGGATCGTGATAGTATTTAATTATCAAAGTCCGAGTCGCAACCCGATTCGTTGATCACATATCATTTAATACGTTTTTTCCTTAAAAATCGTTAACAATGTAATGCCCGGTTCAAAATCGGAGTTCGACATTCGAACTCTCTTTCAAAACGCGCGAAATGACGTTTGGCATCCAAATGCTCATCTTCAAACTTAAAAGCCGACTTTTGACATTCAAAATCATTTAATACGTTTTTTTCCGTCAAAATCGTTAACAATGTAATGCCCGGTTCAAAACCGGAGTTCGACATTCGAACTCTCTTCAAAATGCGCGAAATGACGTTTGGCATCCAAACGCTCATCTTCAAACTTAAAAGCCGACTTTTGACATTCAAAATCATTTAATACGTTTTTCCCGTAAAATCGTTAACAATGACATGCCCGGTTCAAAACCGGAGTTCGACATTCGAACTCTCTTTCAAAACGCGCGAAATGACGTTTGGCATCCAAACACTCATCTTCAAACTCAAAAATCCGACGTTTGACATTCAAACGCTCCTTTCTTAAAAGTCAACCTTTGACACTTAAGACAAACAGTTAAAATCAGCATTCACGCCACTTTTCCTAAAACTTCCAAAACCGACGTTTGTCATTCAAACGCTCGCCTTTTCAAACAAAATCCCGTAATCAACGTTTGACATTCAAACCAAGATTAAGCTTGTCATTCAAGCCCCCATTTTCAAAATGCAAACACTCACACACGCACATATTTTTGAGAAAGGTTGAAAGACTCGTCATACGAGGCGTTTCGGGTGATCTCAATATACTCTTCTCGAAACGTAACGTGACCTCCGAACCTAACAATCTCTGGTACTAAAAAAGCTTTTTAATCGTTTTTGCTACCAATAAAAATGACTCCCCGTTTTCAAAGCCTTTTCCTAAGTTTTTGCTACCAATAAAAACGACACCATTTTCAACCAATAGCCGTTTCTCAACGTTTGGGCTCAAAATACAAAAACCGCGTGGCGACTCCTCTCCTTCCCGAAAGCGAGGTCTCAGACACCAACCCTCCGCGAAAGACAACCGCCTTCGCGTTGCGTGAATCCGGGTAATTTCAGAGACTGACCTAAATCTTCAATCGGACCTGTTTAAGAACGAGGTCGACTTAGGACTTCGGTCGAATCTGTTTAGGAACGAGACTGACCTAAATCTTCAGTCGGACCTGTTTAAGGACGAGATCGACTTAGGACATCGGTCGAGTCTGTTTAGGAACGAGACTGACCTAAGTCTTCAGTCGGACCTGTTTAAGAACGAGGTCGACTTAGGACATCGGTCGAGTCTGTTTAGGAATGAGACTGACCTAAGTCTTCAGTCGGACCTGTTTAAGAACGAGGTCGACTTAGGACATCGGTCGAGCCTGTTAAAGAACGAGACTGACCTAAATCTTCAGTCGGACCTGTTTAAGAACGAGGTCGACTTAGGACATCGGTCGAGTCTATTTACTGATTTTAGATCGACTAAGAGTCGGATCTGAGTTGAATAGAGCATAAGAGTAATACATCTTGTAGAAATAACGTTCCATTTTATTGAAGTAAATTGGTTACATTGAGATTTTGCTCCAAAAGTAGTATCTAATTAGGAGTTTCCTTGAAAATCATATTTGATAACTAAGCTGCACTTTCCCTGCTGGTGGCCATCGAGTTATGTTTGATCTTGGTGGCTCAGGTCGCCAATGATGGCTCGATTAACCATAACTCTTCGACCATAGAGTCTTGATCATCCCAAATCCAACCTTGGCTGCCTCGGCTCTGGCATTGCAACTTCAGCTCGTTCACCTCCGGTCAGTCGAGCGCCCTTCACAAACCTGTCTAGCCTTCCATTATCAACCCACTTCTGGATGATTCGTTTCAGACTCATGCATTCCTCGGTAATGTTCCCAGTATCCTTGTGGAACTCACAGTATCTACTGTTATCTCTTTTGAATTTGTTTTGGGGAATTATTGGAGCAGAAGGGCCCAGGTCGACAGTGTTCATTATCTCTGTTCGACTTACGGTCAGGGGGTAAAACTTTCAGGGACTCTTTCGGTCGCCCTCGTCCTGTTTTTTCCCTTGTTGTGGTTGTCATTGTGTTTGTCCTGACCTTTTTTAGCCGGCTCTTCACCTTAAGAATTTTTCGAGTTCTTGTATTTCTTTCTTTCCTTTCTCTCCTCAGCTACGTCCACATCCTAAGCTCTTTCGAAAAACTCTTGTCTTGTGGTTGCCCTTCTTACATGGAGCTCGTAGTCCAGGTCGGGAGAGGATACTCCATTTCTGAAGCAGTTTATCACCTATCTGTCCATTAGGTCTTCCTCTATTTGGTCGACCATTTCTTTAAACCTTGTGTAATAATCCATGAAGCTTTCAACTTTGCCTTGGATCAAGTTATTCAGGTCGGTGACCGTCTTCTTACGTGCTCCGGCTATCGAGAATCGATCCAAAAATTTCTTCCTCATGTACTCCCACGAGGTAATGCAGCCTGGCGTTAAACCACGGAACCAAGTCAGTGCTGCACCTGTGAAGGTGCTGGTTAGTGCCTTGCACAACACATCATCCTCAGAGGAGACCAAGCACATGGTGGCCTCAAAATGCTGCATGTGGTTTAGGGCATTGGTAGCACCTGAATACTTGTCTAAGAAGGCAACTTGAAGCCCACGGGAGGCCTAAGCTCGAGCAACTCCCTGGACAAGGGTCGAAGAGTGTTGTAGTTTCGTTCGCCCTTTCCATCATCTTCCTTTCTGTCGGCCTCCATTTTTTCCAACTTTCTTTTCAGATTCAGCAGCTCTCTGGCATCTGGGCCATTCCTTTGATAGGAGATGTTGTTAGATCTCTGTCTCTCCTCCTGGTGAGGCTCTCCTTTAAAGTAGGCCCTCTGCTTTTCACTTCTAGGAGAAGTTATTTCTCTCCCCCTTCTGTTTTTGTGGGACTGTGACCTAACTGACCCCAATGGCGACCTAGCTGACCTCACTGGCGACCTAGCTGACCTCATTAGCGACCTAGTTGACCTCACTGGCGACCTAGCTGACCTCACTGGCAACCTTCGCATATCCCTTTCGGCCTCATGTCATCTTCTCGAGGCTGACTCGGCCTCTTGTTCTCTTCGTTGGTCGAGCCTATTCCTTAGGTTGACACTAGGATCTACGTTGATGAAAGAGGGAGGAGACATCTCAATTCTTGGCTGTTCAGCAGATGGCCTGGGACCTCAATTTTGTCTAGCACTTTCATTAGCTCACTTATGAGAGGTAACAGATGGGGCAGGTCGCTGCGATCTCCTATCAGCCTAAGGAGATTCTGGCATGTCAAGTAGCTCATCATGTACATCCAACAAACTTTGGAGCAACTTAACACGCTCCATCAAAATTTCCCTCATAGTAAGGTGACTAGTCGAGGGACCTGGATTGTCGCCTATAACTGTTCGACCCGTTTGAATTCGTTTGGGTGGAGGGGCCTCTTCCTGCACGGGCATAGGTCTCTTTTGTTTCCTCCTATTATCTTGCAATCCAGTACCATCAGCTACACTTTTGGAACGGGTCGCCCTTCTAGCCTGGCGTGCTGGTGGAGGAGGAGGTAAATTGGCTTTACGATTCTCGGCACCGACGTCCGTGTTCCTCGCCTTTTTCTTGTTCATTCTCGGTGGAGTGAGAAGCGGTGTGACCGTCAGATACCATGATTACTCTTTGATTGGATTTCGAGGTCAAAAAAGCTTCGTTCCCGGCAATGGAACCAAACTGATGCCGCAAGAAACGTGTTGGTCAACCTACGTCCAGCAATCAAGACTGATCTCCTAGCTTTTGACCTGAAACAAAGAACCCACGACTAGCCGAAATGGTCTCCGACTTAGACCCTCGGGCGTGAGAGTAAGTATGGTGTTTAGAGCTGATAAATTATAATGAACAAAATGTATTCAGAATAACAAATAGCAATTACCTTTAAACCGTTGGTGTTGCGAAGTATTTATAGGCCTTGATATGAGTTATAATTGTAGTAGGATTGTATGAAATCCATAGAATCGTGGAACGAATAGTGTTCAGAGATCACGTACGTAAATAACTCCTGATTTGTAGAAATTCTGATATGGAAAGAGTTGTAGGCGCATTAAGACTCTGTAGGTCGACGTACGCCTTGTAGGTCGAGGTCGTCCGCATGGGTCTAGGTCGACCTGACTGAATGATATGCCCGGATAATACTCGTACAAGGTAAGAATCGTATGTCGGACAAAATTAGGTCGCGACTAATGAGGTCGGACAATGAGATAGGTCGACTAATCTTTGCTGTTCGACCTTGAACCTTGTAATAACTGGGCCAATCCACTAAGGAGGTGGTGGCAATAACGTCTGAATCATTGGGCTTTGTATGTCGGGCCTAACCCGTCACTTTTATTCTGTTCATTAATGATTATGAGAATGTAACCTAGTATCATAAATTTACTATATATGAATTGTGTAATTTGTATTATAGATACTTTTGAGAGTAAATTTGTAAATTTTTGATTGAGGGGAAGGGAGTATGCGTTATTTATTATTTATTAGGAGTAATTGCTCAAAAGTCCTCCAATCAAATATTTATTTTAAATTTCATTTATTCCTTTGAGGTCCTTGAAGTTGAAAATTCCCCAATTATTTATTTCTAAAGAAGACACATATTTTTGTTTAATCCTCTAAGGTTCTTAGAGAATAAAATACCCTTAGATGCCTACTTAAACCCTAAAAATACTTAAAGCCTAAAACATATTCATTATAGTTTATATTAAGAATGGTTGCAAGAATGAAAAGCTTCCAAATCGTCATCGCTTGGGTTCGCGTGGAAGCAAGCAGAAGGATTGAGAGCTGCTATGAAGGTAAATGCAAACCAATCACTAAATCTTAAAAATAAAAGTCTTAAACCCAAAAATCTAAATTTTAAAACTAAAAACCTTGATATAAATCTCCCAATCTCCCTCAATTTGAATTTGATTCTTAAAGAGGATAACTATTTTTGTTTCTTTTATTTTGGTCCTCTAGAGGGAATTTCAGGATAATCTGGGGATTTGGGGGGGGGGGGTTAGGGGATTAAATATTCCCATAATGGACCCCAAAGAAATAAATGAAAGTAGTTGTCATGCTAAAGAATCACATTCAAATCCTACTTCCTAAAATTAGTTATAGATACTATTTAAAACGGTGTATTAATAACAAGTTTTAGATTTTTATTAAGATTATTAAATTAATCTAAAAGGTTCCAGATCGTCATCGCTTGGGTTAGCGGGGAAGCAAGCAGAAGGATTGAGAGCTGCTATGAAGGCAAATGCAAATCAAACACTAAATCTTAAAAATAAAAGTCTTAAACCCAAAAATCTAAATTTTAAAACCAAAAACCTTGATATAAATCTTCAAAGAGTTGGTCTTACAAAAAACGTGTTTTTTCTGGCACTTAGGAAAAACGTGTTTTGTTTTCCCCGTTTTTGCCAGTGCCATTTAACAAAGTGCCGGTGTGACAAATTGCCAGTGCATGTGTAACAAAGTGCCATTGTAAAAAAGTATCAGTACCAGTTTAACAAAGTGCCAGTGTAAACAAAGTGCCAGTGCATGTGTAACAAAGTACCAGTGTAAAAAGTGTCAGTGCCAGTTTAACAAAGTGCCAGTGTTAGTGTAACAAAGTGCCAGTGCATGTATATTAAGTGTCAGTTTATAAACTAACACTGGCACTTTGTTACACTAACACTGGTACTTTGTTACACTAACACTGGCACTTTGTTAAACTAACACTGACACTTGTTTTACACTAACACCTGCACTTTGTTACACTAACACTGGCACTTTGTAACACTAACACTGTCACTTTTTTACACTGGTACTGACACTATTTTACATTAACACCGACACTTTTATATGTGTAAACTTAATAATAAAAAACCCCAATTCAACCCACCCAACCTCAAAATTCTTTCTGGCCCTAACATAAATTAAGGAGAGAAAAATCAAAATAGAATGGCCTTTGTCTACCCATCACATATTGGCCAATGATGTGTGTCGTGCTAGGGCACAGAAAGAATTGAGAAGAACAAAATTGATTACACATTAATTTAGTGACCATATTGAACAATTTTCTGGATACAGTAAATTGATTGACATTGGCGCATGAAATAGCTTGGCGACAAGGAGCTTCACGACGACGGAGTTGGCATGTTGCAGTGACGGAGCGGGAGAGCCGATATGAAGAAAGGGAAAGACTACGGCGATCGCACAAGCACGTGTTATTTCAAAACCCGTTTTTTCTATTGTTCAGGAAAAACTAATTTTTTTTGTGAGATTTTGGCATCTCTAAATCTCCCTAAATTTGAATTTGATTCTTAAAGATGATAACTATTTTTGTTTCTTTTCTTTTGGTCCACTAGAGGGAATTTCAGGGTAATCTGGGGATTTGGGGGGGGTGTTAGGGGATTAAATATTCCCATAATGGACCCCAGAGAAATAAATGAAAGTAGTTGTCATGCTAAAGAATCACATTCAAATCCTACTCCCTAAAAATAGTTATAGATACTATTTAAAATGGTGTATTAATAACAAGTTTTAGATTTTATTAAGATAATTAAATAAACCTAAAATTATTACTTAAAAGCTCATTCGCATTAACAAAAAAAATAAAAAAAATAGGCCTCCTAAGGTCCAATACTTATTAAATTGGTAGTGGGCCGAATCGGCCCAAATATCTATCTAAGTCACAACCCATAACCAAAATCTTTTTGTAGCGGACCTGTCGGTTAACATAGTGCAGGGGCTTTACCCTACTCTGCTCTTCTCCGCTCTCTGTGTTTTCCATAACCGCACTAGCCGAAGAAGAGAGGGGAACGCACGTTATGAAGGGGGTGTCAATTAACCCCCCTGACTTTTCCCTTTATTCCATTTAAACCCCTTTAATTTTTTGTAGTTTGGATCTTAACCCTCCTGAAAAAAATCAATTAACCCCCCTCAAATTTTTCATTGGCACCCTACCGATGTAAACACAATTTACACAACTGACTTGGTACTTGGCACTACATCATCGTTTCTTCAATTACCAATTGCTCTCATTGCGATTGACGGCAAGAAAGTTGAAGCGACGACAAAGACGGACGCTACTCGCCTACTTCCGACTCACCAAGCCACCACTCTGCCACCTGCTTCGCGCTTACACAGGTATTCCCCTTCTCTCTCTTCATCGGCTTTTCCTTTTTCTCTCATATCAAATCCCCAAATTTGATTAAAGCCCTAACAAATTAGGTCTTAAAAATTGAAAACTCTTTTTCAAAATATCATTGATTTCTAGGGAAATAGGAATTGTATTCGAATTTTGTGTTTAAAGATGTCGAATAGAAGTATAAATTTAGGGTTATTGTTGAGTTGTTGTGCTATGTTCTATAAATCTGCTCTTCATACACATGGGGGGAAAATACTTTTTATTTCACTAACAATATCCATTATATATGATACTCTCTATTTAATTAACCCTTCAATTTGAAACTTAATTTTTTTACGTTTAAGCCAAAGATTTGCTTTAGCCAAATATTTCAGTAACCTCAAAATAGTTCAAGTAAATACCGTTAGAAGTTTATATGTGGATGTTGTGAGGATTAGCGATTACTAGATAAAACCTTACTTCTCTAAAAAGCTTGATTTGCATAAATTTATTATTTTTATTTTATTTTTGTAAACACAAACATATACTCATGTTCAAAAATTAGAAACTCTCTTTTAATATATAAATGTGTTAATGTGGATTCGTATTTGTGTGTTTAACATATTGTTTTTAATTTAAACTTCAGTTTGGAATTTTGGAATGGGTCCCCACCTCGAGATTTGAACTCATGTTAAAAATATAGGCTTTATATGTCTTTTCTTTTTGGGGGGGGGGGGTTGTTTACTAGTTTGATTTTAGATTTTTCATTGTATAATTTTTTTAACCCCCCTCACCGTGAATCCTAGATTCGCTACTGCGACAATGGCAGCAATTGCCATGGATATCACCAATCGAAACCATCAATTTCTATCTACAAATCACTCACAGAAAGTTAGGAGTTTCGCTGTTCGTTGCTCCTCCAACGGTGCCGCCACTGGTATAGTTTTCATCCTCTTTCGTATTTTCACACTAATTGATGTTCATTAGCATGTGATTTTTTATGAGAATGGATGTAAATTGATGTTTCTAGATTCAGGAAGCATATTAAATTGTTAATTTGAGCTTTCGTGTGGTCTCTGTCGTGTTAATTTACCTGTTAATTGAAAACTTAATCATTGTCAGACAAATTTTCATTCGTTTGTGTTTTTCCTGAAAATGGATGTAAATTCATATTTCTAGGTTTAGGAGGCATATTAAACTGTAAATTGAGCTTCCGTGCGGTCTCTGTGGTGTTGATTGACCTGTATTTTGAAAATTTTAGTGTTATAGATTGATGTTTCAGGTATGGATGCATGCTCAACCTATAATTTGAGTTTTATTGATATGCATTGTGCTAATTGAATTGTAAGTTAACTAGTACTCTCTAGCCCGTGCCAATGGCACGGGACAGTATGCCAAAAAGAAGAAGTCGGTGAGGAAAAGAAGCCTCAAATCATATCTATATAAAATATAAATTTTTAGAATAATAACACTTCCTCCGTTCCATAATGATCTTCCCACTTTTTTTTCCTTATTACGAATAAAATTTGAGCAATAATTTTAAATTTATTTATTAGTCAAATGAAAATCTAAAACTTATTATTGATAGTATTGTTGATGGTGTATCAATAATAATTTTTAGATTTGCATTTGTATAAATAAATCAACCTAAAATTATTGTTTAAAATTCATTTGTTGTAATGAAAAAAAAAATGAGAAAATCATTTTGGGACGGAGGGATAGGAAAAAAAAAACTCACACCAAGCAACCACCACCTTCCTTATATATCTCTCAATACACTTAGCAAGTGATTATTTACACTAATTTTTCTTAATTACTAAATGATAGCCTTAACACATAGCAACATTTGTGTTTTCCTTACTAAACAACTATGGAGTAAACGTTGGCACCTCCAAATCACATGTTCTCTGCAATGCAATGGTGTAGTAAACATCTCTTTTACACGAAGAAACTGCCCTATCAATGAACACAATATAATACGAAGTAAGTAATTTAATTTAAGGATACTGCACAACTCAAATTTTTTCTTGGTGACATTTCACTAACAATTTAGCGGTACAAAACATGACAGGTTACTAAACCACTAATTTTTATTTTTATTGAAACATAAATATGAAAAGTGCAAAATCATCCCATATAGCTGTAAGAATGGCAAAAAAAAAAAAAAAAACACGAATGCATTCAACATTAACACCACCCTTTGTTTACTCTTTTTCAATTGGGCAGCATCATTTTTTTTTCAATGGATCATGTTGTGTCAAAATGAAGGAAAATCTTATGCCAAAAGTTTCCTTGAATTGGAGTAGGGTGATGCTTAAAATAAGTGGAGAAAAGTATTTGTTGGGGACAAATATACACACATATATGCATTGTTGTTAGTAATTAGCAACTGGAACTTTAACAAAACTTTCGGCGAGAGCTCAGTAAGTGAATTTTTACGTAAATGAGATGAGCCTAAACAAAATATAGGTTCAACGAAATAAACGAAAGATCTCTTCTCGTGGTCCCTTCAGTTTCTAAAATCAGGAAACCTTGAACGCTTTACTTCAAACTAATCAATATGTAGGATTAAACATCTGTATATGCAATTGTTTCCATATAATTTCGTTTTTTTTAATAAGTAATCAAAAATGGATAGAAGCCGGGAAAAGAACAAAGAGGGTTTTAAGAAAGATATAGAAATAGAAAACACAGAATTTCCACCCCCACACCCCACAAAAATAAATAAATAAATTAAATCGATGAAACTAACAAACATCAAGATTAACAATTGGAAAATAACAGAGAGGTGTTTTACCAAGGTGAATTTGGAAGTTTTCAAGTGCAGGACGGAATATTTATTCTTCATTAATTATGCAGCAAATAAAACAAATTTATCACTAACGCACATATTTCACCACTGGTATTCACTTGGACCATGACCTTCAAAGGGCTTCTGCTAATGCTTGAAACTGCACGATCAAGATGATTTGCAATCTGTGCATCCAAAACCCATAGTAACGCATGGTCATTGTGCACCTTGAATATCTGTTATCAGACAGAATTATTTCACTCAACTTATAATTGACTAATTCCACTCAAAAAACAATGCAAAAAAGCTCTCAGCTAAGCCTTGGACCAATTAGCTCAAGCATGCACTACTCTGTTAAGCATTTAGCTCTACTTAGAAAAATATATATTAGCATTAGTAACATGCTACCATAATTGATCATAATCATATATACCCATCTTCTTTCTTGATCCTCCTCAATAAATCGATCGCAATCATACATTGGCTTGAAGATCTTAGTGACCATCTTCAATTTGATAAAGTAACATCCACATACTAATTACTTTCCCAAGCAAAAGTTTTAAAATGTTGCAAAACCAAAGCAAGAGAAAAGGACATGTACCTAATAACTTACATTTTAGCCCTAGTGACGACAGCAAAATAAAGTGCGGTTGCTACTAAACTTCACCATATGGTTTTACGGCAAAATTAGCTGAATCAAGTAACCATCACCAGGATTTGAGAATCCACCCTCACTCCCCAAGTAAGTGACAGAATTAACCAAAAAGAACAAAAGATGGACAAAGCAGTTACCTTTACATTGTCAACACTTTATACCATGCCAAGATTAGGAACAGCAGCTGTGTAGGAAAAAATTGCCATTATTTATCAATCATATAAATACAGCACATACAAATGACGGATAGAAAGAACGCCATAATTCCTTCATAACAGCTTCATACAAAGAAGAGATTTGACTATTGGATAATACACCTACGATGTATCTGCTTGAGCAAACTCTTAAGTTTGGATTATAGAGTCATTATAGTCTTTTAAGAGTTCAGGAGAAGAACCCACGGTAGGAAAGTATATGTCTGTTAAAAATAAGTTAAAGATCACAGTTGGATACTTGTAAGCCTGACTGATCACCTCTGAATGACATGAGTAACACTGTATTCAGAGTTAAGAGTAATGCTGCTAGTTGATATCAAGATTTCAAATTAGACAGAATAACGCTACCAAAAGTGACTTGTACATTAGTCTACAACATTTAAAAAATAATACCCCCTCCGTCCCAAAATGAATGTGAAAAAATTTCAAATTGGCGGTTGATCAAGAGCAAGTGTGAATTTTTTTTTTTTGGACATTTTTTTTTGGGGCAGAGGGATGAAGATAATATTCCCCATTTCAAATGTCATAACGAAACAATGGCATACCAAGAAGCAATTTTGCTTTATAGTGCCCAATAAAATGCCAATCAATATCCTTCGGAAGCTGCATACAGTATATCATAAGAGACATGATATTAACAAATATAGATTTGAATTTTTATTAAAGTGGTGAATTTGGGAATGAAGTTTTTACTAAAATGGCCTGAAAAGGAATCACCAGCGTAATGTACCAACAGAAAGCTTAAAATTGTCTCTGGAAATTCACAATCAAATTCTCAATTTCAAAATTCAAAATCAAGCAGTCCAAAATTCTACGAAATTGTAATCTAATGTTCAATTGCGCTTGAATCAACAAAATGTAGAGAACATAAGAAAGAACCTGTGGAGCTTTTTCAATGAACTCCTGGACGTAATTTTCGCCGAAACAGCGGTGGCCAGAGTCGTAAACTTGGCGGATGAGATAGGCTTGGTCTTGCCGACTGCCACCACTCTAACCTTTCAATAACATTTTTGAAATGTGTCTCCCAAGCATACAATTTCAGAACTTTCATGTTTGTAACTGCCTCTGTAGTAGCCTTCAGCCTACTATCTTGTGCTGCCATTAGTTTTGTCAGGTACTTGTGCTGCAATTTAGCCACTGGGTAATTTCCTACTGCAGAAAATACTATTACCGCCAGAGCAGTAAAAGTTGCTAGTCCTACAGAATAGAACATAATAAGTATACCAGGAAAAGTTGTAGGACTATTGCCCAGGTGAAACCAAAGAGGAAAGTCTCCGATTCTATTAGCATCCACCGTGACATAATTCATTATCTGCCCAGAAGAATGGGCTGTCTTGGCATTATTTAATAGCCGTAGCTGTTTTTGATAAATTGTTGTACACAGCATAGATTTTACCTGTAGCCCAATCAGTCGTGTCTTGAAGTACACTGTCTTTCAGATAGCGATTCCAAACATTTTGATGAGAAAAGTGCCACTGTCAGCGCATAACTTTCATATTTAAAATACTCCTTTCCTTGGGAAACCCTGATGAACATTCCAAGAAGCAAAGGACCAGCAGCCAAAGCCAGAACCTTGGTTAGAGCAAAAACCCCGGATATTGGAATCTCTCTGAACTGCCATCTGAATATTGTTGACGCGATAGAAGGGGAATGAGGAGAGCTTTCAATCAGTTTCTCCATGAACGTGGAGTAACAACTTTCTGCTCTGTCTGAGGGCCGTAACTTTGGTATATCATTGTCCTCAAGAAGTTTCTCTTTGCCCCTCTTTAGTAATGAATTCAACCACCAAAATGACATTCTACTTAAAATTCCTGCCCTAGCAAAAGGAGTTACATTTTCACCCAAATCTGTCTCGCTGCTCGCTTCCTCGGGACTCAAAGGTGCATAGAGTGCACTATCCTTCATGTCCGAGTCAGTTGATACATAGTATTTCCCCTTGAAAGCACAGAGTAGCAATAAAATTGCTCCAGGAAAAGTTAACATATCAACATGTTATTTACAGATTTTTGTTTCTCTACTGTTTCTTCCCAAAGAGATGTGATACAGAGAAATACAGCAAACACGACAGTGAAAATAGACAAAAGCTTCTCCAGAGTAACAGGTGAATATTGTCACCTTTTGAGGCTCACAGTTAAGCCCAGAAAGAACCACGTGAAGCCGTGGACTAAGACCTCTAGCCAGCCATGTAGGGTATTATGCTCTGATTGGAACTCAATTTCTCTTGAATTATCCAAATGCCCAGAGTCAGGTATCCCAATCCTAATGCACCATTGAAAATGGTTGAGAAAATTGGCAGTACTGAGTAGCTGTGTAAATGTGGCTGAAGTATATTCTTTCTCAGGAATTTGTTATAGCAAAAGTGAAATAAGCAGACAAATAGAAGAAGGATATCAATGGAAATGACCAAACCATTGTTGATAAATGAATTTGGATTCGTAATTGCCTCAGTAATGGAACGACATCTGTTCGTTACTTTTACACCAAAGCAACCTCCAACATTCAGCAGAATTGGCCACAATTATTAAAATAAGAGTTGATAAAACCCCTATATCAATCAATACCAATAGATCTAATGTCAAGCAAGTAAATCAAAATTGTTAGATTTCAAAATGACCACTCAAACTTGAGTTTACAATTCAATACTCAAGAAAATCAGGAAAACTTCAAATTATACTGAATAGTTAAAGACAATCGGAGAAATACCTGCAGGCATGCTAGTAACCAAAGAACACCCCTTTATCGAGTCCATCACCGACGTCTTTGCCACGATCCGCGTCGTCGACGTCGCCGTACCCGATTCAGACCCCGGCGAATCCATCTCTGTCGAAAACTCCGGTCAATTGACTCAAACTGAGCGCGTAATTCTCACACCTCGACGAATTTTTCTCTGTATCTGTATATATACAATCTATGTATGTATAGACGGAGAGAGATAGAAAGGAATGATTGTGAAGGAGTGAAGGAGTAGAGGGAAGAGGAGGAAGGGAAGAGGGCGCTGAACTGTTTGGGTGTGGGGGAAGAGAAAGTGAGGGTGATCTAATAACTGCCGTGAACTGCTCTTTAATTTCAGCCGTTCGATCAGATTTCCAACTTTTAATCCTGACTACCACTTATACCCAGGCTAAGAGGCAGTTAATACCTCCTGTATTGTATATTAGATTTATTGTGGTTCCATTTTCTATTATCAAGAGTTCTGGCTCAGGGTTTATATTGTTCCAAATAGTAATTGATCGACCGTATCCTATGCCCTTGGAATTCATATTTAATATTGGATTTTCTATTGCTTTGTCAGTCAAATCATCAATTCTTCCTCTACATACATGCTTACCAAATACCCAAAGACAAGCTCATCACAGTACTTGTATGTTTTAGGTGGCATCTCATCGAAAATTGGAGCAAATGTATTGATTCGTATTAATGTTGAATTTTTGCCTCATGCTCATTCTATATTAGTTATGCTACCTCAACTTTCTCTCCTATTTCCTTTAAAATGTTTGTAAAGAACATCTGAGCTGATGAAAGATCTGTGGATGTGCTGTAGCTCCTTGGAAGGTTGCAGATGCTAGACTTGTGCTTGAAGATGGTTCTGTTTGGAGGGCCAAGTCATTTGGCGCTAGAGGAACCCAAGTTGGTGAAGTCGTCTTCAATACATCTTTAACAGGGTGAGATGATATAACCACATTTCAGTGATGACTATACTTTTGATAAATTTAATCCAAACTAAACTTCACTGTTTAGTAAATAACTAGTGCTACACCCTTGCGTTAAACGCACGCATAAAAAATTATTTCAAAGAAAATTGAAATTTTAAGAAATTACCTATGTATAAAAGTAAACATAAAGATAAAAATAATAATTGCTAAGACAATGATTTTTCATAAATTGATGATAATGTTAATGAATATTTTTGCATAACAAAGGGGTAGAAAGACACTTCTCGGTCTGTGCGCATTCTCCTGGGAGAATGCGCTTCAAGTTATAACATGGAGAATGCGCTTCAAGTTATAACAATTGAGCTGCATATAAGCTATCTTTCCCATGTGTATAGTTCTTTTGTTTGTTGTGGTCTTTACTTGTTTAGATGCTCTGCTTGGGAAAAGTCACCGTTTGGTTACTATTGATCTCCTATGGTTGAGAAGATTTTTAAATGTTTCTAGCTCTTTTTTATTTCTCTAGAAAAACAATTTAGGTAGGAGGGAGATTCTAATTAATAAAAAACGATGGCTAAAACTTGATGATGGCTTGTTTGTTGAGTCCAATGCCTAGCTAGTTAGGGTGAAGACTAGAGTAACCAACAGCAATAGAAGATGGCAAGAATGGAGAAAGAAAGAAGCCTTATATAACAACACTTTTATTTCATATAATAATAATTGTGGAGTAATACAGTACATTAATTGTCCCCAAGCAAACATTCATTAAGTCATAGTATTGTTAAGAATTTAGAAATTTAGGGACATGAGATTGGATTAAGAGGGAGAAAAGGTGAATGGAGAGAAGAGATACCTGTGTCGAAACCGTCTACAACATCTTACTGCTGCAATTGTGTGGTGATCGGAGTGCGGCGTCTAGGAATTTGATTATTCGACTTTGATTCTCTCTTTATCGCTGCACAAATAACAGCGCAAAAAAGAAAGCCAACCCACAAACTCCACATAGCCATGGCAAAAGAGAGGAGAGAAGCGAGAGAGAGAGAGCTCGGCTCTATGGAAGAAGAGAGAGGGGGCGGCGAACCATGGCAGAAGAGATGAAGAGGCGACGGCGGCGTTGGTTGAAGCAGGGCGAGGATGTTTCTGCGAACGCTGGAGAGTGAGTAGAGAGAGAAGAAATCGCGTATAATGGAATATGAACGGACTCTGCCTTATTATTTTGTTATCACGGTGTATTTTCAAATTACGAGTATCCGAGGGGTAAGGGGTGTATGAAGTAACCGGTCTTGGGAGGAATGAATCTGGACTTTATTGAGTCTAGATGCTTGTTTGAGCGGGAAAAAGTGGGTGTGCTGAAGTGCTTTGCACTTCATCTTTTATATAGTTATAGATATAGATTGTGGAGTAATACAGTACATTAATTGTCCCCAAGCAAACATTCATTAAGTCATAGTATTAGTAGTAGCTGTCTTCAAATCACACGCAAAAGAAAAATATACAATAGTTACTAATGAGGATTTATGTAGGAGTATATATCACACGCATACATATAAATTAGATACTCCCTCCGTTCCAAAATAAATGATTAAATTTGCTTTTTTATCTGCAAATTTGATTTATTTATTTTTATCATTAATTTTGGAACAGAGTACTAGATAGTTTTGAAAATAATTAAGCTAGGGAGAAGATAGTGATTTTTTCTGCTTGAGAGCCTCAGATGGTAACTTGACAGCGCTAGCTAAACCAAGAGCTTCAAGAAAGCATATGGCATACCAAGTGGGGTCAAATTGCCACCATTCCAAACCATGTCGTGCTGATTTCTCAAAAGCATGGTGATTGTTATGCCATCCCTCTCCAAATGACAATATTGCCACCCACCTACACACATTATATATCAACCTTGCCAGCTATTTTTTTATTTTATTTTTGTGTGTATATATATATATATATATATATATATATATATATATGTATATTATGATGAAGCAAGACAAGTTATTGAGAATGCTGCAGCAGCAGGTACGTACGTACGTACCAGTTGTTTCTTGATAAATCATTGGTCTTCCATACTTGGTTTCCCCACATATGGCAAGCTGAGTTTATAAGAAATATCACATGGTACACAAACACTTTCATTACCCCCTGCATTTATCATCCATTCATCATTTAATTAATTTATTAAAATTCCATGCATATGTTAACCAAAAAATATTCATCAAGCTGCAGTGATGCATACCATTCCCCAAATAGAAAGGGAAACCCTCCCAATGCATACAGAAGAAAAGCATAGGCAAACAGGTGAGCATTGTAAGTTCTTCTCAAGAAATTATAAAACTTTGCCTCTTCAAATCCTCCACGTTCCTTCAGTCCTTATGCTGCAAATTAGTTAACGCCTCCACATTCAATCATTATGCTATTACGTGTGTGTGTATCCTGGGATATGATGCATGGAAGAGAAGAGGGATCAGAGTTACATATAAATACCTTTAGTATAATAGTGTAACCACTGTCAAATAGTCAACCCATGTGACAAAACCAAAAGCCTTCTTCTGGATTGTGTGGATCTTTTTCAGTATCAGTATACTGATGGTGATATCTATGGATACTCACCCAATATATTGGATCCCTCTACACCACAAAAATGCATGCCAATATAATTCATGTGTTTATATATAATTGCAATTAGTTATATATAAAAATACATTTTTAATGAGAATTAAGAATTAATGAGCTAAGAGTATACCATAATAGCCATTGCACCACAATATGCAAACAGGTATTCGAGGGACTTGGGAAGGTCAAAACTGCGATGTGAGATTTCTATGATAAGAAAGAGTGATGCATGCCGAAAAGGCCGGTTATCCAAACCAAGGCAAAAGAGAGCCAAAAGGCAGGCCAAGTGAAGGTGAAGGGGGCAAAAATACAGAGGAAATGAATCAATGACACCCCGACAGCCATCTTCACATCTACAGACCTCCATTTTCGATTGCGAACCAAGTTTTCTTGGTTCCTCACTGATATCTTAGCCGTGTTGCACTCATCTTGAGTTGGCATGGTTATTGCTTTAGGATGATGAATGCAAGAAGAATAATTTGGAATGAAATGATCTTTGTTCTTGCATGCAGATGATCAGTGCACTTGCCCCAAACTAACAGTCTGTCAGCTCCTTATATAGGGGAAGTAGCATGGTCACATATTATGGTCACATATTATGACGGGGTTTTTTTTTTTGGTGCACAATTAAGGAGGGAGATCAAAGGATACAAAACCCTAGTTACCTACGTGTAAGTAGAGGACAAGAGGAAGGCGCGAAGGCCATTATGACGTGGGGGTTGTACTTGCATATTTTGTTTTAAAGTTGTATTTACTAACAACTTGTTTGAGTACTCAAATAGATGGTCAATATTAATTTATCTCATAATCTTATAAAAACCCAATTTTTTATTCTAAGAAAAATTAGATTTTAGCTTTAAAATTTGCTCTAAAACAAGTTCATATGGTGTTAAAAAAACGAATTTTTCTAGTGTTATGAAAAATCAAGTTTATCATAAGACTTACTCTTAATCTATTACTTTAAATCCAATTTATGGTACAACCACAAAGGTACAATTTTGATTTAAATTAGAAATGGCGCTTTTGTTACCTGTTGTGACTCGCTTTTTTTGTCCACCAGATATACTCCTGATCATATCATCCCCTACCAGAGTATCTGCACAGAATACTTTGAGATAATTTGAGTAACACCATAAATGTTTAAAGCGAAAACCTTACCCTTTCTGGACAACCCCATGATGAGATTACACTAATCTTTGACTCTAGTTCCTCAGCAGTCAAGTTTCCATCATAAGCTATTAAAACGGCTGCTGCAGCGACAACAGATGGTCTAAAATCCACCAAAATTATCTCTGCATCAAATAAATGAACATCACAAATTAAATAAAACTACACACAATAGAAGGAAAATTCAAGACAAAATCCAATCTTCAAAATGTAGCATACCTTCGACTATAGCTAAAATGAATTCAATGGCTCTAGAATATATTTCATCTGGCTTTGATCCATTACAAAACATAGAGATAAAATACTGAAGATAAGCAAATGGAGTAGCCAATCCCATTTTCCAGTTCAACACAGTTAAAACCGTCAGTTCCATGAGCTGAAGAAAGAAAAACTACACGAAAACCTAAACCACGAAGAAATTGAAACCCTAAATCTTAAAAATTGAAATTGTAGCCCTCAATTGATAGAAATCATCCAAAATTTGAAAGAGTTTCAATTCCAAAGCCCTAAATTTGTTAAGAATTTAGAAATTTAGGGACATGAGATTGGATTAAGAGGGAGAAAAGGTGAATGGAGAGAAGAGATACCTGTGTCGAAACCGTCTGCAACATCTTACTGCTGCAATTGCGTGGTGATCGGAGTGCGGCGTCTAGGAATTTGATTATTCGACTTTGATTCTCTCTTTATCGCTGCACAAATAACAGCGCAAAAAAGAAAGCCAACCCACAAACTCCACATAGCCATGGCAAAAGAGAGAAGAGAGAAGCGAGAGAGCTCGGCTCTATGGAGAAGAAGAGAGGGGGCAGCGAACCATGGCAGAAGAGATGAAGAGGCGACGGCGTTGGTTGCAGGAGGGCGAGGATGTTTCTGCGAACGCTGGAGAGTGAGTAGAGAGAGAGAGAAGAAATCGCGTATAATGGAATATGAACGGACTCTGCCTTATTATTTTGTTATCACGGTGTATTTTCAAATTACGAGTATCCGAGGGGTAAGGGGTGTATGAAGTAATCGGTCTTGGGAGGAATGAATCTGGACTTTATTGAGTCTAGATGCTTGTTTGAGCGGGAAAAAGTGGGTGTGCTGAAGTGCTTTGCACTTCAGCTTTTATATAGTTATAGATTAATAGTCTTGTCCCAAAATGATGATCCCATCTGACTATTCAATATTTTTAGTGATATGTTTTCTTATCTATGATTACCCTTTGATAAAATTAAGTACTAACAATTTTAGTGATAAAAACACACATTTGTAGCTAAGGATGATGTGTGAAGTTCAATGGTTTTACCTGAGAACATCTTTTTGGGACAAACAAAAATGGAAAGAGGGACTAATTTTCTGGGTCGGAGGGAGTATGAATTTGTTTTGGTCATTGTTATGTAATGACTAATGAGAGCTTTTGGAATTTGAAATGCTTTATTGACAGATTTCTCATCTATTGGCTTTTACTTCCAGAAATTTAATTCATCCATATATTGTCAAATGGACTGAAGGTTTGCTAATTTGACGCTTGACATTCTGCATGATTATACATGTCATAATCGAGTATCTTATGTTTTAGGTACCAGGAAATTCTTACAGACCCTAGCTACGCTGGCCAGTTTGTATTGATGACAAACCCACAGATCGGGAATACTGGTGTTAACTTTGGTGGGTGAAATTTCTTCTATATTCTATCTCCTTGGTGGAAATATATCTATGATGCTTACATATCTTGCCATGCATATTTGTGTGATATCTGATAAAGGGCATATTTCCTGCAGATGACGAAGAATCAGTGCAATGCTTCCTTGGAGGCTTAGTAATTAGAAGTTTGAGCCTCAGGTATACCCCATCTGCGTGTTTGTAATGAACATGGATCTTTACCATTTTTTTATTTTGGGGATCTTCCCTGGATGTTTCTATAGTTTGTCGCAACATTAGAGGGAATAATATGTTATATTGGTCACTGAATCTTTAATTTTCCAGCACATCAAATTATAGATGTACTGAGTCACTTTCGGATTATTTGGCGAAGAGGGACATCATGGGAATATGTGAGTTATGTATTGCCTCATTTTATTTTCTTGGCATTACATCCTATGAAATCTTATGACATCTATATGCCTTGCCTGCTGGTTTTGACGTTACAGATGACGTTGACACTCGAGCAATTACTCTTAGATTAAAACAGGATGGTAGCCTTATTGGTGTGTTAACCTCAGAAGAATCGAAAACAAATGTGGAACTTTTGGAAATGTCTCGTACATGGAATATTGTTGGTAGGAATCACTTTTTGGTCTATAGATGTAGGAATATGTTGGTAAAGTACATGTGATAACTCATCCTCACATTCTTGCAGGCGTGGACTTAATAAGTGATGTCTCATGTAAGGCTCCTTATGAATGGTTTGTTAAGACAGATTCAGAGTGGGATTTTAATTCCAGAGGGAGACTTGGGGAGACTTTCCATGTCAGTATTGTGTATTTTCAATATGTTTTGATCTGCTAGAAACCATTTTAGCAATTCCACTCATGTCTTTTTCTCTGTTTGAATGAAGGTTGTTGCTTATGATTTTGGCATCAAGCACAATATACTGAGGCGCTTGGCATCCTATGGATGTAAAATAACGGTGGTCCCTTCAACATGGCCAGCTTCAGAAGCTTTAAAGATGAATCCTGATGGAGTTTTATTCAGCAATGGCCCAGGTGACCCTTCTGCAGTTCCTTGCGCTGTTGAAACAGTGAAGGAGATCATTGGAAATGTTCCTGTTTTTGGAATTTGCATGGGGCATCAGCTGCTTGGGCAGGCTTTGGGTGGTAAAACATATAAGATGAAGTTTGGTCACCATGGTGGAAATCATCCAGTTCGTAACCTTTGGAATGGCAGTGTTGAGATTAGTGCCCAGGTACGTTGATTAAACAATTTTGACATTTATGGTTTCTTGTGATAACTGGATTATTTTCATGTGATTAAATTCTCTACCTTTACACTCATATCAGTAAATTGGTTAGAATCATACATACCATTGTGAATTTTGATCTGAATTAAATCTTAATTAACTGATTAGACTGTTATTGAATAATAATTCGGGTTTATACTTTTGGGAAGCATAAAGTAATACTCCCTCCATTCCTAAGCGGGTGTCCATTTTTTTAAAACATTATTATTAAGTTCCTAAATAAGTGTTCATGCCGTACTGAAATAAATCCACCTTTGTCAACTCTCATGTTCTAATTCCCACATGCAATCATAATGGTGCGATCATTAAGGGTACTTATAAGCATGCTCTAGTTAATGTGCTTAAAAGTCAATTTCCTTAATTTGATTGAAACGCTGAAAATTGACACCAATTTAGTGAAGGAGGGAGTAGTAACTAGTAAGTGTCAATGTTTGTACCTTTTAGCTGATATCTTTGAATCAACATACACTCTTTGTACTCAGTACTCACTGCTTCTAAGCTTTTGTTCAATATTTTACCTTATTAGATAATCTGCCTCCATATTTAGACAACTCTTCGTCCAAGTTCCTCAAAGTTTGAGTCTTTTCCCAGGATATGTAGGCATGTTTGGCTCTGAGGAACTTTTTTGGGTTTTGGGATTTTTTATAATAGTTGAAGAAAAAGCTAGAAAAATAGAGAGATGGTGGAAGCAATGAGTGCAAGAGAGGGTCCAAAATCAAGACGAAAAGAAAACAATTCTCTTCATACTTGCCAAACACAGCCATTGCCACGTAAAGCATAGCTATCAAATGTAATGGAATTTCGCTACAGATTAATACTTGAAGGAGGTCAATCACATCCTCAAAACTGTCTCAGAAAGCCATGTTTGGCATAATCGTAATTCAGCAAGGGTGTAGTTAAGGAAAGAGCAACTGATGAGAAGTGCTATTTGTCACTCTCTGTAATTGTGTAATGAGCAGATTCTTGTTTTCACTCAAGTGACTATCATGTAGCTGAAATTATGCTTTCTTTGGATTGTTCAGACTCAAATTATGAGACATTCTATCCAAACATAGGTGTAAGATGAAAACTAGTTACATGTTTTACCTCCGCAATATAGCCAACGAATGAAAGTGTTAAGTTGTTTAATCAATTTATTCTCTTATATTTTTCTTTTTTCTTGCTACCTTTGGAATTTATATGGTTTTTATTGAACGGTTTAAATAGTTGTGCAGCTTTTTCTTTTTCCTTTTCTTGGGGGTTGATTTTTTTTATTTTTTTTGTTACTACTATTTTCATTTCCCTATCTATTATATATTTATTCTTTTATTATCACTATTTTTTTTCTTCTTCTCTTCTTTTCATTTTCTAAATTTTTTTCCCACCTATTTCTTCTTTTAACTTATTATTTCTTCTTACTTTTTTTCTTTCACAATGACACATGAGGATTCATGTTAGCCGACCCCAAATTATTTTGGGACTAAGGCTTTGTTGTTGTTTTCTTTCCTTGTAAGTTTAGCTTTCACCTACTGATGTATTGTGTGGCAGAATCACAACTATGCTGTCGACCCTGCATCACTTCCTAACGGTGTGGAAGTGACTCATGTAAATCTAAATGATGGAAGCTGTGCCGGACTTGCTTTCCCTCAAAGAAAGCTCATGTCTCTCCAGTACCATCCTGAAGCATCTCCAGGGCCTCATGACTCTGATGCTGGTAAGAAATTGTCCTGATATGTTACATTATTGAAATCATGCATTTGGAATTCATGTGAGGCATTTAAGTTTTGCTTTGCAACCACTCCAATATATATGTATGCAATCTGACAGGGAGAAGGAAAGAACCCAAGGATTTGTGTGCAATGTACCCCCGATACACCCCCTGATGGTGTATCGGTGGGGGGTGTCTTCCGGAATTGGAGACTGTAACTAGGCTGGAACCAGTACTCCCTCTGTCCTGAATAGATGATCACATTTTGACTTTCTAAAGTCAGTCTTTACCATCTTTAAAATTGATATATAACGTACTTCAGTTAGTTACTGAGAATAAAACATTTATAAACTACGCTGCCAACCTCGTCTTTTATAAATTTGAAAAAGCAAATGAACCTGCGTCAAATTCACAATAGTTTAGTTGACTTTGATAAGTCAAATTAGACCATCGTTTTGGCAGAGATCTAGAAATAAGTCAGTTGTATTTGGTGTAGTATGGTTTCAATAGTCTTTAAGTTACTTCAGTCTAATGTCTTATTTGGGTGTTTATTTTTCATTTTTTCCCTCTGTCCCAAATTGAATATTCCTTTTTAACAACATTTTGTGCCCAAGTGAGTGTCCATTACTAAATTATCTGGGACAAACCATGGTTTCTGTTTACCAGCTTTTGCAACACTATCTTTTTAAAAAGTATGTTGAGAACTGCATACAAACTCTTAAGAATGAGATATTATGTGGTTCCTGTCACTCATTTGAGTCCATTGAATCTGTAGCCAATCATGATGATACGAAGACTGTCTAGACGCAAAAAATCCATAATTAAGTACTCCCTCAATCCCATAAAGACAGTTCCACTTTTTAGTGGTTGATTTGATTGAACTTTATCTAAAAAATTAGGGAAACCCAATTATCCAAATAAAAATCATATATCCGGTTATTGATACACCAATAAAATTACTACCAATAATAATTTTTAGATTTTCATTTGGATAAGTAGTCTTTTCTAAATTTTTTGTTCAATCAAAACGACCACTAAAAATGTGGGACTATCTTCATGGAACGGAGGGAGTACAAAAAGCGCAGATTTTTTTGTTGATCGGTGTTAAATCTTTATTTTATTTGTGATTTTCATACTTGTCACCTGCAACTGAATACAGCTGCCTATGCTATTTAGCTAAAAAGAGTAACTTTCACTTGCATTATGAAAATGGATGCAGTTTTTGGAGAGTTTATAGAGCTAATGAGACGAGAAAAGCCAGCTGCTGTGGCACTTTGATGCATGGTGACCTATGCATTCGGTGGGTTTGATTGTTTCTCATGGATAAGATAATGAAGAGAAAGGAGATGGGTAATATGATTTGGCCGGAAATGCTCCAAAGGTCAAAGCCACCACGCTCCCTTTTCTTGCAGAAAAGTTGAAAAAGAATGTAACGCATCGTTGTTTATCTGACTTTGGTATTGACTATGAACTAGTTTAATGTCATTGTGCCAAATTTTTTTTTTTTAATGGTAACGATTTTGTCGTCTGTCTTTAGAGTTGTAAGTTACATGATTATATACTTGTATTTCTAATTCGGCGGTACTAGATTTTTGTATTGGTTTGCTTGTGAATTTGGCTTCCGGTTACCATGAGGACTGGAAGGAGTACTATTTACAGAGTTTTTAAATACACCCTATGTTTTTGTTTTACTGCATTAGTCGCAAAATTTTTGAAACGCAAGAGATCGAAGGCTGTGATTTTTTAGAAAAATGTCAACCCGCATGTAATCGTCTGTGGTTTGTAGCAGGAAAATGCCTTTGTTTCAATAGTGAATCTGATATTTAGTCATGTTTCTTGGTAGTAAGTGTTTAGTTTATAATGAAAAGGCGGAAGTTTTTTTTTTTTTTTTAAAAACAACTGATATGTTGGCCTCTATTTTTTTTTGAATAAATAACATGAACTAAATCATGTACTCCCTTCGACCCATAAAACATTACTCCTTTTACTATTTTTTACTATTTTGGGCTTCCCACTTTCCTAAAAAGGAAATTTTTTAATACTTCTTTATTCATGGGACCCACTTGTCATACTCACAACACTTTTCAAATTTACTATTTTCTCCACTCATTCTCTCTCCTCCCACTCACAACACCTATTTTAATAACATTATTCCTTATTTTCTGTTCTCAACAGTAAATGTGTAAAGTTTTGTGAAACGGAGGGAGTAGTTACTATAACTATCTCATTTGATTTGCATGACTATCATTAAATAAAAATACTTATCTCATTTCTAAATAATTAGTATTATCAACAACTCTATTTTTTTCATTAATTCGTGTCTTTTAAAAATAATCTTTGATGGTGCAGGAATGTGTTTGGGCTCAGGTATTATGTCCAGTAGATGATTGAGCTGACTCCGGATCTGCACAACACAAGAAAGCAATCGTGAAACTGCGTCGGGGATCTTTCGGCAAGCCCCTCCGGCGTGAGAATCAGCGTTTGGACAGGAAAATAGTGGTAATAATATGGAGAGTGTGTGTGTACGTAAATATGCAGAAATGCATTACCTTTGTCCATGATTGTGTTTCCATATTTATAGTGGATGAGGTGGTATTAGGGTTTTCACATGAACCGTTGGATTGGGTTGCTGCCAACCGTTGGATCATCTTGTTTCCCTAGGCGTACACGTGTCATGCCGTGATTGCTTCACCTAAGTAAGGACACTGTTGTGTCTGACATGGATAAGTAGTTTGGCTTATAAAGGAAAATCAACCTGCACGCCTTTTGGCATTATTACTGCTTCCATGATTGCACGCACAGAATGTCCCAGTGTCAGGTCTGACTTTACCCCAATATAGCTAATTAATCAAGCTTATTGAGAAAGCTAAGCGAAGGGACGATCCAGAGCTGTATGTCCAGGAGGGTCGTCGCCTCATTGGGACTCAACGAGTGGACGAACGAGTCAGATCGCTCAATGGCGACGACCGTCGTTCCACGTTGGAAAGGACTGGCTTGTGAAGGGAAGGCTCGTCGTTAGGTGGGCTTGGTCGCTCATTGGCGACGACCGACATCTAGCGTATCGACGGGTCATGTCTCCAAACCTTGCTGGGCTTTATTGATCTTGATCCATTTGTGGGATTGGTAGCCCAAAGCTCATAGATATGTATTGGGCCTGGCCCATCACGAAATATCCCGTTCAGTGGCCCCCAACTCATGGGTCGTCTTGACGGGCCAGGAGTTCGCGCTTTTTCTTAGGGTTATCCGTACGACCGTCAGTTTGAAATTTGAATTGTGATGACATCAGCATTGATGACGTGGAGGGCCAGGATCTCTTCATTAATTGACACGCGTCCCATGATGGGACATTCTCCTTGGAAACCACAGTGGGTATTTAATGCTCCCATCATTTCGCCGTTTGAATTTCCCAGGTACAAACCCCTCATCTTCCCCAAAGTATAAAAGCTTTCTCCCTCCTCCATTTCAAACTTTCCGTAACCTTGAGCATTGAGAGCAAATAGCAAAGCCGATTTCCGGCTACCAGCAAAAGGAATTCCGGCGAGCAAGGACCACCGTCCCCAGCGATCGGATTTGTTCTGGCTACTCCGTTCGTAAGGCATTTGGGAGCTTGGATAAGGGACTTCTTTGATCTCCCACCGGAAAACTCATCGGGAAACTCACCGGCGAAACCTTTACCAGGTATAACCCTTTGATTGTTCTTCATTTTCTGGGTTTTTCTTGGGGTTTAAGAATTTGTTTAATGGGATCCAGAACGGTAAGCTTTGAGAGAGGAGTTAAATTTGGTTTTGGGTTAAATCAGAGGATTTATAAATGTGCTAGGGGTATTTGGAGGAAAATCCCATTGATTGAGTGTTCTTCAATTCTGGTAAAGTTCAGTTTTGAAAATGAGAGCCTGGGTTTTCCCACTGAAGAGGTCCTTGGAGAATTTGAGGAAAATGACCCCAAGGGTAACACCTTTCCGGTCAATGAACGATCTACCCAGCCACATCCAGACTCACTACTCACTGTCCCGTCGTGATTCACTTAGGGATTTGGTCTTAGGGGAATCTAGGTTGCCCTTAAATAGGTCGTCGCCTACGGATGTTAGGACTGATTCCCCTTCTTTTTCTCCTTGTTTTGTAGTTATGGATCACGACGGCCGTCCTAATCAGCCGGCTCAAGAAGCGATCGAAGCCAGCACAAGTGCTGGGAGTGCTCGAATTGTTGACGCCTTTCATACCGGCGTACGAGTTGGGAGAAATGAACGAGGCTTTGGAGTCGGGGCTCAAGGGGACTGGGCCATCACCAAGGTCAGTACGAGGACTCCAAATACCGGGAAGCTGATGATTGATTCCTTACGAGACTCTTTCAGGGTCCACGCTGCATCATACAGGCTTGAGTATCTCAGCCAAAAAGAATATGAGCCTCGTAGGCAGTCCATCCTCTCCAGCAAAGAGAAAGTTGCTTTCTTCTACAAGCAATTCGAGCTCGGACTGAGGTTTCCCTTAGACCCCTTTATCAACGAGTTCCTTGAGGACTCAGGTTGTGTGCCCATGGAGCTAAGTGGCAACGCCGTTAGGATATTGTCTTGCTTCATCGTCGTTTGCAGATTTCTTGGCTACGAGCCATGTAATAAAGTTTTTCGCCAATTCTATCAGACGACCCGAACCACCTTGAAAGGGAAATCTGTAGTGAGCGTGTCCTCAATTCGAAATGTACAAGGCTTGTTTTTGGACACCCAGAACAAGGTGTATGGTTGGGATCATCATATGATATTGGTAGAGAGCAGGCTAGGCTGGCAATTTCCCTTTCCGGAGAGCCAAAGTATGGTTGCCGACGAGCATGTGTATCAAGCGCCTTGGGCCGACGAGCTGAAAAAGAAGATTGATGATTTGCTGAGCCTTGGTTGGGTGTCATGGCAGGACATTGAAGCCTCTCATTGGAGATATATAAGGGTCAGCATTATGTCCAAGCCGTCGAAAGGCCTCGATCCCTTGGTGAAAATTGAACTTGATGCTCATTACCCAGTCTGGGTCGTTCACGACGACTTGACTTGGGAAGTAAATTGTATAAATTGTGCCGGTGCCCGCCTCGACCATCCTGAAGATCGTTGCGAGAACCTTGAAATGACAGGGGGTTGGGTTCTTAACACTTGTCTAATTGATTTGATAGTATGTCTTTTGACTCGTCATAAATGACTTAACCTTTCTCCATTTTATTTGGCAGTTCTTTCTGCAAAGGATATTGACCACATTGAACGTGACATCATGAGCAGAGTAATTAGAGCCAACGATCGAACCAAATCGAAGAAGGAGAGAGCGGCGTCCAATGCTATCTACGACCGCCAGGAGAATATGGCAAAGAGGAATGCACAGCTGCCCAAGGACAACACTGTTGGTGCCATCCCCATGATTGAAAGGGAGCCCGTAGTTGGGGGGCTGAACACTGGGGGTCGTCAAGCGGTAGTTGACGAGCTTGAGAAGACTGCGGGCGATGGGGTCCAAGCTGGTGGGACAAGTGTTGAAGCTGCCAATGTTGATACTCAGTTGGTCGTTGTTACGGAGGGTGAGCAGGTTAACCCTGAGGCTGTTGGGAGCTCCGAATCTAACCCAGAGGCTAACCGTCAAGCCCCTAGGAAGAGGAAGGACCATCCTGCGGGTTCTGAAGCCGAGGGAGGAAGAAGTAAAAAGGATGCCTACGACCCTCCCAGTTCTTCTGAGCCATCTACTCCCCAAGCCGACACTCCTGGCTCGTCATCAGGGGCCCTGACCAGGAAACAAGCAATGGAAATGGCGACCAAGTATGCCAAAGCTCCTCTGATTTCTGGGATCCCTTTTTTGGCAAGAAATGGTCCCCCTCTCATCTTGGGGGCAGCTTTGACAAAACGAGGCAGGGACGTTGATCTCGTCCGCCAGATGAGGGAGGCCAAGATCAAGCCTGAGACTTATCATGCTCGCTTCGGGCTGATCCAGACTGAGGTAATTCAGTCTTGCGCTCTTCATGTATCTCTCGTCGTTTTACACTTGTAATAATAATGACCTCGTTGTCGTAGATGATGTCGATGATGGATGCCATGACGGCAGACTTTAAGGCATGCCTTGACGCCGAGCAAAAGGACAACGAGCAGCTGATCCAATCTGTTGGGGCTAAGGAGGCTGCTGAGAAGAAACTGAAGGAAGCCGAAGATAATGTTGTCCAACTGACCACTGCCTACGAGTCTCTGATGGCTCAGAAAAATGAAGCTTTACAAGAGGTGGAGACCCTGAAGGCTGCCAAAACCAAGCTGAGGTATCTTGACCAATGCCCTTCGTGCCGCCGAGGGTAAAGTGGAAAAGCTGTCATCTGACTACGAGGCTGCTCGTGGTCAGATTGAAACGATGAGGGTAGATCATCAGGTTGCTTTGGAGGATGCTAAGCTAGACGCCGTCGCGGAGTTTAAGGGAGGCGCTGAGTTTCTTCAGGTCGTCACTGAGAAGGCCAGCGGCTTCTTCCAGGATGGGGCCAGGCATTTGGCAAGGCGGATCCTTGCGGATCCAGAGACCAAGGAGCTAATGTCTACGAGGAAACTGGCCGACCTCTGCACAGAACCGTCGCATGACCAGGAGGCTCGCTCAGTCCATCCTCTCGTTCCCTTCAATGACAATGACTTGCTCATTATCAAAGAAGACGATGTGAAAGATGGAAAGGACGAGTGGCCCGTCCCAACCGTAGACCCAAAGAACTTCGACGCTTATTATGCTTACTTCCTTGGAGACGGTCCTGATCCAGACGAGGCTCCATCCAACACCAACGATCCCCAGTGATTTATTTTTCTGAAATGATTTGTGATGTCTCAAACAATGTTTTACCCTGATTTCGTGGTTTCAAACAATGTCTCAAAACAACTTTAAGTTTTTGTAATGTAATTGACTTGTTTCCTTGTTGTTTAGAGGGGGTCGTACAATTTGTTTGATATTTTAGTTATTCAATGCCTTAGTTCTTTGTTTGTTAATCTGTATGTTAACGTATATAGCATGTGATAACTTATTAAACGGGTAAGTTTGAGGACAAGTGTGAATGGTCGTCGTAAGTGATGACCAGAACCTGGGTCGTCCTAATATGGCCGACCTTTGTTTATACTTGTGTTTTCTCAACTTCTCAATGGCTCGTAGGAATAGTACGAAGGTCCGTAGGTATTTGCTCGTAGGCAAGATTCTAAGGACGAGTCGTCTTATTCCGTTATAGCAATCGACGAGGTCTAGCTTCGTCTAGCCTTTATACTTGGTTAAAGTGAATGTGAGTGTCGAAGTCTTGGCTTCGACTGATTTTTATACTTGATCAAAGTGATTGTAGGGGTCGAAGTTGTGGCTTCAACCGATCTAAGTTTCTTGAAAACTTGTAGAGAATGCTCAAAGCGACGAGTTTCATTGATAACTTTTGTCGACAACGACCTTACATTGAATTTTTCTTCTACTCGCTTTTTAAACTAACGGGATTTATAGTCCATCCCTTACAAAAAACTTCAAAAAATTCTTTCGACAGTTAGATAAAGAACCACAAGAGGGGTGCCCTGAGGGCGCTGAGAGGTTACGACGATCTCAAAAATAATACTTCATTAGATGATTGGCGTGCCACGGATGCTTGAGCTGTTCACCACTTGGCTTGGCAAGGCGATCGGTTCCTTCTCTAACCACACTGGTGACGATGTAAGGTCCTTCCCAGTTGGGGGAGAATTTGTTTTGACGGGCCTTGAGTCCCGTTGCTTCAATTTTTCTGAGAACGTGATCACCGACCTTGAAAAACCTTTTCTTCACTTTCTTATCGTGGTATGCCTTGGTTCTTTTCTTGTAATTCTCCATCCTCAATTGGGCGTCCAATCGTCGCTCGTCCACAAGGTCGAGGTCGACCTGTCTGTTGTGGATGTTCTTTTCAACGTCGCAGAGAGCCACTCGATCAGTTGGAAGCTGAAGCTTGGCGGGAGCCATGGCCTCAGAGCCATACGCCGATGCAAATGGGGTTTCCCCCGTGGGCCCCCGGGTGGTTGTGAGGACTGCCCAGAGAGCTGAAGGGAGTTCGTCCAACCATCTCGTATCCCGTCCTTCAAGATTTTTACATAGAGCTGACAAGACGAGCTTGTTTGCTGCTTCAGCTTGTCCGTTGCCTTGGGGATAGGCAACAGACTACTTGGAATGCTTGACGCCCATTCTGTTTAGCTCTTGTTCAAACTTCCTTGAAAATTGTAGGCCATTGTCGGAAACAATTACCCTTGGAATCCCAAAGCGACACCATATTGAATCATGAATAAAGCTTAGGGCATTGTTTTTTGTAATTTTGTTTAGGGTTTTGGCCTCCACCCACTTGGAAAAATAATCAACTGCCACAATCACATACGTCACTCTCCCCTTGGCCTGTGGAAATGGCCCAATCAAAACAACACCCCACATGTCAAATGGCCAAGCTGCCATGACTGGGGTCTGCTCGGTCGTCGGGAGTTTGGGGAGGTCGGCGAACCGTTGGCACGTATCACATTTCCTCAGAAATTGCTTGGCATCTTCTCGGAGATGGGGCCAGTAGTATCCCATGGTGATTAACTTGTCAGCTAATGTACGGGCCCCAGGATGGCCCCCGCATTCTCCTTGATGCACTTCAAAAAGCAGCTTCACTACTTTATCAGGGTGGACGCACTTCAATAGTGGCCGGGTGATGGATCGTCTATAGAGTTCGCCCTCTACGACCGTGAATCGGGCGGCCTTCCTCTTGACTTGCCGTGCCAATACTTCATCAACTGGTAACTCGTCTTTTTCAATAAAAGCTTTTAGGTCGTCGACCCAACACCTTAGGTCGTCTCCTATGCAAAAAATCTTCACTCGATCATAAGCTGGTTGCTCTAAGTAGGCCAGGTGGTGGCCATGTTCCTCCTCCGGCAGTTGATCGGTGGCTAATTTGGAGAGTAGGTCGGCGTGTTCATTGTCTTCACGGGCAATTCTCTGGATGGCCCAAAATTCTAGCCCCTGAATTAACTCGCCGACCAAGGAATGATACTTCTGTAGGGTGGAGTCAACGACTTGATAGTCTCCACGCACTTGGTTCACAATCAACTGAGAATCACAAAACGCTGCGATCTTAGTGGCCCCAAAACACTTGGCGTATTCAATTGCCGCCACTAGAGCTTCATACTCTGCCTTGTTGTTCGACGCTTGAAATTTGAACCTCAACACTTCTTCAAAGACCGTGCCACTTTCTGGCTCGACGAGCACGATTCCCGCCCCACTGAGATCTCTTGTTGCCGATCCGTCTGAAAAAATCTTCCAACAGCCTACGGGCAAGATCAATTCTTCTGGTTTGTCGTCGACCTCCTTGCCTTTGCTGCTTTTCTGAGGCGGCCTTTGGTCGTCGTCAATACTGAATGATGTTTCAACCAGGAAATCTGCCAATGCCTGTGCTTGTAGGGTTTTCCTTGCTCTGTACTGAATGTCAAACTCAGTTAATTCAATGCTCCAATTAAGAAGACGGCCGAAACTTTCAGGACGATGCAAAATCTTCCATAGTGGGGCGTTTGTGTAAACAATAATGGGGTGAGCAGAGAAGTAAGCTCGTAGCTTTCGTGCTGTGATGACGAGAGCATAAGCTATCTTCTCAGCGTTGAAGTAGCGGGTTTCTACGTCGGACAAAGCTTTGCTTACATAATATACGGGCCTCTGTATCCCATCCTCCTCTCTTACCATTACGGCGGCGACGGCCTTGTCACTCGCCGAGAGGTATACAAATAAATCTTCCCCTGCAACGGGGCTGCTGAGGAGTGGTGGGGAGCCCAGATATTCCTTAAGCTGCTTGAACGACTCGGAACATTCTTCTGTCCATTCAAAATCCTTGGCACCTCGGAGAGCTTTGAAAAATGGGAGTGATCTCTCGGCGGATTTGGAAATGAAACGGCCCAAGGCTGCCACTCGTCCATTCAATCGTTGGACTTCCTTGATGCTCTTTGGTTCTGCCATATCAATCAGAGCCTTGATTTTTTTGGGGTTGGCTTCAATTTCCCGCTGTGAAAGCATAAATCCCAAAAAATTTCCTGCGGCCACTCCAAACACGCACTTGGCCGGGTTAAGAACCATATCATTCGCTCGAAGGTTGGTGAAGGTATGCTGGAGATCGTCGACATGCTTTCTATTTTTGGACTTGACAACCATGTCGTCGATATATGCCTCCAAGTTGTCACCGAGCTGTCCTTTAAACACTTTGTTGATCATTCTCTGGTATGTGGCCCCGACATTTTTGAGCCCAAAGGGCATCTTTGTGTAGCAATAAGTTCCCCCTGCGGCCTGAAAGGCCGTCTTCGGAATGTCTTCTTCGGCCATTTTAATTTGGTGATAGCCAGAGTACGCGTCAAGAAAGCTCAAAGTCGTATGACCGGCCACGGAGTCGACGAGCTTGTCGATTCTGGGCAAGGGATAACTATCTTTGGGGCATGCCAAATTCAGGTCGGTGAAATCAACGCACAGCCTCCACTTCCCATTAGGTTTTTTGACCAGCACCACATTAGCTAACCACGTTGTGAACCCGGCATCCACAATAATTCCATCACTCAATAGCTTCTCAATCTCTTGCTTTATGGCGACCTCCTTCTCTGTCGAAAAAATTCTGCACCTTTGTTCCTTGAACTTCATTGTGGGATTTACTCCCAGCCTATGGACGGCTACCTCTTCTTTGATACCCTTCATATCCTCAACTCTCCAGGCAAAAACGTCGAGGTTTTGTTTGAGTAGGGAGATTATCTCTTCCCTCTCCTCAGTAGATAACTGAGATCCCAATTTGATTTTTTGCTCTGGATAGTTTGGGTTAATGACCAACTCCGTTAGCTCGTCGGCCGGCTTCATCTCAGGAGCGTCGTCTCTAAAGTCCATGGATTCAATAACAATTTCTTTAATTTTCTTTCTTGCCTCAGGGGTGAGGTCTGGAACCTCGTCTTCAATAAGCTTGTCTAGCTCGGCCCCCGATTCATGGGCGACCAAAAGTTGCGGTTCTGCAGCTTGGTCGTCTATGAATGTTTCGACAAAGGCCTCTGGGTCGTATACACACTTGATGGTGGAGAGGTTGGCATATGAGGTCGTCGTTTGTTTGACTGACTTAGAGAGCTTTACAATGTGATCTGGGTTGTCTATTTCAACAGTCCGCTTAGCCTTTAGCACGTGTTCCAAGAATTCTGGGGTCGTCCCCAACACACATCCAACTCCTGAGCGTGTAGGAAATTTGACTCGTTGATGAGGGACTGAGGCGAAGATCCCTAAGGCGGCTTGGCCAGGTTGGCCGAGAATGGTGTGGTAGTCACTGACGACATCAATCACGATAAAAGTCACTGTTTGAATGGTTCTCAACGGGTGATCTCCAATATCGACTGGAAGGTCAATCTGGCCCTTTGCATCTACCCTGTGGTTGGTGAATTCCTCTAGACGACCTAAGTAGGGACTTAGGCGGCTATCGGGTAGACCCATCCGCTGGTAGACATTATAAAACAGGATATCCTTAGCCGCACCAGTATCAATCAAAATACGTCTCGACTCACAGTTGTCGATGAAACCAGGTACGACCAGGGTCTGTTGGCGAGTCAATGGATTGGTTGATAGCTCGTAGGGGAAGAAGCTGATCACATCTTTTGGGATTTCAGACTTTTGGGAAACATGGGGTGCTTTTTTCAGGTGGTAAATTGCGCTTTTGATTTGGTTTTTACTGGTTTCCTCAGAGATTACTAGGACCATCCTTGGTTGTCTCTCCGGAGGGTCGTTGTTGGCAGCTCTTGTGTTGGCTGCTTGACGATCCTTCCTCACGTACTGCTCAAGACGACCATCATCAATCCACCTTTGTATAATTTTCTTCAAACTGAAGCATTCTTCAGTGTCATGTCCCTTATCCCGATGGTACTCACAGTATTTATTCATATTTCTCTTCCCCTTTCCGTTGGGGTTCATCTTTGGCGCCGGGCCAAAATCAACATTGCTCAGGATTTCAGCTCGCGACACCATCAGGGGAGTGTACGATTCTGGGACCTTTTCGGCTTTCACTTGCTTGCCTTTCCCTTTGTCTCCAGCCTTATCCTTTTTTGACTTCGCCGTCTCACCCTCGTCGACGGCCTTTCCTTCTCTTTCAACTTTCTTTCCTCGGCCTCGGCTACCGCGTACGCCTTGGCATAGAGATCTTTTCGAGATTTGGTTGGGTGGACTTGTAACTCGTAGTCTAGGGTGGAGGAAATAATGCCGTGCCTGAAACAATTGATAATTTCCCTATCTGTTAGGTTTTCATCAATCTGGTCTACTAGCTTCTTAAATCTTTTGAAGTAGCTCATAGAGCTTTCATTGGCCCCCTGCGAAATGTTGCTGAGGTCGTTGACAGTCTTACGACGATCTCCCGCCGTTGCAAATCTTCCCAAAAACTTTTTCCTCATTTGTTTCCACGACTCAATGCTCCCCTTAGGAAGGCCTCTAAACCATCTTAAAGCAGCGTCAGTTAGCGTGCTTGTAAGGGCCTTACACATAACATCGTCGTGTCCTGATGCTCTAGCCACCACATACATCTGAGCTTCAAGATGTTGCATGTGATCTATGGCGCTTGTAGAGCTGTCATATTGTTTCAAATCGGGAAGTTTAAAACCTGGTTCGGGAGGTCCCGTCTCTAGCATCCATAGTGCCAAGGGATTCATGGTACCACCATCATCTTCGGAATCGTCACTATCCACCTTGTTTCTTTTGGTCGTCAACTCCTCCACCTGACGCTTGAGTCTTAAGAATTCTCTCATATCGACTTCTCCAGCTGGGCCGGCTGGGGGGGATCCTATCTCGACGTGGCCCCCGGGTAACGGTGTTAGACCGTTGCCTCTCGGTGGGAGCGGGTCGTCGGGAGATGGATCTCTCTCTGTAGCTTGGTGGTGGAGATGGCCTGTAAGATCTGGATACCTCTCGTTCATGACGAGGGGGAGTACGGGTTCTTTCCCTATAGCTTGGGGCTCGTTCATTTCTCAATGAAGGAGTCAGTAGACGACCCCGAACAACCTGGTTCTGATTCACTTCAGGATTTTCAGCTGCCAATACTCTACGAGGCTCTATCTCCTCATCTCGACGTTGTTGAGATGGTGCTCCTTCACTACGACGCTGATTGATGTGGTCTCTAAGATCAATCTGGGGCACTACCCGTTACTCTCCTGTGGCGACGTCCTCCCAACGACCTTCCCTCCTTCGATTCCTTCTCCTCCCCGACGAGACGGTATGATGGGACGCCTGTGGGGCTTGGGGCGCGGCCATTTGGATGAGTTCGTTCTGGATTTGCAGGAATTCTTGAAGTGCATTTGCTCTCTCGACGAGGAAAGCGATTCTGTTGAGATGTGGGTTGGATGGGCCTCCCACATGCCGTACAGTAGCTACCTCTGGTTTCCTTTCCAGTGGAGGTCGTCGCTCCCTCTCCTGAGTGGGTCTCTTCTCTCTTCTTCTTGCCATTTGAAGGCCTGTGTCATCAACCACCCCTTGTGACCTGGTAACCCTTAAATTAGGGTTCCTAGGTGGAGAGGGTGGTCTAGGGTTTTCTTGCTGGCCTTGCTGAGGTGGAGGAGGTCCGCCTTCGTCCCAGGTGGATTTGCTTGCTGTGTGTCCATCTGACACCATTTTCCAGGTATTTTCCGGCTGCGTTTCTGTGGTTGAAGATCACTGACAAACGATTTCCGGCAATGGAACCAAACTGATGGTGCAGGAATGTGTTTGGGCTCAGGTATTATGTCCGGCGAGATGATTGGCGACTCGGATCACGCACACAAGAAAGCAATCAGTGGCTGGCAGGGGTCTTCGGCAAGCCTCGGCGTGAGAATCGGCGTTTGGGTGGAAAATAGTGGTAATAATATGGAGAGTGTGTGTGTACGTAAATATGCGAAATGCATTACCTTTGTCCATGATTGTGTTCCCGTATTTATAGTGGATGAGGTGGTATTAGGGTTTTCACATGAGCCGTTGGATTGGGTTCTTGCCAGTTGGATCATCTTGTTTCCCTAGGCGTACACGTGTCATGCCGTGATTGCTTCACCTAAGTAAGGACACTGTTGTGTCTGACATGGATAAGTAGTTTGGCTTATAAAGGAAAGTCAACTTGCACGCCTTTTGGCATTATTACTGCTTCCATGATTGCACGCACAGAATGTCCCAGTGTCAGGTCTGACTTTACCCCAATATAGCTAATTAATCAAGCTTATTGAGGAAGCTAAGCGAAGGGACGATCCGGAGCTGTATGTCCAGGAGGGTCGTCGCCTCATTGGGACTCAACGAGTGGACGAACGAGTCAGATCGCTCAATGGCGACGACCGTCGTTCCACGTTGGAAAGGACTGGCTTGTGAAGGGAAGGCTCGTCGTTTGGTGGGCTTGGTCGCTCATTGGCGACGATCGACATCTAGCGTATCGACGGGCCATGTCTCCAAACTTTGCTGGGCTTTATTGATCTTGATCCATTTGTGGGCTTGGTAGCCCAAAGCTCGTAGATATGTATTGGGTCTGGCCCATCACAAAATATCATGTTCAATCTTTTTTGATATAATCTTTTAAAGTCATACATCGTATTATCTAACCAATATTATATCATAGTTTTCTTTTTAAAAAATTATCTTATAGTTTTCATTTAGAAAAATCCATATATAATAGTTTTTTTTTTAAAAAAAAACTGTTTTGAAATAGTTAAGAAACCATTTATCTATTGTTTTAGCAATAAATATACAATTTATACCCCCAAAAAAAAAATCAACTTAAATTTCAATGCAAATTAATTATTCCAAATTTTGAAAATCCTTTCTTATACTTTTTATTTATCAATTTTTTTAATTTGTGAATGTTCATCTGAATAACACTCATTGAAACTTAACTATACATCACTCTTTAAGAAAATGGTTCAATAAAACACTAAAATCTCAGTTTTTTTATTTTTTTCTTTTTTGGAATTTAATGAATAAAAAATTATCAATAATAAACTCAAAAGTTGTGTCAAAAAAATTGGCTAAATATGATTCAAGCCTATTTAAAAAAAAATCTACTACATTATAACTATTAGCTAAAAAAAAAACACTTAGTTCGAAGAAATTAATGAAGAAAAAGAAAAAAGTTTTTATAAAAACAAAGAAGAATTTAAGAAAATATAATTTTGAAAACAAAAATTTCAACAAAAATATATCACATTAATTTAATAATATTACTGATTTCTAAAAATATTCAATAACTATTTTCATTTTAAAAACACTCTTCATTTTCATTTAAGAAAAAAATATATCTAAATATCAGTATTATACATAATCAATAACCATTTTAAAAAAATAAAAATCAATTAGTTACATATACATGTTTGTTCAAAAAAGATATAATTATTTGATTAAACTTTAACCAAAAAATTATACAACTTTAATTATTTTTATATTATTTTAAGAATAAAATATATTTTTTATTTTTTTTCTCAAAATACTAATTTTGTAAATTTTGTATCTAAGATAGAATTTTAAAATTTTTATTAAGTCAAATACTCCCTCCGTCCCAATAAGTGCTTCACCCTTTTGGGTGGGCACGCAAATTATGGAAATGGGAGGGAAAAAAAAATGTTGTGAGTGTAATTTGAAAATAGGAGAGAAAATTAGTGGAGGGAATAGTAAATTATAATGGTGTTGTGAGTATTAAAATAATGTAGGAGAGAGAATGAGTGGAGGAAATAGTAAAGATTCTTTGCCAAAAAAGAAAAGGTGAAGTTTCTAACGGGACGCCCTTTTGGATAATTAGTGAAGCTTTTATTGGAGCGGAGGGAGTATATCATTTTATTAAATTAGCTCTTTCAAAAAACTTATTGAGCCAAAGTTTGCTTCCACAAATACCAAAACTTCCCACACAAAAACAAACTAAAAGAAAGGTGGCAACATACTACCCAGGCATGCAAGCCATGTCATAATCCACGCGTCACCACCTCACGCCACCTCCGTCATTATAAAGCCACCGTCATCTCCACCCTACTCCTCCCACACTCTTGCTCCCTTTCTCTCTATCCGGTCAAGAAATTATTCAGTATAAAATTCCGTCACAAAAGTTTCCCAACCATGGCTGACCGTGGTCATCAACAACAACAATCCCACCAGCTCCAAGTTCACCGTTACGACCAAGGCGGCATTAAATCCTCCTTCCTCCCCCACCAAGCTCCATCCAAAGGCAAAATCCTAGCTCTCATAACCTTAGTCCCCGTCGGCGCTACCCTATTGGGCCTAGCCGGACTCACTCTAATCGGCACTTTAATCGGTCTCGCCGTTTCAACGCCACTGTTCATTCTCTTCAGCCCGGTTCTCGTTCCGGCAGCTTTGACCATCGGGCTTGCCGTTACCGGATTTCTTACGTCCGGCACTTTTGGGCTTACCGGCCTGACTTCATTGTCGTTCTTGGTTAATAGTTTGAGGCAGGCGACCGGATCGGTGCCGGAACAGTTGGACCATGCTAAGAAACGCATGCAGGATTTGGCTATGTATACGGGACAGAAGACAAAGGAAGTGGGCCAGACTATTCAGAGTAAGGCCCATGAGATGGGGCCGGAAAGTGGTGTTACAACTGGCGGAGCGGCGGCTGCTGCTACTGGTGGTGGTCGGGAAAAGACTAAAACCTAAGGGTGGAATGATGGGCTTGGGCTTGGGCTTGTTGTGGTGTTTGTTTTAGTGTTTGTTTTTTTTAAAGTCCGTGTTTGGTTGATGTAATTTCTTTGTTTTTGGTTCTTCTGTTGAGTTAGTGTAATAATGCATTTGGTTTGAGAAATAAAATTGAACATTGATTGGAACAGTTTTGGGACAGAGGGAGAGCATATTAATAATATATTTTAAAATATACTCCCTTCTGCTTCGGATCTGCTTCGGAGGGGTAAAGTTTTTGCTTTTTTTGCATGAAAATTAAGAATGAAAATTAAGAAAAGTGATGTAGGAAAGAGAAAAAGTGTGTAGTGAAATAAATATTGTGAGTATGAAAAGTGATATACTCCCTCCGTCCCATGTTAGTTGAGACTAACTTTTTGGGCACACCAATTAAGGAAAAGTAAGTGAGAGAAAAAGTGAAAGAAAAATGTTTGTGAGTATGAAGAATTAAATAGGAGAGAGAATGAGTGGGAGGAATAGTTAGGAGAGAGAATATTGTGAGTGTAAAAGTGAAATAGGAGAGAGAATGAGTGGGGTAAATAGTGAAGATTCCTTTGTCATTTTGGGCAGTCTCAACTAACGTGGGACGGCCCAAAAGGGAAAGAAGTCTCAACTAACGTGGGACGGGGGGAGTAGAAAAGAGAAGGTGGGATAGGAAATAGTTAGTGAATACTTTTCTCGTCCCAGTAATTTATAGATTTTTGTCAATGCACGGGAATTAAGGAGGAAGTATTATATTGAAAGTGTTGTGAGTGTGAAAATAAAATAGGAGAGAGAATGAGTGGAGAGAATAGTAAATTATAATGGTGATGTGAGTATTAAAATAATGTAGGAGAGAGAATGAGTGGAGGAAATAATAAAGATTTCTTTTCATTTTAGGAAAGTTATACTCCCTCCGTCCCTAGACTTAGAATTTTTGAAATGGCACGGGGATTAATGAAAAGGTAAATGTTGTGAGTGTAATTTAAAAATAGGAGAGAGAATGAGTGGAGGGAATAGTAAATTATAATGGTGATGTGAGTATTAAAATAATGTAGGAGAGAGAATGAGTGGAGGAAATAATAAAGATTTCTTTTCATTTTAGGAAAGTTATACTCCCTCCGTCCCGGCCGACTTAGAATTTTTTGAAATGGCACGGGGATTAATGAAAAGGTAAATGTTGTGAATGTAATTTAAAAATAGGAGAGAGAATGAGTGGAGGGAATAGTAAATTATAATGGTGTTGTGAGTATTAAAATAATGTAGGAGAGAGAATGAGTGGAGAGAATAGTGATTTAAGGTTTCCATTTTGGGCCGTCCTAAGTCGGGTGGGACGCCCAAAATGGCAAAAAGTCCTAAGTCGGCCGGGACGGAGGGAGTATATTATTGTGAGACGTCCAAAAAGGAAATTTTATATATTATCATGGGACGGAGGGAATATTTATTATGAGTATGGCAAGTCAGTCTCATAAATAAAGAAGTAATAAAAAAATTCATTTATGGATTGTGCCCCTTCAAATATTCAAATGGACGTCCAAAAAGAAAATTTAAAAGAAAATTTGTGTTCTTTCAAACGAAATGGAGGGAGTATTGAGTAATAATTTTAAATTAATCTAATTAATCTAATGAATATTTATAAAATGTTACTGATAATGTGTATAATGACATTAATAATAAATTTTAAAATTTTATTAAAATAATTAAATTAATTTAAAATATTGATTAAATAACTTCATGTATAGACATACAAAAATAAGAAAATCATTTTGAGAGGGAGAGAGCATATACCACACTTCCATGGATGGGGATTCTGGTGTTTTTTATTTGTCATTTTCTTTATTAATTATTGGAAATTGGTAAGTCGCAGTTTTGGAAACGTTTTCAAAGCATGTTTGGTGATATACGACAATTTAGGCGTCAACCCAAAACGGCAAAACGTGACCACCAACTTTTATTTCATGTTTAAATATGTCTCGTTTGATAGTTGAGTGAAATTAGCTCGTATTAATAGCGAGAAAATTGTTAATCATAGAATTAATAACGAGGCTTCTTAATAATTCTAATTGAAAATATAAATTTTTGTTCGGTAAAAACTGTAAAAAACAATACAATGTTTTTTTAAAAATCAAATTATCTGTAATAATTATCAATAGACAATTAGGGACACAATTAGAAAAAATTAGCAAAAAAAAAAAAATATTCTAAATTGACATGTTAAACATTTTGTATAGAGAGAATTAAATATAAAAAGCCAAGCCATTTAATAGTTGACATATATATTGGGGGTAGTTTCATCAAAAATATTTTTATTCACCATCTTCTAATATTGATGTTACCATAAAACGAGTTTTGCTGACTGCACCAAATGTCAACTCCACGTAAGGAAATCTGTCACGATCATCCGCCTCGAACCTGCACAGTGAATAGCGTAAGCTAAGCCGGGGGATTCTACGGCTAAAGCCCCTACGGTGTGAGAGTAAGTATTGATTTATAAAGAAAGCTCGGAACTCAAGAGAAAAGAGCTTAAGGGTAGAAAAAAAATTGCTTACTTAACCTGTAAGGTGAAGGTTGTATATATACCCTCATAAGATAATAAGGTGATAGGGTGATGATATTATCACATCTATCCTGAACCACGCGACACGTGTATCCTTCTGATTAGCCCCCACCTAGTTTAGCCGACTTTTCCACCTTCTCTGGGATTTTGGGACGCCAACGGTAGGAGTTGTCTTTTTTCTCATTTAATGCCAACCTTTATGTGTCAGAGATTGTCGGTCCTTTGTTAGGAACCGTTAGGGAAGCTCCAGATATTTTTTTGGCGGGATCACCATCTCGCCTGAATTGGTGATTTCGCCATACTTAACTCATGCCGGAATGAAGACTTAGAAGAGTGGACGAGATCATCATTTTGCTAGAGTCAATGATCTCGCTCAACCTCCCCTTTGTCCTTTTGATCAATTTGACCGAAACAGATCACCATCTCGCCAGAGTCAGTGATCTCGCCTCGCCTTCCTTTATCCATTTATATACTTTGTCTTAAGCGAGATCACCATTTCTGTGATCTCGCTTCTCTTTCCTTTAGCTTGTCCACGTGGTCCTCTTAAATCGCAACGCTCAAACATGGAGGTTTGACTATCAAGATTGACCTTTCCACGTACGTCAATCATTCATGGCCTTCATATTTTATTTTGACAACTGGATTACATTTTATTTGTGCAAATCAGTAGTCCCTCAGTTCATAACTTGGACTATTTATGGTCCTGTTGTAAACTTCATTTCGCAATTAGATGAAATTGTATGTCTCAAACTGGAATTGAATTCCCCAAATAAGTGATTTGGGCGAGATGGATCAAGCGTCTTCACTTAGGGATGTCACTTATTCGTTGACACATGTTAAAATGCTGATCTGTCGTAACATTTAATGCATCATCATTTCCGTGATAAATGCCCATGCTCTTGATATACGCCACGACCACTTTAATTTGAATTTAATGACGGTTTTGGTTTCCAAAACTGTAATGATGGTACAGTTGGAGGGTGTCTTTTCACATTGTGCCTTTTCATCTCCACGCTATAAAAAGGGAGAGGCCCACCACTTCACGTATTTACTTTTCAAATTTTACTTTTCTCTCCACCTTCTCTTTCCATTTTCCTGCGAACCATTTTCTTTATCCGGCGATGCTTAAAACCTTCAATCAGACTTCCTTTTTCCCATTTTTCTCCGATCAAACCCATCCTTAGTGAGATTCGAGCTTCAAGAGAGAATTTTTAGGTGGTTTTAATTGGTTACTGTGTCGTGGGTTTAACGAAGAAACTTCATTTCTCCCCCTTTCCTTCCATTTTTTCCGTCGAAACATTGACGGAATCGTCTTGGGGCCTTTATTTCTCAATTTTCAGGTAATCTTTCTTTCCTTGTTCTTGTAGCTGCAGATTAGTATGAACATGGCCCGGGTAAAACAATGTGCTAGGGATACAAAATTTGGACAATGTAAAAAATCAAAAGGTTTTTATAAGTGGCAGCTGGGTAACTGGGTTAGAATGACAAAGTTGAGTTAAATTCCCTATTAATTGCTGGGTTAGAATGACAAAGTTGAGTTAAATTCCCTATTAATTGCTGAGGGTGCTGGAACAATAGTATTAGATTCTTTAAAAATTCTAGTACCCACACACCTTCCTTCTTCTCAAGTCGCTATGTTGGGATTTCTAGATAGAGTCTTTTTGTGAACACATATGTAAATAGGCGGGATGCCCATTGGGGTCAGAAAGCTCCAGCTTAATGGTTAGCTCAGAACTGAGAGTGAGGAGAGTGGGGATCTTGACGATTCTGATGAATACTACTGGGTTGAGAATGATGTTAACACTATTTTTCAAGACAGATACGAGCAGGAGGTGGCGAGATGCAGGGCTAAGGATCTAGCAGGGCAAGTAGCTCGCATTCTGTGGCACGAGATCAAGGAGCGAGGAGCATCTAGCAATCTTTCGATTGGACCGTATTTTACACCAAGTTCACTATTGACCCCCACTATTTACCATCTCGCACATTACCATGGCTCCTTAGATCTCAATGAGATGAGGAAACGTCAGGATGTAGTCATTGCTTATCCTTCTCAGTTTAGGTTTGATTTGCGACTTCCTTTGGATCCTTTCATTAGTTTTTTCCTTAGTGAGTTGTGTGCTTTTGTCATGGACCTCCATCCCAATGTAGTTAGGATCCTGACTTGTTTTATAGTGGTTTGTAGAGAACACCGCCACGAGCCTAGCTTGCCTCTACTTGGGGAATATTTTGATGTGATGAAGGTTAATTCAGCTGATGACCACAGAGTTTCCTTTAGGACCAACACAAAGAACAAACTTTTGACAACGGGGCCCAATAAGGTTCACCATCTATATGACAATCCCATAGCTATCACATCAAGTCACGATTGGCACCATCCCATTGATTTGTCTCCTCTCATCACTCAGCTAGGGGCCAAGTCGCCAATAACCCCAGATGAGCAACATGCTAAGGTTTATTTTGCTAGGACTTTATCTAGGGCAGACAATAAGGCCTTGTTCTCTAGGAGATTCATTCTGCGAGATGAGGATATTCTGCGGCGAGTTGGGATATTGCCTAGTTTAGTTAGAGGAGTGGTCCCCATGATCCCTTTTGTTTATCCCACTTCCTTTGATGGTTGGGTCATCCATGACAAAGGGGTGTTTACCTCCAACTGCATACCTTGCCAGGGTGATGTGAATGTTTGTGCCTCCATACACATGCTTGCTAGTGAATATTTTATTTCATATTCCTTTCCATTTTCTCATTTTAACTTGATTCACGTGAAATGTCTTTTTATTGAAACGGTTTTCACTTCAATTCGCAGATTTTGACAGCATGGATCTTGCTTCTCAGAAGGCTGCACATTTGGCTAACTTGAGAGTTGAGCGAGCTGCTGCTAAAGCTCGCCAAGTCGCTTTGAGTGGGCTCCCTGAAACCGCCAACGTTCCCCTTCCCATTTCAACGGACGGTAAGGATGCTGAAGCCTTTTGCTTTAGAGAAAGCGGAATCAGCAGCTGCTAGGAAACCACAAAGGAAAGCCAGAGCTAAGAAGAAGAACTCAATTTCAGAGTTCACTGAAATCATAGGGGAAGAACAAGAAGGTGATAATGGGGACAATGAGGAAACAGTTGAAGCTGGGGTTAGTGAGAATGTTGAGGAGGTTGAAACTACGAAGAGGGAAACAACTCCAACTGATCCAACCAATCTCTCTGAATCCGCCAGGCGAAGTGGATTTGATGTCTCCATGACTGAATCCGCGGGTAAGGAGTCCGCGCATGAGCATTCTCACGGAAGTGGCGACTTGCTGTCTAGGGGAACTAAGCGAACTCGCTTTGAAGCTGGTCTAAGCCCCACTCCATCTCGCCATTCAACTGAGCGAAGTCAGGGAAGAGGAAAGGGAAAAGCTTATGAAGTTGTATCCGTCATGGGAGTTGCTAGCTGGCTGGAGCCTGGGTTTATGTTTCCAAGTGAGGTGGAAGGAATTGAGAAGATAACTGCTGAGATAGCAGATGTGCCCAACACGTTATCCTGTGAAAAGTTTGTTTGGAGCTGGTGCTCTCCATAGATTATGCGACATGGAGCATGTCGCTTCTTTGGAAAATGAAGACCGTTCATCCTTGAAGGGTTATTTGGGCCAAATGGCCATTGTGGTACCTTTTCTCTTTTCTTCCTTCATCCCACTTTGATTTTTTCTTTATCATTCTTAACTTTTAGAATTTTTATCTCCTTGTTTCTCAGATGAATGGTTCAATTATCAAGACTTTTGAGAAGTTTGATGAGAAGATGGGGAAAGCTTCTAGTGATAAAGTTGCTTGGGAGAGAGTCATTGAGAGAGAAAAATGAGAAGAACAAGTGTAAGCAACACTTAATTTCTGTTGAGGCCATCAACGCTGATATTTCCAAGAAGCTTTCCAATGCCCAGAAGGGAACTGCTGCTTTGAGAAACAATGGGACAAGTTCCTTTCGGACAAAACTGAGACTGAAACGAAGAATAGTGAGCTGAAGGGCCAAGTTATTGAATCTGAAACCGCGAGGCGAGAAGTCGAAGATGCGAAGTTAGCACTTGAAGCCGCTAAGAAGGAGATTGATCTCGCCAGCTTTCACAAGAAAATGCAAGTCTCCAAGCCCGCATCGATGAATTAAAAAGAGGATTAATGTCTGGCATCTATATTTTCCTTCTCTTATATACCAAAAATACCCCTGGAACTTTTACACCGAAAATACCCCTGGGTAACTAGGAAAAACTAACCCCGAAAATACCCCCGAGACTTTTATACCGAAAATACCCCTGGATTATAGAGGCCAGACATTGATCCTCTTTTTAATTCATCCCCTAAAACTTTTATACCGAAAATACCCCTGGGTAAATGGCATTTAACTAGGAAAAACTAACCCCGTTAGTCGTAGTGGTAATAAATACAAAAAAAAAAACAGTTTAATGTGTTGAATCCAAAAAAAAAAAGTTTAATGGTATTATCCACAAAAGTGCAATAGTTGGATGCTAATTGTTGCATTTTTTCCTTATAAGAAAATCAAAATAACAATTAAACTTATAAAAGTATGATAAAAAAAAAATTGATTTAATTGACAATAAAAAATAAAATTTCATTATCTTTTTAAATAGGAATACTAAACTTCTAAATTTTCAAAAGACACCTGATTATTTCTATATAAATAAAATGTTGTTTTCTTTTACAAAAATGATTTCATTTTATATTTGAAGCAAAACAGGTGTACAACACGTTTAGCATCGCACCGATACAAGACCAGTGTGGTGCCTTTAAAACTGAATTCATGACTACAGTAGACATCACCACATTCGCAAAAAGACCGAATGACTGGGATAAGTTAATCAACAAGTTGAGTCTAACTGCGCCATTTTCAGTTCAAAATTTTTCTTCTGTTAAAGAGCTACGCATACATTAAACAAGGGCAAAAAAGGTACATTTTGCATGTACCTGAGAGGCAAATTTAGTACAATGGAACGGGGAGCGGCTCAAATGCTGGTCGAACAGGACTTGAGTTTTCATTTGGTATCCAAAATGTCAGAACTGAATCAGAAGCAGCGGCAAACATGGCCCTCCGGGGAGCCCATTTCAAGCATGACGGAACTCCAATATAGCTGTCCAAGCGTGCTACCTGTGAATGGAAATCGATCCACACAATCAGTGGCGGATCCAGAAACATTTTTATTGAAAGAGGGTGAGGTGGGGTGCAAATTATTTTCACACAGAAACAGGGGCGGAGCCAGGAATTGCCCCAGGGGGGGGGCAAGATTTGACGGGGGTTCGGGGGCAGCGTCCCCGAAATTTTTTTTTCGGATCGGACAAGTAAAAAATGGGTCGGATCCATGAAATACAATGTATTTTAGTTAAAAATGTAAAGAATTAAGAAATGGGAAAAGCCTAACTAATTAATTAAGATTGAAAAAATGTGAGGAAATTAGGAGAAAGAGAACAACAAAACTGTTAAGAAAAAGAAATGGATAGAGAGAAAGAGAGAATAGCAAAGATGGAGGACAAATAAAATTAATTGAAAATGTAGGTAGCAGGGCTCGAACACGGATTTGAAAGGAAACACCAAAGGTTTTAACTTCACCCCTTCTACCACTAAACCACACCACTCACTGGTGTTAATCTTGAAGTTAATTATATATATACATATATAAAAAAAATATGGGGGGGGGGGCAAAAAAAATTTTTTCCACTGCATTTCCGCCGCTGGGGGGGGGGGGGGGCGAGTGCCCCCCCATGCCCCCCTGGCTCCGCCCCTGCACAGAAAGGGGGCAAAATACATTTTTTTTCTTCACACAAACGGGGGCAAGTTTCAATGAATTGCACTCAACCCCCCAAATTCTTCAAATATTTGAACTAGTAAAACACAGAATTTAAAACCAAATGTGGGCAATTCCCCCCCCCCCCACACCCTTCCCTCCTCCATTACACACCAGGTAGATCCACCAGTACACGCGTATATTAGTATAGCTTGTGAATTGTAATTGTAATGACTACAACTATAGATGTGGAAGTTATAATGGGAAGTTCATCTATCGAGCTGCTTGTTTTCATAAAAGAGTTCTCACTTTATCTATACATGTCCGAGCATTTTCTTTTGGGTTCTTGATCCATTTAAAACCAAAGTGATAACAGGAAGCTTGTATTTCTAGCAGTTTATTCTCATAAAGGAGTTGACTTTATCTATACATGTAAGATTATATTTCTTTTATCTATACAAGTCAGTTTATTGTCATAAAGGACGTCGCTTTACTTGTTTGTACCTTCATGATATCGCACTAAAATGGTAAGTGGGGCTCTTTTTACTGGAAAGAGGGAGGGAGTAGATATACCTATGTGCCAGGGTCAAGAAGCTGTTCAAAATCAACATGTGGATCTTCAATTATTATTGTGGTGCTATACAATGTCTTTATGCCAACTGAAAAAGGTTACTCCATCCATCCCTAAATAACAGTCCAATTTTTCAAGAAGTTTTGTCCCTAATTAATGCCAATTCTTCTAGCGAATAAACTGAATCTACACTTGCAATGACATTGTGTGCTTATTAAGGGTATTCAACTATTCATCCATATCTGCTACTAAAGGGGCATATAACTCAACCGGTAATCACTCCTTTAGGGACGAAGGAATACTAAACTTTTAAACTGTTGGCTGTCATTAATGGTTACATGTGCTCTTTTCAGTTATCAAGCCGACTCCATATGTCAAAGAGCTGTGACATTCGGTTCACCGCCCAAATACTCCCTCTGTCCCATAACAAATATCACATGTTTGACTTTTTGGTCAACTTAATTTAATTTTGACCACAAAATTTAATTATTATCATGAAATTGTGAAAATTGTTAATGGAAATAATTTTTAAAGAGAATCAAATACAATTTTTAGAATTTCATGTAGATAATTAAATTGTCGTTAAATTTTGGTCAAACTTCAACCAAGTTGACCAAAAAGTCAAACATGCGACATTTAAAAACATTGAATGAGCAAAAAGATAAACGGTACCTTATTTCGGGAAGCTATGTTCCAAGCATGCAAAGTACCATCTCCCGAGCCTTCAACATAGACAAATAAGAACAATTTTCAGTTAAACAGAATAGGAAGTACATTTGAATGGCGTAAATTTAATATTTCAGGTATTCATTTGATGGTAGGCAATGATGAAAAGATGAAGTGAGAGGGACTGCAAATTTTGCACATCTCTCTCTAAGGAAACCATATAGAGAGGGACCAGCGCCTCCGTCCAACTTTCCTTCTGCTTATGCAATGGAATGATACAATGGGCCACTACAAACAATGAAACCCCTAATCTTTATCAGTCCTACTTCTCTCTCATCACATAGTGTGCTTATCCATTTAACCACTTTCCCCACTGAGGAAAATTGAAGCCTATATAAAGGCCACAATGGAATATTGAGAAATATCTCGTATCTGCACGTATGACCGAAAAATTATTTCAATTGCGCTTCTTTTTTCACGAAATTGGCATTATCATATGTATGTGGAAAAACTAGGGATCATAGCTATAAGAATTGTCCCTTCTCAAAATGTGAACCTCCAGAAGATGGAGAGCCAGAAACTATACTGGGACACCTCACAAATTCATAAAACCTTTTAGGGACGACAATTTCAAGAGATGTTAAAAGGGACCAAAAAACTGAAGTCTGGCCATTATTCTGGCAGAAGCACATAATGATGAAACCAACCTTTCATAGCTCATTGGGCAATTTCCACCACGAATAGTATGTGATATCTAGATGACTAATTATGAAGAAGATTACCATGTAAAAACTATGGCCACAATAAAGCATTATCTGTCAAAACCTACTAGAAAGGATTCACCATGTGGTCCAAAAAATAGGAAGGACAATGCCATCTTAAGGAAGCATTTCATACCGAAAGATATCAAACTTAGATTTAAAAAAATATGGGGTATCCCAAAAAAAAGGGCAAACCCCGGTGCACCAAGCGCTCCCCGCCAAGCGGGGGTTGGGAGAGGGAATTTCTAGAAGTCTAAGGTACAAATTACATCTTACTTATAGATAAAGTTTTGTGATTCTAAGAGGATAGAACATCAGAGGCAAGAGGCATTATTGGCATACCCCATTACAATGTCAAATTCTGTATTCACCATGAGATGTGAGCAAGCATGATGAGAATTCAATGGGATACCTGATCCAACACACTAAGAGTCTACCCGAAATAGAGCATCCACATCAAGTATCCCTAGTGCAGATGAGAGATACTGAATGATTGCCAAATGGTAATCCATGTGCATTTAATACATGTAACTATGTAAGGTAACCAAACAGGTGTGCGCTCTCTCTCCCACCTAGCATTGTTATATTTTCATCCCTATGTCCATAATCAAGTGATCCTAAGCTAATAATCTATTATTTGAAAATGATAATAAGATAACAAGTGTAAGACAACTATTGATGAGGAGGAAACACCAGACATTAGAATTCAAATTTGCAATTGATTAAAAGAAACATCTTGCTAGGAGCATGTAATAGAAAAGACTAGTAAAGAAGCTAAAAGAATAAAAAATTACTACAAGATAAGATTTAATATATCAATATAAACTAAGCCTATCCATTTTATACCTGAAAGCACGTATTGACCATCAGGGGTAAATGTTGCCTCAACTGAAGTGTTTGGAGACGGGTCTAAACTGAATCCACACCGCTGACAGGAAATTTAGGTAACATTAAAACCATAATTCTAAACCAAGAGAAAATGAAAAAGAAAACACAGAAGTTATAAAAAGATTCAAAGGAGGCACGGGGGATAGAGACTTGAGAAAAATAGGTAGGTTCAATCATTCAGAAAGATCTCAGGAAGCTAAGAATGCAAAGTATAACTGACCTTCTCCCCACAATATGCATCAAGAACATATATGTTGTTACTTGTGGTAGTCAAAAGCATTGATTTGCCATCATTGCTGAACTTAATATCCCAGACCTCAGCTGTATCTCCGCCAACTAAGAAGGTGTCAAATGGGCCCTATATTGGAAAGCAAAATCATGTACTGACACAAAAAATGCAAAACACCACTAAATGCATAATATTTTTGTTCCTTTTCTTCTTTTCAGTGAATTTTTACAGGTTAGAACCTTATCAAATGACCGTGAATCAAATAGTTTGATAGCACCCCCTTCCATTGCTACGGCAAAGACGAGACCTTGTTGGTCATAAGCAACCGTTGGCCTACCTCGCAAACGTAAAATTCCCTGAAAACTACAAAGGTAAGCATAAAAGACAATCATATATTTTCTTTCAGGACTGAAGCCTTACCTTATATTAGCAACATCAGAAGCTTCCTCAAGAAAGAATCTCAATCTACTCTCCTTTTAGTTCAATAGCTAAATTTTTGTTGTTTTGCATTTTTTAGCCACTAGCAAAAACATATCACTCAATTCATTTGCTCCTAAATTAACTCACGAACAGATTTCAGATTGTGCAAGCTCACTACTATCTGATTATGACTTCTAAAATATATTAAAAGAAGCTCGAATGTTGCCAAGTAAGGATTTCAGTCCATTCCCCATCAGAACCACGAACAAATATGGCATACATATTTAAACTCTTATTCCTTGCTTACTTTGAAGACTATTCATGCCATCACATGAATTTCAATTTATGAGAAGCTGTAAAACTAACCTGGCAGGCATTAACTCGAAGATCCCATATTCTGACAGTGTGGTCAAGAGAACCAGACATGAAACTATCGTTAACTGGAGACATGCACAGAGACACAACCCTACAGACAAGTCGGACAGTATCTTAAAATGCATATAGAATATCAGAATATCACAATATCGAAGGATGTACTCGAGAGGTATTTGAAAGACATTACTGAAAATTAATCAGCAGCAGTTTTTAGAACTGCCAACCAAAAGTTTGAGAAGGAAAAAGGCATCAGAATAAATCACAAAACTTAGCTGTGATTGAAGTTTATGGCATTAAAAGTTTATTAATACTGTATGGTTTAAATAACAAAGAAATCACAGCCAGTATGTTTTGGAAACCATATGCATCGGCTACCTCCTTTCCCATGAAAATCTTGAAAATATTTCTATGTGCTGCTTTCAGTAAGACAAGAGAACAGGTATGAACCTTATGAAAGGGACATAACTGATGTAACCAGATTTAACAGTTCATCGGTAAAGGAGTACCCGGTTACACATTCAAACTGGGCACAGAAGGATCTTTCAAGGAAAATCCAAAAATCACAAGAAACCCCTTGTGAATTCATTCTACGGATTCACTTTGAGTTATAAACTTACTATTGTCCCTCCTCAAGTAAAGGGCCTCTTGTTTATCTACCACATTATCAACACATAGAATAAGGCAAAAAAGACTAACCTTTCTTTATGGCCATGAAAGTAACGAAGACATCGGTTGTCATACATAGATAAATACCGCAAAGATTCTGCAAAGAGGAGGGGAAAAGACAATTCTCATCACTTCTAATAATCAACCATTGAATAGCAAACTACTTGTGTTCTGAATGAATACAAACCAGTAATATCCAAATTATGTCTTGATGAGCATATAACAGAACTAGGATGGTGGGTGAAGCAGACACGATCAGCCCCATGCTTCTTGTGATATGTAGTTTTCAGTAGCCTGAAGTTGGAGAAGAATATTTGTGCAGAAGTTAGACAAGAAGTTGCCAGGTTTGCATAGGTCATACCTTTTAGACTCAATCCACCAATCAGAATCACAGAAAAACAGACTAAATAAGTGATTCAGATCATTCTCAAAAAACTTAAATAAGAGTTAAGCAAGGTTATGATTAAGGAGACAACATAATGCTTGATATTCCAGAAGGATGGCCACATGACCAGGCTCCAGCTGTTGCCAGTCATGGAAGGGTCTAATGTAACTCTTACCTGCTATTAGGACAGTTGCTACATTTCCTAGGCTAGGTCAGATATGGAGCAACCATACCATGGTGGAGAAGGTGGCTTGGCAGGCTTCCTAACTATAGAAGTAATTAATATTGAAACGGTGAAACATGATTAGCACCCGCATACTCGCAACAAAAAAACAACGGAAAAGCATGTAATGTATTCAATCCACAAAAGTCACTGCTTAAGACAACTTCCACAAGTATGTAAAACAAAAGCAAGCAGATATTACCAACAGTTTCGTGAGTGGCGGAGCCAGGAATTTTCATCAATGGGGGCAAAAATTGCACAGAGTTTCAATGGGGGCAAATTAAAATTTTAGTGTATTTCTTCTTTTATCTCAAAGGGGGCAAGTTTCAACAAATTGCACTAAACCCCCAAAATTTTGAAAATTTTGCACTAGTATTTTTTTTAACCGATGGGGGCGATTGCCACCTTTGCCCCCATGCTAGCTCCGCCATTGGTTTCACCATGTGTGCTGCATTATATCCATGAACCCAATGGTAAGGCATTCAGCCTCCACAATTTAGATACATATCAAGCTCCATTTTAGTGGAAAAACCTGAATTTAAACTTGCTGGCCCAAGTTCATTTGTTCCTCATACAAATATTGCTCATAGCGATGTTTATCTTTTTTTAAAATAATTTGGTAGCCTCTTGAACTGTGGCAGGGAACTCATCCCTGGGCCACAGGACAATATGAATGTTAACACAGACTATTACCAAAATCAGATGTGTGGCTGATATGTACTTTAAGGATGTTAAGGAAACCCTAACTGAGAAATACTGCCTTGAAAGTTTGAATCAACATCTTTTATTCACACTTCAATAGCTAACAATATTGCGGGTTTCATAAATTCAGTGCTAATCCAGATAAAACTAATTCATTGTGCATTGGAATTTAGTGTCATCTTTGAATCCTAGACAACCTTCACATTATCAATTGAGGGAAAAACATAAAATAAATATTACATTGTTGGCTGATGATAGCGTTTGTTTATACAAGATAGTCATGATACATCGGACAATGTCTCAATTTAGAGTACTCACTTGGCATGTGCTATATCGTATAGCCTGACAGAATCATCCTCACCAGCTATTACTAATAAATCAGCAGTGCGATGAAAATCAAGTGAAGTTATTTTTCCTTCCTGAAACAAGTTTAAATGACCGAATACTAGATTAGAAGCCAGGTTCAAATCACAATACAATTGAGCAAGTTGAAGAAGTTGGAATACTAAAAAAAAAAGGAAGTATGTAATGGCCTTAAGTTTTTATGTGAAAATATGGTCGCAGTAAGGAAGACTAAGACTCGCCAAACTCATAATCCAACTGAATAATACGATAAGCATAAGCTCCATCACTAAAATATTCCATTTAACTTCACCAACAAGCATGAACTAGTGACGCAGTACAACTGAATTTGAGAATGAACATATTTCAATATAATGGATTCAAGAACATCCGTTCAACCAGCACTTTTCGCCATTCCCTTGTCCAAATACCCATTGTCCGGCCTTGCCTAAAGTGTCCATTTAATCCGACAACTTCCGGAGAAAAAAAGAGGCATTTTTCCACCACAAACTTCCATCTAAAACAAATTTAGTGGAAAAAACACACATAACAGATTTTTCTTACTAACTTGCAATCCAGTTATATCTTCCCTTACTACAATTACATCAAATTCATGTGCTTATTAGTTCATAAATGATTAGCAGATACCATTGCTTCGAGAAATCAATGAACCAACATAATTGATTTCTTAAGTGGTAAAATAGAAAAAAGGGTAATATATTACAGTCCAAAAATTGTGCCAAATTTATTTTAAGCACAAATAACCCAAATTACATAGTTTTCATGGCAAAAATTTATCAATCAACTGTATTATATATCCATTATAAAATAATCTATTCGTAGTTAGCTTGCTTATACACATGAAAAGAGAGAGAGAGAGAGAATTTGCGCCTGAATTAAGAAAAACTCACGAAATCGGAAAATACAGCTCCAATTGACATACTACGAACAATGTCGTCGTTAAGATGTGTAAGCGTGGTCATCTTAGATTCTTTGGAACTGGGATTGTGACCTGGATGAATGGTTTGATCAATCGTGGAAGCCTGATTTCTGTATTGTAGGGTTTAGCGCCAAATTTTCCCTAGCGAGGTTTTGGGTTTCGGCAGATGGGTACTGAAATCAGTCCGAGTTTTGGACTCGCCGCGCACCATGGCCAGAACGAGTCGAGGCGTAAATCTCGAACTTGATTTCTTTTCTGGATTAATTCTCTCAAAGTCCCTCAAATCTATTGCGATTCTTGAAGAGAACGGCCTTTGTCATTTATTACCCTGAGGTTCCCAAGTCTTTGATAAAATATTGTAAATCCTAAATTAACTTCCTCCCCCCTCAGACCCTAAAAACAATGACATTTGAGTCCTACGTCTCATTTTTTATCTTTCCCCCTTCTCTCTGTAAGATCTCCACTCCCCCCCCCCATTTCCCTTTCTACAATATCTCCCTTCTCTACTCCTACCACTTCAATTATCTTCTACGACATTCATCCGGCCATGGTAAGAATTTGGAGACAAATGGTAAACTTTGAAAGAAAGAGAAAGGGATCGAAAAAAGGGAGAATCATGGTTATGGTTGAAACCACGGACAAGCTATGAAGCTGGCTGATGGGTGCTGGAGACTCGGGCAACAAGAATCATGGGCATGGTTGAAACTATGGGCAGGCCATGGAACTAGCTGATCGATATTCCTGATGGATTTGGGTTTATGTTACATAGACCAAATAGGATCAAGGTTTCATAAATCATTATAGATTTGGGATGGCAGAGATTCGAATTAGGGTTGCATGGATTCATCATTATTAGGGCACAAATTTAAGATCATGGTTGCAGAGATTCAGACGGGGTCAGGGCTATGGAGATCTAGGTGAATCTGGTGTTATTGTAACGATCCCGAATTTTCACAACAATAATAATACTTAATTGATAATAAAATAACCTCCAACGACTATTAAAACCATAATTCAAACACTAACCACAATTTGAAATAACTTAAATGCGGATAACAGTAACAATTTCAACGACTAGTACAATCCACTAGTTCAACAAAATCCTTAAAGTCTTACAAACTCTCAAATAACTGCAATAACTAACTAAAGAGTCTTAAATGAAAATAAACTAAATCGATCCTTGAACTCCTTATGAAGTGCTCCCGAACCGTTTCACATTCTTCCTATATGAAATCTGAAAGAAAAGAAGATGAAAGGGTGAGCGAACAATGCCTAGTAAGTTCATATACAACCCCTCCGGTTACTAAGGAGGAGTTAACCTGAAGGAATATCAAACGATACAAATTTCAAATAACAATCGAAGACATAACAGAACACAAATTCGAAATAGTTATTTATCAAATCTCAAACCAAATGTCTTTCAAAATCTCAACGGTTCACAAACTGAGTTGACAAATATTTTGGAGTTTCAAATGATGACGAAATCAATTCAAATTGACTCGAATGATTTACTTAATTAAAATCGTCTCATACTAGTTTTAACTAACTAAATCACTCACAAATTATAAGGAAATTCAAAGGACTGATAAGTTGAACAAAGCTAACTCGAGTAATCTAATTATCTACAACTGTCCCATACCACCTATAGGTAATCAAATCACTCACAGACATCATGATCACATAAGTGGTCCACTGACCTTATCAAACCAAAATCTCATAAAGGGAACAAAATGACTCCGCAGAGTCCTAAACAGTGAATCCGGAATACCCCACCACTAATTTGAAGCGGTGTACTAAGTTTGTTCGAAGGCCAAAATATCAAATATACCCCGCCGAAGCAGGTTGTCTAACTTAGCGATCATTGATGGAACACAAAATCATATCATATCAAAACTCATTTTTATACAGAATACGAACTTTCACAATAACAATAAAGTTCTGTATTTACCAGATCAAAAGAACGATTTAGCAACCGAATAACAAAAGATTAGCAAATAACGGTAAACGAGGGAGTCAAAACAAATAGTGACGCGAGGTCAGCTTTTACGTATCAAAGGAATGTGCATTGTCAAGAATTATGCGAAAGCCTAAATAATGAAACGGAGCGGAAATCAATTACTTAAATGATGTATAATCCCTTACCTTAGCGTTGCTTAGTACTTCCAACAATGCTTCACACGCACGAATCTACAATCATTGCAAAAAGGTTTCTTAGGGTACAATAACGCCTAATTACCTAACCCGAACATTCTTTAATCTTTCTTATTAACCTATAATTTAATCTTCCTTAACATCTTCTTAGGTTAATCAATCCCCCATAATTGTTACCAAATTACCCCTAGGGTTTCTATACTCAAATCCTAATAATACTCTCTAATTCACAATCACACACACCAATTACACCTTTCCAGCACACACTAACACACACCAGCACTATTCACAGCACAAACCAGCACTATTCACAGCACATAAAACTACTATTCACAGCAATTAACACCCACACAAACCCTAACAATACCCACACCCTCACACACTACAGCACAAGCACACACAGACACACCACCACAGCCCACAAAACACACACTGCACACACACACAGAAACTCACACACACACTCTGCACACCCCAAAAACACACACACGACACACACTACCCCTAACCCTTGAAATGAATTAACACCCATAATCACATATCCAACCCTAATCCTAATCAACAACGAAGGATTTTCTAGGGTTTCAATATCAAAATCCCAAAACAATAAAGAATTTCATGATTCATATCCTAATAATTTGATTTCTCAACCCAATCTCACTTTTAGATTTCTAGGATTTTCTTCTTGGGTTTTCAATCTTAATAAACGAAATCAAAAAAGAGTTGTTCTTACCTTGAATTGAATCTTGAACTACAACAATGGAGCCTTCTTCCTCCTTCTTCTTTTTCCTTCTTCTCCTAAGTTGGTCTCTCCCTCTGTCCGCTCTCTTTCTCCCTCACGGTTTCTCTCTATTTCTCTCAACAGAGAACTGCCGCCTCCTTCTTCTATTTTCTAATTCACGGCTGAGGTAACTGAGGGTGCTAGGTTAGGAAGGAGTATTTATATTTGTTATTCCCAAAACCCTAGTCCTAAAGGAGTTTTAAGTCCACAAAGATTCCTAGCCCAACAATGATTTGAGCCCAGTTATTATCCTCTTAAAAAGATTATCCTCTTAAAATATAACCCAAGTAACTAATAATAAATAAATCAATTTAATAATTACTTAAAGGAAACGGGTTATTACATTCTTACCCCCTTAAAAGAAGTTTAGTCCTCTAAACTTAACGTACCTGCCACTGTTCACTTTGCATCCTCATCATCTCTAGCCTTCATAGTATAGACTCTTCCTGAACGCTTCGAATTTGAGTCGTCCTTGTTGTCCTTACCCTTGTCCTTGTTCTCACGATCCTTTGTGAACCTCTCTTTAAGTGGTTCAGGGCAATCCTTAATCATATGTCCAGTCTTCCCACAGTTGAAACACGCCTTTAAGATTCTATAACAACGTTGGGTTTCATGATTACCCCCACACTCACGACACTTGGCACCATCAGTACGTTGTGTCACCTGTTTCTTTGCCTGGCTTCCTGAATCTTTATTATCCTGAAAACTGGTTTGTCTGTCTCTCTTTTTATGCTTGTCATCCCAATCTGCCTGCACTTCGATAAGACCTCTTTCCACTAGTAACACCTTGTTTACCACGTCCTTATATGTCTTAAGCTCAAATGGTACCACACCCCTCTTGATCGCAGGCTTTAACCCCTCTTCAAACCTATGCACGCAATTTTCTTCAGTTGCCACGTAAGTAGGGGCAAACTTGGCAAGACGTGCAAACTCAGCCTCATACTCAGACACCGTCTTGTCCTTCTGAACTAGCTTAATAAAGTCATTCTCTCTCTGAATTTGCTCACTCCTAGGGAAATACTTCTCATAAAAGGCTACCTTGAAATCTTCCCAAGTAAACAAAAACTCGTCATTCTGATGTTTTCGCTTCTCCATAAGCCACCAATCATAGGCCCCCTCCTTCAACATGAAAGTGGCACACGACACTTTGATACTCTCACGACAGCGCATCCCCTCAAATGTCTTTTCCATTTCTTGCACCCAATCCTCCGCTGCTATAGGTCCCCCAATACCACTAAAGGTTGAGCTAGTATTCTTTTTAAATTCTGCTAAATCACTACTCTGCCTAGGTGGGACACCACCAACCTGTTGCTGTTGAACCTGCTGTTGTTGGATTAATCCTGTAAGTGCTTGCAACAAGGGAACTAATTCTGCCACCGGCGCTACCGGTTGCTGCACTCCCTGACCATTACCCCCATTAGCTTGATTACCATCCTAGCATTTTGGGTATTCTCAACCCTATGATTAGAACTATTCTCAGCTGAGACCTCATGGTTATCATTCTCAACACGGTCCTCTTCCCTCACATCATTAGTCTGATTCTGTTGTCGACCTCTCCGGTTTTGGATCCTTGCACTCACTCTTCTTTTCGCCATTAACCTAAAATGGCAAAAGGGAAAATAGTAATAATTCCAAATAGGTAAGCTTTTAACATGCTAAGAAATAAAACATTATAAACTTTCATAATTCGATAAAACAACTAATCTTATCCTAACAATCTACACTAACACTCCCAGAATGACACTGAGGTCAAACCTAAGACTCAGATCAAACTTATTCTCACACATCCTAAACTCTCAAAGATCTAAAGCCAAAGCTCTGATACCAACTGTAACGACCCCGAATTTCCACAACAATAATAATACTTAATTGATAATAAAATAACCTCCAACGGCTACTAAAACCATAATTCAAACACTAACCACAATTTGAAATAACTTAAATGCGGATAACGGTAACAATTTCAACGACTAGTACAATTCACTAGTTCAACAAAATCCTTAAAGTCTTACAAACTCTCAAATAACTGCAATAACTAACTAAAGAGTTTTAAATGAAAATAAACTAAACCGATCCTTGAACTCCTTATGAAGTGCTCCCGAACCGTTTCACATTCTTCCTATATGAAATCTGGAAGAAAAAAAGATGAAAGGGTGAGCGAACAATGTCCAGTAAGTTCATATACAACCCCTCTGGTTACTAAGGAGGAGTTGACCTGAAGGAATATCAAACGATACAAATTTCAAATAACAATCGAAGACATAACAGAACACAAATTCGAAATAGTTATTTACCAAATCTCAAACCAAATGTCTTTCAAAATCTCAACGTCACAAACTGAGTTGACAAATATTTTGAAGTTTCAAATGATGACGAAATCGATTCAAATTGACTCGAATGAGTTACTTAATTAAAACCGTCTCATACCAGTTTTAACTAACTAAACCACTCACAGATTATAAGGAAATTCAAAGGACTGATAAGCTGAACAAAGCTAACTCGAGTAATCTAATTATCTACAACTGTCCCATACCAGTCGTAGGTAATCAAATCACTCACAGACATCATGATCGCATAAGTGGTCCACTGACCTTATCAAATCAAAATCACATAAAGGGAACAAAATGACTCCGCAGAGTCCTAAACAGTGTATCCGAAACACCCCACCACTAATTTGAAGCGATGTACTAAGTTACCCCGAAGGCCAAAATATCAAATATACCCCGCCGAAGCAGGTTGTCTAACTTAGCGATCATAGATGGAACACAAAATCATATCATATCAAAACTCATTTTTATACAGAATACGAACTTTCACAATAATAATAAAGTTCTGTATTTACGAAATCAAAAGAACGATTTAGCAACCGAATAACAAAAGATTAGCAAATAACGGTAAACGAGGGAGTCAAAATAAATAGTGACGCGAGGTCAGCTTTTACGTATCAAAGGAACGTAGGCGGTAATGATAGTATAAAGCTTGTGATGTTCGATCTAAGATATTCAGAATAAAGATCCGAATAGAATTGTTGGCTTTCTCAATCGCTTTCTCGGCCGGAAGAGCAGGATCAAGATCTGGTGTCTAACAAGCAAGAACTGACCTCCGAGTTATTAAGGGATAGTTTGGTTGAACCAAGGCCTTGGTCATTTTCATAGTCAATTGGGAGAGCAAGAATCAGTCTCTCTATCTTTGTGGGAGCGGAGTAGTCAAAGAATGAAGGAATGATGGACAAGATCAAACCGAATCTCATGAAAATCCTTCGCCCTTTATCTCCTCATCTTCCTATTTATAAGCCGCAGCTCACTTCGACATAGAGTCTCCGACTTACAAGAGTATGCTTGACTGAGACGGATAAGATATGACATATAATGAATAATGAATATATTAATCATTGGTGTTCAAAGTGAGAGTGAGACGGATAAGATATGACATATAATGAATAATGAATATATTAATCATTGGTGTTCAAAGTGAGAGTGAGACGGATAAGATATGACATATAATGAATAATGAATATATTAATCATTGGTGTTTTCATTCAAAGTGAGACTGAGATGGATAAGATATGACATATAATGAATAATGAATATATTAATCCTTCGCCCTTTATCTCCTCATCTTCCTATTTATAAGCCGCAGCTCACTTCGACATAGAGTCTCCGACTTACAAGAGTATGCTTGACTGAGACGGATAAGATATGACATATAATGAATAATGAATATATTAATCATTGGTGTTCAAAGTGAGAGTGAGACGGATAAGATATGACACATAATGAATAATGAATATATTAATCATTGGTGTTCAAAGTGAGAGTGAGACGGATAAGATATGACATATAATGAATAATGAATATATTAATCATTGGTGTTTTCATTCAAAGTGAGACTGAGACGGATAAGATATGACATATAATGAATAATGAATATATTAATCATTGGTGTTCAAAGTGAGAGTGAGACGGATAAGATATGACATATAATGAATAATGAATATATTAATCATTGGTGTTCAAAGTGAGAGTGAGACGGATAAGATATGACATATAATGAATAATGAATATATTAATCATTGGTGTTCAAAGTGAGAGTGAGACGGATAAGATATGATATATAATGAATAATGAATATATTAATCATTGGTGTTTTCATTCAAAGTGAGACCGAGACGGATAAGATATGACATATAATAAATAATGAATATATTAATCATTGGTGTTCAAAGTGAGAGTGAGACGGATAAGATATGACATATAATGAATAATGAATATATTAATCATTGGTGTTCAAAGTGAGAGTGAGACGGATAAGATATGACATATAATGAATATATTAATCATTGGTGTTCAAAGTGAGAGTGAGACGGATAAGATATGACATATAATGAATAATGAATATATTAATCATTGGTGTTTTCATTCAAAGTGAGACTGAGACGGATAAGATATGACATATAATGAATAATGAATATATTACATCGCGCCACCATACGAACATGGTATATAGGAGAAAGATCAGTCCCAAACTGAGAAGTGTTGCACCCCCGCCAAGAATTATGCGAAAGCCTAAGTGTGAGTTTGGGAGTGCTTTTTTTTTTTGGCTTATAATCACTTTTGAAGCTCAAAATCACTTTTAATATCGTTTGGATAACAATATTGATTAAGATTTTAAGCTGTTAAAACGCAAAAAACTATGTTTTCCTAGAAGCAACTATGACTCAGCTTTTGATAAAAGTGATTCTTAGATGTTGTTATTTATGTTGTTTTTACAATAATAATCATTATCACTTTTGTGCATTTATTATATCGAGTTACATATCATAAAGGTCATTTTTGGTATTTATTTTTCATAATCAGTTTTCAACATATACTATCCAAACATATTTATAAATTTTAGTATTTATTACAAATAATCGATTTTTCTATAATCACTTTTGAAAAATCAAAAGCAATGCCAAACTCACCCTAAATAATGAAATGGAGCAGAAATCAAATACTTAAATGATGTATAATTCCTTACCTTAGCGCTGCTTAGTACTTTCAATAATGCATCACACGCACGAATCTACAATAATTGCAAAAAGGTTTCTTAGGGTACAATAATGCCCAATTACCTAACCCGAACATTCTTTAATCTTTCTTATTAACCTATAATTTAATCTTCCTTAACATCTTCTTAGGTTAATCAATCCCCCATAGTTGTTACCAAATTACCCCTAGGGTTTCTATACTAAAATCCTAATAATACTCTCTAATTCACAATCACACACACCAATTACACCTTTTTCAGCACACACTAACACACACCAGCACTATTCACAGCACACACCAGCACTATTCACAGCACATAAAACTACTATTCACAGCAATTAACACCCAGACAAACCCTAACAATACCCACACCCACACACATCCACACCCTCACACACTACAGCACACGCGCACGCATCACCACAACCCACAAAACACACACTGCACACACACACAGACATACGCAGACACACACACACAGAAACTCACGCACACACTCTGCACACCCCAAAAACACACACACGACACACACTACCCCTAACCCTTGAAATGAATTAACACCCATAATTACATATCCAACCCTAATCTTAATCAACAATGAAGGATTTTCTAGGGTTTCAATATCAAAATCCCAAAACAATAAAGAATTTCATGATTCATATCCTAATAATTTGATTTCTCAACCCCATCTCACTTTTAGATTTGTAGGATTTTCTTCTTGGGTTTTCAATCTTAATAAACCAAATCAAAAAAGAGTTGTTCTTACCTTGGATTGAATCTTGAACTACAACAATGGAGCCTTCCTCCTCCTTCTTCTTCTTCCTTCTTCTCCTAAGTTGGTCTCTCCCTCTGTCCGCTCTCTTTCTCCCTCACGGTTTCTCTCTATTTCTCTCAACAGAGAACTGTCGCCTCCTTCTTCTATTTTCTAATTCACGGCTGAGGTAACTGAGGGTGCTAGGTTAGGAAGGAGTATTTATATTTGTTATTCCCAAAGCCTTAGTCCTAAAGGAGTTTTAAGTACACAAAGAGTCCTAGCCCAACAATGATTTGAGCCCAGTTATTATCCTCTTAAAAATATTAGCCTCTTAAAATATAAACCAAGTAACTAATAATAAATAAATCAATTTAATAATTACTTAAAGGAAACAAGTTATTACAGTTATTGAGGATTTGGTGGGAGCAGCAAAGATGGGTTGAGATAGATCGACATGGAAATTTGATGGGATCAAATTCGGGCAACTGATCTGGATATATAAAAGTCATAAAAATGAAGAACAAAATAGGTTTATAGGTCTTAACATGTGTAGACTGCATGCAATTGGCGTGTGGAGTACATGGAGCAATGTGCAGAATACGTGCAGTACAGCTTTTGTGCAAGGCAGATTTCGATACTTACCAGATTTCGTGTAGAGCAAATTTCATGCAGAATTTGTGCAGCAGAGATACATGGTTCATGCAATTGTAAGATGCAGAGGATGTTCAGAGGTAGAGGAGAAACTCGGTCTCCGTGAGCAGTAGGTTAGCGAAGGTTGGTGGTCGTTTGCTAACTACAAGATATGAAGGATTACTCAAGAAGCTAACTTGGTAGCTTGGGGGTAGGTTATTGCACACCACATACAACACTTCCGCATGCGGATCCTGGAGAGGAGTCCTAGGTGCGAAGGTGGCAAAGCCGATGAGGCCACGTTGATTAGTGAAATTTGTCTCAAGAATTTGTTTGTTGATTGTAGGGTGATGGGTTCAAGTTGCAGCAATAGGAACACGAGGTCATTGACATCAACATGAACGGATCCACGGGAACTAGAGATGTGATCGGTTGCTTGGGAAACATGGAAGGACCAAGACCATGTATCACATTTTTCATAGATGGGTATTAGAAGACGAAGCGGGATGGTTGATAGGAAGATCACGGGGGTGAAGACTCAATGCAAGGAATTTGGACAACATGTTGAAGACTCATTAACTTCAATTCTTCTTGGTGGTTTGGTGCAACCACAAAAAAGAATTGGCAACAATGATTGGATATCATTCTCAGGTGTAAGTTAGACAGAGGTAGTCACGGGAGTTGATTTGTCTCTAGGTGGGAGATTGTTAGAATTTGGAGACAAAGGGTAAACTTGGAAAGAAAGAGAAAATAATCAAAAAATGGGAGAATCATGGTCATGGTTGAAACCATGGGCATGCCATGAAGTTGGCTAATAGGTGTTAGAGACTCGGACAACAAGGATCACGGGCATGATTGAAACCATGGGCAGGCTATGGAACTAGATGGTCGAAATTCCTGGGAAACAACAAGGCTTGTCACACATCATACCTAATGCCACGCAGCGACCGTTGCCGCTATTTCTAGGTCGGGCATGTTTTATTCTAATTTCAGGATTTCTTCTCCTCAAAGGTTTAGGGTTTGTTCCTATGGTCCTATATAAACCAAGTGGCAACTAATATTATTGTGTACTAGAGAAATTAGTCAGATAGAATATTTGAGATTCACAAATAGATTCAAAGACATCGATAGGTCTTTGGGGTGCCCTTAGGGGCATTCTATGGATTTCATAGGTTATTTCTATGGGTTTTATGGGTGGTGTGTGTTTACATATAGAGAGTGATGATTCCTAAGGGAGATTGTGGGCTTTGATTCTAATAACACACATTATGATATTATTGAATATTCTGGCTTGGTAGCACCCCCAGATATAGTCTGTTCATCAAATGAACTGGGTGAACAAATCTTGTGTTTTTGTCTTTTATTACTTTCATATGAATATTGTTGCATGTTGTATCTATTCCTTGTATAATTGGTATAAGACAATTACTGCTTTTAAACCTCAAATTTTCCAGCACCCTCCACCATTTTCTTCTTAGGCAATGTCACACTATTTTCTTTCATCCTTCCGCTTGCGTTTTCTTCAGTGATATACTATCTTGGCCACCCGCTTCGATCAAATGTGCAACAAACCAATAAACTCTCTCCGTCAACGAGATCTAGCGCAAACTTTGATCAAATCTCGGTCATTGTTGAAGGCCCCCTTTTCCTGTCGTGGCCTCATCGATTTATGAAAACTAGAGCTGTCAAAATCGAGCCCGGCCCATAGCCCAGCCCAGTCCAGTCCAGTCCACCCGATTCTTTAAGGGCCTGGGCCTCAAATTAGAAGGCCCAAAAAATTGGGCCTCTTTGTCCCGGCCCGGTAGGGCCGTGGACTCATGCGACCCAAACATGAAAAGCTGAAAAAGTCCAGCCCGACCAAATAGTTGACAAAGTCAACACACTCAAAACTTAATTAAAATAATAATAATAAATATGAAAATTATTATATGGTATTTGTAATTATATATATATTAGATATCATTTTCTAGTCAAGATTGAACATAATTTATTTTTTTGATATTACAACAGAACTAAGAGTTCTATTATTGCTAGCAACTTAATAAACTCTGAATGATACAGAAAATTTCTTAGAATAATTTTATTGATGTCCAATGTGTAAAACCTTAAAACATATAAAGAAAACATATATTTCTGGGACATACAAAAATATACAGAAGAGGAGATGATACCTTCTTTACAAGTAGTAGTTCTCGTAAGCGAAGCTCTCCCAGCATTGCAATATTGGTTAATTAGCCTCGAGAAGGAGGATTAATAGAAATAGAAGGAAATGGCCCAAGAAGTCCAGACGGCACTGTCCATTTTCCAACAGAAAGTTCCTGCGGATGGGTCAACTTTGAATAATAAACTATTTTGATTGGTAGAGAACCAGCCTATGGGACACATATGGTTGGAAATCCCTATGAGTCTAGTTTCATACGCTTCAATCGGGTTGTCGTTTGGGTTTGTCTAGAATGAGTTATGTCTGTTTAGCTAGAAGGTGTCAGAATATTTCGAAAATCTGCCAATAAATGTCTTTTGATGTTCTTTAAGTCTTTACAAATGTTTGGGGGTTATTCATGTATTTAGAGTCAATGTTCATGAGTCTTTGAGGTCTAGAAAGTTGTATGAATAAATGGAGATGGTGTAATGGCTCCTATAAATAGAGCCTTCTTGTGTGTACTTGGGCAGTGAATTTGGAAGTAATAAAACACATATTTTGAGTCTTTTAAAGTCTCTACAGAATAAGGATTTCTTCTCCCCCGCTCTTAGCCTTTGGTGGATTCCTAAGGTGATGAGTTTGTCCCAAACATGTGGTGGATTCCATTAAGTGAGGGATTTTTATTGAGTGTTCCTTGTGTTAACTCCTAATTCTCCACTTACCGGCATCACTTAACATATTCATTAGGCCCATAGGCCGGAGGTCCGATGTTCACATGGGTCGGACTTGACTTTTACTAGGCCCACTAATGTTTAGGCCTGACCCGACCCGTCATTAAGTGAAACTCTGTGGGCTTGGGTCGGTTTGGCCCGACCCGTTTGACAGCACTAATGAAAACAGAGGACATCAACATAGCCGCTAACTCAATATTTGCTTCATTTTTATTTGTTTGTTATTGTAAGTAATTCTCGGTGATGACAAAATTTTATTCTCTTTTAACCTAACTATGATTTGTTATATTTATATATTGGAAAAAATACAAAAAAAAAACACTCAATTATTGCTCTTTTGTGGATTTTACCACCAAACTAATTTTTTTTAGTAGGTCTCCGGAGAAACGCGTTTCTCCATAAGTTATGGAGAAACGTGTTTTTCTAAAGGTTCTGGATATCAGTCTCAAAGGTTCTGGATATTCAGAACCCTTTGATCATGATATCCAGAAGTTATGTTAGAATGGGACCAACACATACCAACTTTCTGGATATCAGCTTAAATAGATTCTGGATATCACTTTCAAAGAGTTCTGGATATCAGTCTCAAAGGTTCTGGATATCCAGAACCCTTTGATCATGATATCCAGAAGTTATGTTAGAATGGGACCAACACATACCAACTTTCTGGATATCAACTTAAATAGATTCTGAATATCACTTTCAAAGAGTTCTGGATATCCAGAACATTTAATATTGATATCCAGAAGCCTTTCAAAAGGTTCTGGATATCCTTTCAAAAGGTTCTGAATATCACTTTCAAAGAGTTCTGGATATCCAGAACATTTAATATTGATATCCAGAATTGCCCAAGCCAAGGCCATGGGCCAAGGTCATGGCCAATACAAAATTTTTGGATATCCTTTCAAAAGGTTCTGGATACCCGTTTCTCCATAACTTATGGAGAAACACGTTTCTCCCTAGATTTTGAATTTTTTTTTTTTTGTATCCAACACATCCAACTTTATTTTTTTTCATTCATTAGCACTATCACTAACAAAGTTAATTTTTCTAAGCTAAAAACACTCAATTATTTCATTTAAAATTCTATTTTTTATTAAAAAAAAACTAGAATTAACATTAAATAATTAAAAGTTTTACTAATTTTTCTCAAATTCAGGGGAGTACGGCTTATTAGTAGAGCTGTCAATACGGGATGGCGGGGCGAGCTGGAAATACGTCAACCCAACCCATCTTGGGTTGGTGGGCCAGGCGGGCCAATGCGGGCCAAGCCAATAAATGAAATTTTATCATGAACTAGAATAGCATTAATTAGCTTAATCAACTTTGTTTAATTTTTAATAACAGTGATAAAAAATCTGGTTCACCTTTTTGCAGCATGCAATAAAAGGTTGCTATTTCATACAACAGTTGTTTTTAAAAACCACCTGAACCTGAAATATTTCCACCAATATATAATTATCGTGTTCTTCAGCATGTTTGGTAAATTTACAAATAAAAATATGCAGATAAGAAGTGGAATGAAGGTCATAAAAGAACAAGTTGTGCCTGTAATATTATATGTTACTTGCGGCTAGAGCTGTCAATACGAGCTGGCGGGCCCAACCCGCCAAAACCCGTCACTAAGCGGGGCGGACCCAAATTCCCGGCGGGCTGAAAATACGTCAACCCAACCCACCCCTATTGCATGGCGGGGCGGGCTGGCCCGACGGGCTTAACCCAAATTGACGGCTCTACTTATTAGTCACTACTTTCTTACTACTAAAAAATGCCCCTATTATAGGTCTCGACTGAAACTGACCGAACCAAGAACAAAAAATCGGCCACTGATGACTGAAAAGCTTTAAAAAGCGTTCACAAGTGGCCAATTTTGTGTTCTCGATTTGGCCAGTTTCGGCCAAGAAGACCTGTAATAAGGGCATTTTTTTTAATTTTTTAAGTAAGAAAGTAGTGACTAATAAATGTGTTCCCCTGAATTTGAGAAAAACTGGTAAAACTTTTAATTATTTAATGTTGATTATAGTAAAAAAAATTAATTAAAAATAGACTTTTAAAGCAATACTAATTAAACAAGATATTGATAAAGCAAACTGCACATTTTACTAATAAAATATGGATAAAGCATTACACAAACTTAATGTCAACAAAACAATAGCAACATAATATTATCAAAATATAGATAAAGCATTACACAAACTTAATGTCAACACAAACTTAATATTAACTAACACAATACTACTAATGTCAATAATTCCATAAAAAATAGGTCTACAAGTCAATGTCATCTTGTACCACCAGAAGTCGAAGCCCTATGTTGATCAGATAACACTTGTGTTTCCATAAATGCTCTAATCATGACTTCCATAGCCTCACGTCCACTAACTGAGTGATCTTCATTCATCCATTTTTCCACGAGTGGTAACATCACCATTCGACAATTCGTTAACATTTCCCATGCATTTGGGTTACAAACTTCTGTCGTCCTCATAACTGTGTGAGAACTTGCAGCAATGGGGTGAACAATAGGATGAAAATTATCCAAGTACCATTCTAGATAATCATCAGCGGTCTCTTGTGGTACTCATCATCGACCCCCATGTTGTCGTTACATGAGATTTCTAAGACCAGAATTCTTGTGCATACATGACAAAACCTGTCAAAGTCTTCTTATCTTTTCTTATCCAACCTACTGCAAGTGGACTAGGAGGTATTGTTTGCACGTAACCAAACTGTCTCAGGACACAGTCGGGAAGATGTGGCTCGATGATATCTCCAACAACTATAGTTCCATAATATAGAGCAATTTTAGGAAGTGGGTGTTGGTCGTCTTTGATACATTTATTCATACGCCTCCATAAAACCTACCAAAATAAACATAAAAAATTAAGAACGCATGTTTTAATTTTGAAAAGCGAAGACTCTCCAAAGACTACATAAATATACTTACATTTGTGTCCTTAGTATGTCAATATGTTGTCTCTTAGCCTACAGGGAGGAAATTGTTGGTGATTGCCCCCTCGGTGGTACCCACTTTAATGAGGGTGGTAAGGAAGGAAGATAAGAGTTGTTAAAACTTAAAACCACACCTAAAATCAGGAAACCTTTCATAAACCCATGCATGCATGACATATATGTAATTATGATAAAGTCATTTTTAAAAAGTGGTATAAACACAATACTCATTCAAATAAACATGTACGTGCTTTCAATAAAGTCAAGTACCCGGAAATTTGTTTACATTCCCACTTTGATCCTTTTTCGAGTTGTCGGTAGAGATAAGTTAACGCTACAGCTCCCCAGGCATACATCCCAATTGCCTCCAAGTCTATGAATAAATCTAAATAGCTCGCACTTACAAGGTTCCCGGTCTTATCCGCAAATATCGAGCAACCCAATAAGTATAGAAGGTAAGCCCTCATTTCCCTCTATGCTTTACACGGGTCATTAGAAAACACGTTGAGTGAGAACTTAGTTCTCAGTCACTCAAGATTTACATTTGAACCCTTCTCCGGCATTCCTTCTTTAGCTACTTTTTTTGTGACCCCCAAAATTTCAACAACATTATCAAATGACCGATGAGAATAAGCGGGATTGTCAATAACCAGTTCACCTGTAACCTGAAGCTTCGTAAGATGAAACATGTCCTCTAGAGTGATGGTCATCTTCCTAAATGACATATAAAAACTATTTTTTTTCGGGTGCCATCACTCGACAAATGCATTCACCAATGTCTTATCACATTCTCATAAGCTCCTTGAGGTATGCAAAGAAGATCGGATTGTGATACAATAATTCGGAACTCCACAGACAATATCCCCCACTCCAATTCCTATTGTTTCATTTTTCTAATGTGGTTATGTGAGTACCCCGACCCGAACTCATGTTTTGGGTCCACTTTCCTTGATTTTTGGGCTCATGTACTTGCTAAAATGCAATTTGAGTCCAATTATCCAATTGCCCACTCAACCCATTGGGCCTGCCATCCATTCGGCCCAACTGTGCCATAAAGCTGTACACTGTCGTCTGACATAGGATGACACAAAGGTGGTTTAACTCCCTCTGTCGGACGACAAAGGACGTTCCATCAGCCTGCCTATAAATACAAGGCATGGCTGATCATTTTAGAAAACTCTAGAGGGGACTGGCTGGGAGGATCTTAGTAAGGGGGAAACTCTGTCAAAATAGAGTCTCATCCTCTCTCTCTCTCATACACATACTCACCTCCCTCCTCATACATATACATACCCAAGCCAAGATCCAAAGAAAACCTTCCTTCTTGGTGTGTTGAAGGGGTAAGCACCATACTATTGGTGTTCTTACCTTGTGGACTATAATAGGTAGCCACTAAACCCTCTCTCTCTCTGATTAACTCTTGCATACATCTATATCATCTTGCATGCTTACTTATTATGTGAAATATTCAGGGTTTTGCATGATAAAGGTGGTAGAGAGGTGAATCTTCCATATTCACTTCTCCCCACCTCAGATCTGAACATTTGGTGACATTAGCACCATTAAAGTTTGAATCTTTATTAGTTTCCATTGAGTTAGGAGGTGATGGCTACACAAAAATGGCCATAGATATGTGATTCATCACATTTGGCCATTAAAGCCATGTGATCCTCCCATAATAATCACGTAATATTACTTTTTTGCTGCTTTTAGTTAATAAATATAACTTGGTTTGCTTTGGGAACAAGGGAAAATCAACCAGGCTGAAGGGCACTGAAATAGGCTGCCTATGTCGGACGACACAGGACTCTCAAGAGGTCCTGTGTTATACGACATAGAGTTCCCAGAAGGCTGTAAAGCTTTTCTTGGACTTCAGATCTATCAGGATTGACCCCCCCTTTGTAACTCTTTAAGTAGTTTTGGCCCATTAGCCGCTATTTGGAGTGTCTAAGGTCTTTTTGGATGCGATCCATTGATGGAGGCGGTTTGCCATGTGACATAGACAACTTCGGATGTTCTATGTCATATGACATCCGTATCATTAAAAGTCAATCTTGACTTTGTTCGCTCTAATCAACCCCAAACTGAACTTAGACCCTAAATAGTGTCTTTTCTTATTTAAAATAAAGTGGTTCCCAATCCAGAGCAGCCTTATTGTTGTAAGGGACAATCTGACCATGAGGCCTTATGTCGTCCGACATCCCCTTCATGGGAAGTCCTGTGTCGGACAACATCAGAGCTTCCTGAGCAGACTGTCTCAGCCTTTTGCCTTGTAATACAAGTCTTCATATGTGGAGGGTATGGCCCCCTATCATGGCTCACAAGTTATATCCAGTCTCTATACCATCAATGAAATTCCAAATTTGCATGCCTTGCTTATTGACACATATTTCACACACATTTTGAATGATTATAACTGTCTAAAGTTTGATTGAAAGTCTCAAAAGAGGCGTGTTGGGTGAACTCTCAAGTTCTTTCTAACACGTAACCAGACCCCCCGAACTCAAAATCTCTTTAAAAATAGGTTTCTCAATGTTTTCCTTTAAAAACGGTGTGGCGACTCCCAAACTTTTCAAAATTCAAGAGATAAACAAACAATCTTTCTTGATTTCTTCGGAGGCCGTTCATTCAGTGGCGACTCCGCTGGGGACGACATTGAAAAACTTTTTTTTGGAAAAAATGAAGACGATACTTGGTATATAGGTGGAAACCATTAACCTTCTTGTATCGCTCTCTAACCCGGGGCTTGGGATAAATTGTGGTCTAACAATCCCACGTACCAGTATCATTCTTCTCTTTTTTTGAAAAGAAAAAAAAAGTTTTTCTTAAGAGGGTCTAACTTTCTTTGAATCAACTTGGACAATTTCCTCATTCTCCTTGTGTGTGAATTGTGTCATTTTGTGTACTCTTGTGTGCCTTGCCATGTTTCTGTGCCTATATGCTCTATATGTTTTGGTATGTGGCATCTTTGGGAGATAGGGCTTCCCTCTTGCTATCAGGACAGGGCAGGATGATTCTGGAATACAGCTGCTGGTAGTCTCAACATTTAGGGCAGTCCCCTTTTGTCGTGCTTTGGATTCATTCTCTTGTTTTTCCTTCTTTGCATATTGCATATAAAAAAAAACAACAAAAAACAAAAAATCTTTTACAAAAAAAAAAAGCAAAAAAATATTTTCCTAGAAAATACCTTCACACTACTCGCACGCTACCCGCACATAGAGTTAGAACCCTAGAGTGTACGGACGGCATCGCGAACGGTGACGTGTTTCGCCTACGTTTGAGCGCCTGAAGTCCTCCTAGCCTGTGGAGTCAGCCAACACTTGTCCGTGACACACTTTCTACCGTGACCGATTGGTTTTTGGCCAATACTTTTCAAAACATTTTTCAAACTCGGTTTTCAAAATTTTCTCACAAAGTCCGAGTCTTATTCCATCTACAAAATCTTGGCATACTTTCCCTCTTCATGCCGGAATTACGACGTAACTCAACGTAAGTACACGTCAAAACCTTGACATGTCCCAATGTAGGTACATGTTAATTTCTCGACTTGACTTCGCAAGAGGTCATGACGCATTTTCGACATGTGCCAACGCGAGACCATGTCGAATTCTTGACACGTACAAACGGAAGGTTATGCCGAAACTCCTCCATGAAGCGACGAGAGGACATGCCAGATTTTCGACTCGAAAAGAGGAGAGGTCGTGCCGAGTTTTTCCAGGATTTTACCTGCAAACTGCGGTCTCGTACGTTCAAACGTACTTTCGACCCTCTCTCCTCTCGAGCCTAAACGTTGACTTAGACTTGGTTTTGAAAATCTTGAGTTTGACTTGTTTTGACCTGTATGCCCATAGGTCCGTTCTCCCTTTCGATTGGTGGGTTCCACGTGCCCTATAGGACCTCTTCCGGGATTGTCCGTCCCGGAGGTGCAATACAGGTGAAATACAGGGGGTCTATAGACGTAGTGATGGAACCCACTGATCCAGGAATAGCGTAGAATGCGAAAAAGAAGGTGTCCCCCTTTTCCAACCATTCCTAGGATTAATAAAAATCATTTTTATAAAAAATATAAAAATGTAAAAAAAAAAAGAAGAGCATATGCATGAGTCCGTCCTAAGCCTATCCTCTCCCCTACCTAAAACCGTTCTCTCCCCCTTTCAGCGAGCAAGTATTGGGTCAGATTTTCGGGTGGTCGGTTAATCAGTCTCTCTCCAATCAGGGGTTCGTTTCCAGCAGTCTCAGAGATGGCAGATTCACAAGTTTCAGCGGGTTCGGGTCCGAATGTGAGTGTTGATCCAGCTCAGAATCAGAATGTCAGTCAAGATATAGGGCCAGATCAGGGTCAGAATGCGGGGCCGAACGTAGCTCTGAATGCCTTTCCTAGCAGTGGTTATGGCATGGGCCCTCACATGACACCCCCGGGAAGTCCGTTTGTTAGCCCTCACCCAGGTTTCAACTTCTCTCAGGAAGCTTCTCTCCGTGCCGCTCTCGAAGCCTCTCGCGCCCATGAGGAGGCCGGTTGGGCTCGCTATGTCGAAGTAATGCGCATGCAAGGCATCACCATTATCCGTCGCCCCGATGGGTCGTATGAAGAAATCAGGGAAGAGCCCGATGTTACTATCACCGACACTGGTTTTGTTCCCCCATCCTCACCTAGGCAAGGCTTTCACAATGTGCCCCCACCAATCTCCTATGGTGTGCCTAGCTCTTTCCCGATGTCGACTCATGGGAGTACGTCAAGACCTCCCCCCATCCCAGTATCTACTTATGGTGGGCAATACGTGCTGAAAAGCGAATTGAGCTCCTTCCCAAAGGTCAGTGCTCAGGACCAGTTTGTGTTTTATCCCCAGAATCAGCTTGGGCAGAGTCAGCAGCCTAGTGGTGTCAACCAGGAGCAGTTTGGGTATGTTCAGAATCAGTTTGGGGCTCAGGGTCAAAGTCCGTATGGCAACGCGGGTCAGCCTGCCAACCCAGCCTTTGGTGGTTAGTTTGTTGCTCCTCATGATCAGTCCAATCAGCAGCAGAACGGGTATCGCATGTCAGGAAGCCAGATTTGCCAGGATCAGCTCCCGCAGCATCCACAACCCCAACTCCAAAGAAACATCCCTCAGCCTGCAGTTTGTCCTCCTCTCACCCAGCATCTGTACGGTTCCACCCCGTATTCAGCTCCGTGCATCAGTATCAAGTCCCCTACCCATGGTCAGGTCGGAAGCCAGTCAGTGCAGTTTGGGCCCCAGAATCCCGACGTTCAATTTAATGGTTACGACATGTACGGGAACAGGATCCCTAGCCCAGTTGGCTTAGTGGACAGCAATGTTAGCGTGCCTAACACTTTTGGTCTTCCTCCGGCTGCTTTGCCTATCAGATCCACGCCAGGTTTTTCAGTGCCATCCTCGACAGTAGCTCCGACTGTAGGGCAACCCCCATCTTTCGAGGTTTCAAATCTAAAAGAAGAGCTGAAGTATGTGAAAGAGCAATTGCACAAGAAGACTTTTGGGTCCAGCATGGTCAATTCCGTAGAGCTCAAGGACTCTAAGGCCCTCCCAAAGAATTTCAAGATGCCCCCCATAACTAAGTTTGAAGACTCCACATGCCCTAAAACTCACATGAACAGTTACATCATGTCTATGGGTGCCAAAGGGGCCACCGAGGAGATGCTAGCCCTTTACTTTCACTTGTCTCTTGATGACTCTCCTTTGAGATGGTTCCTAAGCCTTAAACCGGAAGCAAGGGCTACGTGGTCCCAGATCAGTGATGCTTTTTTGGACAAATACAAAGGAAGTGTCGAGTGGTACACCACTCGTAGTGACTTGATCGGCACCATCCAGAGGCACGATGAGTCCGTAACAGACTTTTATAAGAGGTGGAACAAGAAGCTTAATGAGTTGGTTCACCCAATTCCCCTCTCTGACGAGAAGTCCATCTTCCTTTCATGTGTCAAGCCGTCTGTCAGGGAAGCCATTGGCCGGGGATGCTACCCGAATCTGCGAGAAATGGTAAGTGCAGGGGCTGAAAGTGAGAATGCTACCTACTCCATCGTTCCAACTCCTGTTCTTGGTAATGCTCCAGCTCCCCGCTATCGAGTTCCAAGCTCTGCCCTGTTGCTTCGAAAGGCAAAGAAACTGTGGTCTCTAACACCGTCAACTACATTCAAGGGGAGAACAATCAGTCACCCGGCCGCGGTGGAGGACGGCCTCAGAGGTCGAAATATGATGATTTGGGGATGCCGCTCGAAGAGGTATTTGACAGTTTGGTGAGGACAGGAATGATCAAGACTTTGGAAAACTACCCTTCCCCTAACACCCCGGGGGTGGATCATAACTTGAAGTGTCGTTACCACCAGAATTTGGGCCATACCACCAACAGTTGTTTTACACTGAAGAAGATCGTTCAGGGTCTGATCGACCAGCGCAAGATTGAGAAGCCGAACGTCGTCACCAATCCCCTTCCCAACAATAACAACAGGGTCAACATGATCGAGTTTGTCAATGTCATAGAGTTTGGTGAGGCTAGTCTCAACGAGGGTGTGAGTGAATTTGAGGCTATTGTGCCCGCAAACAATGATGTAATCAATGTTGATGATGAATTGAATACTCATTTCTGCTATATGTTGTCTTGGGATGATATTCGAGTCGGAGCAAAACTAGCAAATGATGTCCAGCGTGATAACACTTCCCCCGATTCTCAATCTACTCCCCTCACTTGGGAAGAGATTAAGCGCGCCGCAAATTCAAGCTCGGCAATCACTGTTAATCAATTGCGACAAGCAGCTTGGCCGTATGCTACACAAGGACCTCCGTTGAGTTGGTCAGAATTAAAAGCGACTGGTGCAGATCACGACAAGGACCAAGAAGCTGAGGTAAATTTGCTCACCAGGTCAGGTAAAATGTAAGGAACTGATGTTGCCGGATCATCAGGGAAAGACAAAGAAGCAGTTGTTCCGGGAGATGGAGCTGGTAAAAGTCCGTACGCCAAGGGGGTAGTCGAAGAGGATTTGACGGGGAACGACCCAATCCTCGCACAGTTGAAGCGAACCTAGGCCAACATTTCTCTCTGGTCCCTCTTGACTTCTTCTTATCCTCACAAGTTGAAGTTGGAGGAAGCCCTATCTACGACAATGGTGTCCGTGAATTCCACCCCCTGACGAAGCATGCCAATTGATAGGTACCGCCCAGTACGGAAATATCATCACCTTTACGGAATTGGATTTGCCAAAGTATGGAACCAATCACAACGAGTCTCTGTACATCACTGTTCAGTTAGATGGACGCCGGCTTCCCCACGTAATGGTAGACAATGGCTCGGCTATGAACGTATTGCCTGCCAGAATGATGAGCCTGTTGAATATTAAGGCCACTGATTTGAAGCCATCCGACCAAACCATAAAGGCGTATGACTCCACGTCTAGGAAGGTTTTGGGTGTGATACCGTTAACTATGTGGTTCGGCAAGAAACCCCTGGTAGTTGAGTTTCAGGTGATAGACATTCCGGTCAGTTTCTCCGCTTTGCTAGGAAGGCCGTGGCTGCACCAAATCAATGGGGTCGCTTCAACCTTACATCAATGCGTCAAGTTCGTCCAAGACGGCGAGCTGACCATCATTTATGGAGATAGTGTTACCATCGAGGGCACCGATGATGAGGGAAGGCCGGTAATGGAAATTAAGCACGACGAAGCCAACCTGATGTTGAGCGGTTTCAGGGTCGAGAGCCCAAAAGCCCAGATCTGCACGATTGACCTAACAACTTCCTTTGATAAGATCCCTCCAGTCATGGTGATGATGAGGCGTATGAACTACATTTCGGGGCTTGGTCTGGGTAGACGTCAGCAAGGTACCCACAAGTTTGAGGAGTTAAAGCCGAAGAAAGACAGGGAAGGTCTGGGATATGTAGGGAAGACCCCCAAGGACAAAGAGGTCGATAGGATTGAAGCCGCAGAAAAGAGAAAGGCTAGTGCTGCCGAAAAGCCATATGTCAAACCTAATCTCCGTCCTTACCACCCTTCCTTGGAAAAATACTTCGTTGAAGGAAAAGGTGATGGTTTTGTGCGCCCCGAGGGCAAGCTCGAGAAGATGAAAGGTTTTACTCTGGAGAACAACCCTGTCAAGGAACTTATCATCAACAAGCCTAACATTCCAGGGGCTGTTACCACTTTCGAGAGCCAATACCACTTCTGGGGAAGTCCTGATTTTACTGACCAGTTCAGGAGGTTGTTTATGGTCGAGCCTATGATTGGAGAAGTCGACGGAACCACCGAGTTCGATATGGGCGAATATGTCGCAGCTTTGTTCGAGGAAGCAGATTTATCAGAAACCGCCGGGGCTGATCCGCTGATGGAAGCACCGTTGATTGATTTATGTGAAGAGGCACCGCTAATGGCCGGGGCTGTTGCTAAGGATCCTTTCGGTATGTTTGACCTTCTGACCGGGGATGATTATGTACCCGTAATTGATCTTCTGACTGGGAATGATTACGTATCAGTGATCGAGTTTGATGGGGACAAAGAGATTGACCCGCGCACCTTCGTCAGCACTTCAGAGATGCCGCTCCGGAATTGGACTTCCTTCGAGGGACCGATCGCCAGCCGGGAAGTTATGATTGAAAAGCTCGGGCTGACCTCTTGTCCTGGTGTGTCTGAGTCTAAGTCCGTCCCTGTAATCCTGAGTCAGTCCTCAGAGTCTTTTGTTATCGAGTTCAAGTCTCTAGATAGGTCTGATACTCTCACGGCTGATGATCATCGCCGTGTCTTTGACTCTGTCTTCCCTTTTGCGTTGAATGAAATGGTTGACCTTTCTGCGTATCCCTTAATTACCACCTTAACAAATGATAAGTTAACTAAAACAAATCTTAATGACTTAAAAGTAGTTAATAATGATTCATTTGAAGAGGACACAGACTTTTTAGACGAAAACTTTTTAAATGATAATATAAAGCAGGTTTTTGATCGAGACGACAATCGGGCCCAAGCTGCCGATGAGGTATTAACTACAGTGAATTTGGGAACTACTGAAGAACCCAAAGAGACACAGATTGGCAGTTTCTTCACCGGGGAAGAACGGGAAGCCCTCATCGATTTGCTCAAGGAGTACGTAGACGTATTTGCCTGGTCCTACAAAGACATGTCCGGGTTGGACACTTCAACTGTCGAGCACCGAATACCCCTAGACCCAGAAGCCAGGCCTGTCAAGCAGAAGCTCCGTCGGATCAAGCCAGAATGGTCTCTCCAGGTCAAAGAAGAAATAGAGAAGCTGCTCAGAGTGGGTTTCATTAGAGTGGTCGAATACCCGAAGTGGTTGGCCAACATAGTGACGGTAACCAAGTCGAATGGCAAGGTCAGGGTTTGTGTGGACTTAAGAGACCTAAACAAGGCTAGCCCGAAGGATGACTTTCCCTTGCCCAATATCGATCTGTTGGTGGATACTACTGCCAGTTACGAAGTCAAATCATTCGTGGATGGTTTTGCGGGTTACAATCAGATTAAAGTCGCCGAAGAAGATCAGGAAAAGACCGCCTTCACCAGCCCTTGGGGAACCTTTTGTTATACGGCTATGCCCTTTGGTCTGAAGAATGCCGGCGCCACTTATCAGCGGGCAGTCACCGCGCTCTTTCATGACATGATCCACAAGGAGATCGAGGTTTATGTTGATGATATGATTATCCATTCCAAAGGATCAGATTGTCAACACTTGATCGACTTGAGGAAGTTCTTTAATCGGCTGCGGGAGCATGACATGAGATTGAACCCGGCAAAATGTACTTTTGGCGTAGTCCGAGGAAAAGTTCTGGGATACATGGTCACGGAACGAGGAATCGAAGCCGATCCAAGAAAGATTAAAGCCATCATGGAGATGAAGCCACCAACGACAGTCACAGAGGTGAAGGCTTTCATGGGCCGTCTCCAATATATCAGCCGATTCATCCACCAGCTAACCTCTATTTGTGAGCCGATCTTTAAGCTGCTCAAGAAGAATCAGGAGGTTGGATGGAACGAACAGTGTCAGACCGCCTTCGAGACAATCAAAGCCTACTTGGTCCATCCCCCAATCCTGTGTCCTCCGCATAAGGACAAGCCCTTGTTGCTATATTTGACAGTTACAGACACAGCTGTCGGAGCCATGCTCGCACAAGAGAAATCAGATTCAAAAGTGGAAAATGCCATCTACTTCGTCAGCCGGAAACTTCAGGGCAGCGAGTTGAACTATTCAGCTTTAGAAAAAACCTGTGCAGCTTTGGTATGGGTGGTCAGCAAATTGAGACACTACCTTTTGGCGCATACAGTACACCTGGTGTCAAAGATGGATCCCATCAAATGCCTATTCGGTAAGTCTTCTCTGTCATCAAGACTTGCGAAGTGGTCCTTCTTCTTAGCCGAATTCGATATCAAGTTCGTGACCCGCAAGGCAATCAAAGGCCAAGCTCTGTCAGATCATTTGGCAGATTTTCCGAGCTCAGAAGCGCCCGAGTTCGAACCCCAATTTCCAGACGATGGAATTTTCATGATAGAAGGTACAGACCGTTGGCAGTTGTTCTTTGATGGTGCCGCCAACAAGAGGGGCAATGGTATCGGAATGGTGTTGGTTGATCCGAAGGATGTGCACACCCCCATTGCTATCAAGTTGAATTTCCCGGCTACTAACAACGCCGCGGAGTATGAAGCTTGTATAGCCGGCCTCGAGGCAGCTTTAGAGCGAAATGTCGAAAAGTTGGAGGTGTACGGAGACTCTCAGCTAATCATCAATCAAGTGTCCAATAAGTGGAGAACTGTGGACCAGTACCTGCAGATGTACTATGCTTACATGGAGGACCTGATCGACCAATTCAAGGAGGTCACGTTCCACTATCTACCCCGGGACAAGAACAGGTTCGCAGATGCCCTGGCCACTTTAGCCTCTTTGGTAGAGATTCCGGAGGGAAAGTCAGTAAAGCCATTCAGAGTTGGGAGGCGCGAGAACCCTGCCTACTGTTGTCAGATTGAACTAGAAAAGGTCGATGACTTGTGGTATAACCAGATCTTTCAGTACCTTAAGCATGGTGAAGCCTCGTTCCCGACAGAGGAGGATGGTAAGCCGAAAGAAGGTCTCCGCGCCAAAAGTTTACAAGCGTTGAAAAGGCTGTCTGCACAATACGTTATTCTGGGAGATGACTTATGGAAGAAAAGGCACCGAGGGCCACTTCTACTCTGTATCAGCAAGTCTAAGGCCAGAAAGGTCATGGAAGAAGTCCATGGTGGCGCATGTGGACCACATATGAACGCCCGAGCCTTGATGTTCAGCATACTCAGGATGGGTTATTATTGGATCTCCATGGAGACTGACTGTATTCAGTTTGTGCGAACCTGCGATAAGTGTCAGCGGTTCTCCAATCTCAACCATATACCTCCCCATGATCTCTACTGTATGAGCACTCCTTGGCCATTCGCAACTTGGGGGATCGACGTTATTGGAAAGATAACTCCTGCCGGCAGTAACGGGCACGAATTTGTGTTGGTCGCTGTGGATTACTTCACCAAGTGGGTTGAAGCGGCGTCCTACAAGGTCCTAAACTCCAAAAAGGTAGCCCGTTTCATAAAAGAAAACATTCTGTGCCGATATGGCGTTCCGAACGAGATTATTTCCGACAACGGGTCACACTTCGAGGGACATACCGACGAACTGCTCGCGGAGTTCAGGATCAAGCGACATAAGTCCTCCCCTTATCGCCCTCAAACCAATGGTGCTGTCGAAGCAGCAAACAAGAACCTGGAAAGGATCATCCGGAAGATGGCCGAGAGGAGCCGGGATTGGCCTGAGAAGCTTCACTTGGCATTATGGGGCTATCGTACTTCAGTAAGAACAGCCACCGGTGAAACCCCGTTCGCTTTGACATATGGGATGGATGCCGTTTTGCCTATTTAGTTAGAGATACCCTCTCTTCGGGTTCTGCTTGAAAATGAAGTCAACGAGATAGACTGGCTTCAACGTCGACATGACGAGTTAGCTCTTCTAGACGAGCGAAGGCTCAAGGCAATGGAGCACATCCGGGCTTATCAGAAGCGCATGGCTAGGGCCTTTGACAAGAAGGTGCATCCCCGCGACATTAAAGTGGGTGACTTGGTCCTAAAAGAGAAGCCGCCGAATCAATTCAGTCCTTTGGGCAAGTGGGCGCCAGTCTGGGTGGGCCCGTATTTGGTAAAAGAGATCTTCTCTAGTGGGGCAATGAAGCTGACAGATTTGGATGGCAACCCCTTCATGCACCCGGTGAATGGCGACAAACTGCGCCGCTATTACGTCTAAATCGAGTCTCCCCCTCTAAAAAAAAAAGAGAAGAAAAATAAAAGCGCGAAAATAATGTACCCAGACGAGACTGAAAACCTCTCAAAAGGCAGTCCGTGCAAAACAAAGGGCGCGCTCGGTGCTAAAGAATATACCCAACTAGGCTGAAAACCCTAAAAACGGGCGGTCTAGGTAAAAAACAGGGTTGCACCACTTATCCCCCTTCTATCTATCCCTTTCTTCAAACAAAAGTTAATTGGGTCGAACTACGGAGACCTGAGCCCCTTAGTCCGTTTTTGTAAAAGGGGAATGTAGGCAGCTGTTTGCGGTTCGGTCTAAAAATCATAAAAATCACCAAATCATGTCAACAGTTGTATTCATGATTACCAAAATGTGTCATGATTAAGTTCTAAAGTAATTTCAACTTTCATCACATTAATACATTCATTGATGAGTTCAAGCACGGTCTACTCTCGACTCATTAACATTAGCAGAAATAATATCTTTTAAAAAGTACATTTAAATTGTCTGTGTCGGCAACAAGGGATACAATGACCGGTCATCTAATCCTAGTCACTCGTTCCCACTCCCGAACTAGCATTCTTCTTCTTCCTCTTCCTCGGTCCTCGGGAGGTCCTTGGCTTAGCTATCCCAAACATTTCTGTCTCTCGTCGTCCCGGCTCAGGAATGATATGAGTTGGTGAGTCAACCAATCCGGCAGCTCTCAGCGCCGCCTGGGCAGCCCTCTCTTCTCTCAAAGCTGTCCTCCGGGCCATAACTTCAGGGTCATCCCTCATCTTGGCCCTCCTCTCACGAGTCTCTCAAAATCTGCTGCCAGATCATTGGTCACGTTGTCTGGGTCAGTCAGCGCCTCAGCATCACGCAGCTCCCGGCTAGTTCGGTCTCCTCCTCGGATCCCTTGGCAGTATGCCTCAATGGTGTGCTGAACCGGTCCCATATTCTCCCCGTACCAAATGAGATACAAGGTGGACAGATATGTGATCCCCCGGGTCTTCCGTATCAGTGTGTGGGCGGGAAAAGCTGCTCCCGAAAAGGCCCTGGCAAAGAATCTGAGAGTCCGAACATCAGTCATGTCAAGAGGAACGGTACCCCGGGCTATCTGCTCTCTGAACCCATCAATAGCCTGTTGTGGGTACCCATATTGCCTCAGAACAAGTAAGGGGACACTAAATGATGAGAAGTGTAATCCCGGCAACCTCACTATAGCAGAGTCATCCTGTCTGCCACTCATGGTCTCAAGCCTCCATCCGGGAACCCAATACTGAATGTTCGTGGTGATATACTGGCCGGCCGCTCTCGCCTCCCCGCGAAACCTCCGGAGCCACTCGCCTCTGCTGTGTAACCCAGGGTGCTGCAGTCTGCCCTGCGGGTAATGGAGAGATAAGTCTTAACCGCTCAAAGAGCCACAATGATAAGAGACTGGGGCTGCCGCGCCCCATGTGCAACGACCCTCCCGCCAGTCGGTCCATCCCATGATATGTCTCTGCCAGCAAAATGGGAACTATATCTCTCTCTCCCTGCCCGGATTAGATCTCAGTCAATGTGGTACCTCGAAGACCCCGCATCTGCCTAACAACTCCTAGCAGTAAACCGGAGCATACCCCGTCATACTCACAAAAGCAGTATAGGGAGATCATAATCAGCATAAAAATGTCCATGGCGGTGGATAAATCAAAAAGCTCCGGATGCGATACAGCCAATCGGGCTATCTGGGCCAGGTCAATGAAAGACAGGTCGAGGATCAGATCAGATACTTGCTCTGTGTGAAATCCCAAGAAATCGGCCAACTGTTCAGTCAAGGGTCGTGAATCTTGTGGGAAGACCGCATCTCTGAGCTCAGCTCCCCCAGTCAGGGCACGGAACTCTTCAATGGTGGGTGTAAAGTCATTATATGAAAGGGTAAAGACGTGCCTCTCGCAGTCCCAGTATCTGGATGCGGCCCGGAGAAGATTCCAATCTATCGCCCACTCCTTTAATGCCCAGGTGCATCTCAACCCATATCGTTGGTCGATAACCCTCCTATTGTTGCTACGATGATGGCGGGTTAGATTTATGAGATCGGAATGAAATTGACGTTCTTTGGTCCTAGATCTGTCGTTGTAATGTTCCATTTCGGGTCAAAGGTCAAATCTTGGGGCTAATTTCGAGGTGGAAAATCAATTTGGTTCCTGTTATGACTGCTGGAATATGTTTTTTACGAGTCTGCCTCCTTTTAAATGCTGGGGCTTGCTGATCAAGAAATCTGTCCCCCAGACTCTCCATGTCGGACGACAGGGAGGTTCCATGAAGTCCTGTGTCGGACGACATGGAGGGTCCCATCAGAAACAGCAGCAGCTGCAACTGCAGCAATTCCTCAGCAATCCAATGCTTGCTCAAAAGCCTACCCAAACCTGTCCAAAACACCAGAAAAACATACATACACACTCTCTTTCATTCATCAAGCCCATGGGAGAGGATCCGGCATAACCAACATACCCGCAGACACGTAAACATCACACAATGCATACAAAAATCACAAAAGCACCCAATCACATCAAAAGCCACCATCTTTGTGCCTTTCTTGGGACGGACTTGCGCATATAAACTAACAAATATACAAATAAGCAAATATTTTAGTTGTCAAAATACAAAATGCAATAAAATACTTGTTTTACAACCCAAAAGAACAAAAATAGTGCATGCATCTCCTCTCTCTCCCTAAAAGGATCCAAAGCATGACAAGAGGGGAACGCCGTGATCAATCCTACTCAGAATCATCCTCCTCATCCTCCTCGGAGCCGCCGTCTGCCCCGGACGCCGCCCAACCTCCTCCCTCGAGCCGCTCTGCTCTGGGCCGTCGCCACCACCCTCCTGCGCCTCATGGATCTCGCCATCAGAATCATCATCATCCTCGTACTGGGCCTAAGCCTGGGGCTCGCCATAATATCCGTGCCACTCGGGCACTGTGGAGAAGGGGGGCTGATAAGGATCATCCTCGCCATCATCATCATCATCAGGCTAGGGCTGCTGACTCGAACCGCCCGCCTGTGAGCCAGAAGGGGCTAAAGTCGGCCTGTGCCTCTTCTTCGGAGGCACGATGTCACCAGGCTGGGAGCTGCATCTCCCCTTCCAATGCTCTGCGCTCCTCTGAAGCGCAAAGATCTTCACAGCCCCGGTGAGCGCCTTGGCCACCGCCCGTAGGTCTTGGCCGGGACATGTTCAATGGAAACAAAAGAGGCAATAAGCAATCAATACGCATACACAAAGCAAAGAAAAGGCTTGAACGAATCGAAAAGAAAAGATCGCTCACAAGAGGTAGTCCCCGGGAAGCCGCAGATGTGGATGAGTCTCGACATATCGAATGAGGAGCGGCGGATGGCACCCCCAACCTCATACTCAAAGAATCGGGAGGCATCGTTATTCCGCATCCTCACGCCCCTCCTAGCGGCCCATAACCCGAGGGGTCACCACTGAGTGAAGACGAACCGGGCATAGTCCCCATCATCGATACGCCTGCAAGCATCAATGCCGGTCCGCATCGCTCCAGGTCGTGGGGCCTGGGTATACCAAATCCTCGCAGAGGATCATGAGGAACGCGGGCGCTGCACTATATCCGCGTCTTTCCTACAGACTCTCTCTCCCAAGTACAAGGCATCTCCCTCCAGGCCGATCAGAAGCCTCCTCATCCTGGTCACCAAAGCAGCATCACCAACCACATCCTCGCCATACCTGCCATGCCAAGGGAACAGCCTCAACCCAGCAGGGGTGCCTCTAAGGGCAATCATCATGTCATGATAACAGGCCATCTTCCGGGGCTTTACCCCGTCCACTCTCCGGCTCTCCCTAGCTCCAAAAGTCCACCGACGGATCGCAGGGAATAAATCAGTAGCAATCCTCTCAGCCACAGCCCAGGCATAGCATCCAAACACCTCATAAGCCCACACCTGAAATCAGAGACAAGAAGCTTTCAGTGTGCAGCAGCAGTGATACAATGATGACAGAAAAGTCAATGCAGCAGTCAAGTTGCGAAAAACAAAAAGCGTACCTCCAGAACAATTCCGATAGAAATCCAAAGAGGTCACACCGCCCCGCTCACCTCATCCAGGCCTCTATACACTGAGCTGCCAAGCTGCCTCGCCCCATGAAAAGTGGATACGGCTCCAGCCTCGAACAAGAGTCAATGCCGTCGTAGAGGCATTACAGAATAGGGTGTCGGAGAAACCAGCCCAAGCAAACGCCCTCGCCAACTGCTCAGCCGTAACTGTAGCAGCACCCTCAGAGAAGAGACGACACTGCTGTGTCAAGGCCGAGTGCAGGTCCGCCAGGGGAACCCCATTGCCCTTCGGGCGAAGAGTCAGGCCAGTCAGTGCTCAAATGGCGTCCGGGCTCAAAGCACACCAGATCTCGTAAAAATGGGCCTGCCCGTGAACCGCAGACCAGTAATGGCGGTGAAATCATAGGGAGTGATGGTGGACTCACCCCAAGATAGATGAAAAGTGTGGGTAGAGTCCCACCAGTACTGCCTAAAAGCCCTGACCAGCTCCACGCTCCTAGGCGTGTCCCCGAAATCTCTGACGGCAGTAAAGAACGGTCCGAGACCACCCGCAAAATCAAGCCCTTGGGACTGTCGGGCAAATCGAAGAACCGGAAGAAGGCCCCAAATTGTAGCGAGCGATCACTCCTCCGGAGACCCCTCGTCCGCAAAGCCCGCAGGTAAGCACAAAGACAGGTATCAGAACATATTCATAATAATGTGTGCATTCTTTTACCCACGTGGATTTTCAAAAATCACCCAATTCTTTCAAAAGAACAAAAACAGATTTTTTCAAGACAATGCATTTAATTCCAAGCATGCAACATCCTTTTGGGTGCGATTTCCTCAAAATTCTATCTCGAGCCCTATAAATCCAATTTCGGAAAAGAAAAGGGAAGGCTTGATGGTTCAAAATACTTACCCCCATTCGTTCCATGGTGGAAGTATGAAAATCAAGGCCCGGATAGAGCCCATTTCCCTCCGGAAATTTCATCCGTTTGTTCCGATCAACGAGCTTCCTCCTCTCGGACAACGCTGATTGTTGCACATTCCTTCTCGATTCTGCTCGCAGAGGCATTGTCAATTTTTGATTGAAATCAAAATTAGGGGGAAGATTTTTTCAAAATTTCTCTCTTTCTCTCCCTCAAGCTCGACGGCTGTTCTCAATTTGGAGCTCCTGTCTTACGACCTAACTGTTTTAATTAAAACAGTCTGGGGAAAGCCCCATTTCGGACGACATAGGAGTTCCAGAAGGGTGATTTTCCTCTTTTTCCCTTGCTCAATTTTGTCGGTCCCTCATCAAAATTCGCCATTTCATTCGGGTAAAAAGCATCCGTCTCTCAGTCTTTCTCAAATTCGCGGGTGACTTCCCAAAGAAAAATAGTCAAATCATCGGGTGACTCCTAAAAATAGTCAAATTCGCGGGTGACTTCCCAAAGAAAAAGAGTCAAATCCTTGGGTGACTCCCAAAAACAGTCAAATCCGCGGGTGACTTCCCAAAGAAAAACAGTCAAATCAGCGGGTGACTTCCCAAAGAAAAACAATCAAATCTGCGGGTGACTTCCCAAAGAAAAATAGTCAAATCCTCGCGGTGACTTCCCAAAGAAAATAGTCAAATCTTCGGGTGACTCCCAAAAAAAAACTTTCAAATGCAGCGGGTGACTTCCCAAAAGAAAATTAATCAAATTCGCGGGTGACTTCCCCAAAGAAAAACAGTCAAATTCGCGGGTGACTTCCCCAAAGAAAAATAGTCAAATCCTCGGGTGACTCCGCATCGAAATGTCAAATCGGCGGGTGACTTTCCAAAGAAAATAGTCAAATTCGCGGGTGACTTCCCAAAGAAAAACAGTCAAACTCGCGGGTGACTTCCCAAAGAAAAATAGTCAAATTCGGGTGACTCCCTTGGAATGCTCAATCTCGGGTGAGTCCCCATCGAAACAAACCTTGGGTACAAAGCCCGTGGCCTCTCGTTGGCGCCACCCTTTTTGACGAACTACGATTCGGCTTGATTCCCCCACATGATTCGTAGGAATACTTTTCATAAAAGGTCCAGCCGCATGATCATCATGGTCGATTTTCCCCGGGACCCAAACGTCAATCTTTTTTGAACTATGATTTGGCTTGATTCCCCCACGGGATACGTAGGAATCCTTTCCACAAAAGGACCAGCCACTCGACCATCTTGGTCATCTTTTTTCCCGACGTTCGTGTCCGGCTCGGGATTCTCATTGTGTCGATGACCCCACTTCCCATGGAAGTGACATCGCCGAGGGGCTCGTGTAATAGTACCCCGACCCGAACTCATGTTTTGGGTCCACGTTCTCTTGGATTTTTGGGCTCATGTACTTGCTAAAATGCAATTTGAGTCCAATTATCCAATTGCCCACTCAACCCATTGGGCACTCGCCATCCATTCGGCCCAACCGTGCCCATAAAGCCATGTACACTGTCGTCCGACACGGGGACGATACAAAAGGTGATTTAACTCCCTCACTGTCGCGAGCGACAAAGGGACGCTCCATCGCCCGCCTATAAAATACAAGGCATGGCTGATCATTTTAGAAAAACTCTAGGGAGGACCGGCCGAGGAGGATCTTAGTAAGGGGGAAACTCTATCAAAATGAGTCTCATCCTCTCTCTCTCATACACATACTCTCCTCCCTCCTCATACATTACACCCACAGCCAAGATCCAAAGAAAACCTTTCCTTGTTGGTGTGTTGAAGGGGTAAGCACCATACGGCTATTGATGTTCTTACCTTGTGGACTACAATAGGTAGCCACTTAAACCCCTCTCTCTCTACGATTAACTCTTGAATACATCTATATCATCTTCGCATGCTTACTTATTATGTAGAAATATTTGGGGTTTTGCATGATAAAGCGTGGTGGAGAGGTGAATCTTCCATATTCGAGCTTCTCCCCACCTCGCATCTCGAACATTTGATGACATTTCCGCACCATTGAAGTTTGAATCTTTATTAGTTTCCATTGAGTTAGGAGGTGATGGCTACACAAAAATGGCCATAGATATGTGATTCATCACATTTGGCCATTAAAGCCATGCGATCCTCCCATAATACCCACGTAATATTACTTTTTGCTTTGCTTTTAGTTAATAAATATAACTCCTGGGTTTGCTTTAGAACAAGGGAATCAACCAGACGAAGGGCACTCCGAAATAGAGTGCCTATGTCGGACGACACAGGGACTCTCAAGAGGTCACGTGTCATACGACAATAGAGTTCCCAGGAAGGGTCTGTAAGAGCTTTTCTTGGACTTCGTGATCTATCGAGATTGACCCCCACTTCTAACTCAAAGCTTTCCTAAGTAGTTTTTGGCTCATTAGCCGCTATTTGGAGTGTGCTAAGGTCCTGTTTGGGTGCAATCCATTGATGGAGGCGGTTTTCCATGTGACATAGACAACTTCGTATGTTCTATGTCATAATGACATCCGAAATATCATTAAAAGTCAATCTTTGACTTTGTTTCGCTCCTAATCAACCCCAAACTGAAATTAGACCCTAAATAGTGTCTTTTCTTATTTAAAATAATGTGGTCTCCAAATCCCGGGAAGTAGCCTTATTATTGTTGTAAGGGACAATCGAACATGAGGCCTTATGTCGTCCGACATCCCGCTTCATGTGGAAGTCCCGTGCCGGAAACGACATCGTAGAGCTTCCCCTGAAAGCAGCATCGTCTCTGCTTTCGCCTTGTAATACAAGTCTTCATATGTGGAGGGTGTGGCCCCTATCATGGCTCGCAAGTTGTATCCAGCCTCTATACCATCAATGAAATTCCAAATTTGCATGTTCTTGCTTATTGACACATATTGCAACACACATTTTGAATGATTATAAGCATGCAAAGTTTGATTGAAAGTCTCGAAAGAGGCGTGTTGGGTGAACTCTCAAGTTCTTCCCAACACGTAACTGCAGGCTCGAACTCAAAATCTCTTTAAAAATAGGTTTCTTAATGTTTTCCTTTAAAAACGCAAGCAGTAGTGACTCCCAAACTTTTCAAAGATTCCAAAGAGATAAACAAACAATCTTTCTTGGATTTCTTCGGAGGCCGTTCATTCGAGTTAATGCATTTCAAAATACGATCATCTTTAATTCCTGCCCCGATTTTTTTTGCCACATGATTTTCATACCAAAGGAGAAAAGTTCTTACTTTTTTCGGGGCCACTAGAAAATGCAATATTACCCTCTATATTATCCTTCGGTTCACCCACATCTTCGTCTTCATCTTCCTGGTTCACCCACATGTTCGAGTCCAAGTTAATTTTGTCGGGGTGAAGTTTCCATATTATCCTCTCTCATTATACACTTCATGCCCATCTTGATATCCATGCCTACCTCTCCCATTGTAATGACCACCTTGATCATTAGCATGCACACCTCTCCATTCATGCCCACCTTGAGAGTCATATCCACCATGATTATACCCCCCCCAAAATCCTTCTTCATGCCCACCTTGATTAACATGCTCATCATACTCCTTTGCCGCGCTTGGTCATACGGATCCTCATTATTTTCTCCTTAAAATTACTTTGCCTCGAACCTTCAAAGATGACGACACGCGTCTTATGCTTGCTTCCTACTCGATGCAATGGAGTGAGGTTTTCTAGACACTTTGTAAACATTTGTTTAACTACACATGAAAACATCAAAAAATCAATGATAAATTCTAAACCGCACAATACACCCTAAAAATTGTACATTCAACCAAGATTGTATAATTAACAATTTACAAAAAAAAGGTGGTTCGACCGGAAATGATCGAGAATATTACTTAATTTCGTCGGGTATGTCCCGAAAAAAAGTATTAGTCGCTGTCATTGTGAGTGACAAAATATAAAACTGCCGGTTCACCATAGCCGACCATCTAAGGTATTTCCGGCCCAACATACTAAACCTCAACAAATGCAAATCTAATCCAAATATTTCCCCAATTTCTTAAAAATAAACCCCGATTTATAGAATTACATACATGATATATCCACTCATCTTCAACTATAAACTAATTTTTTATGCAAATATTTAAAAATCTACACAATGAAATTGTAAAAAACTTGTCTCGATTTCCCAAATTCGACATAACTTGAATTCTTGATATGCCTTCCTTCTTTTTAGCCCTAAAGCTAGAGTAATTGTGAGGATTTAAGAGGTGAAAGAAAATAAAATTTTAGAGTGAAATTCAAAGAAAGTAAACGTAGGAGGGTGTAGCGACGCGATTTTAATGAATACAAAGTCGTCACTTATTATTTATTTAGGAAAAAATAAGAAAAACATTTTTGATAATTTAAAGAGATTTGAAGGTTCTAGGGTTAATTTATGGGACGGGAAGGTCGTGGAGCACTCCATTCCACCTAATCCGAAGATTGGATCCGCCAATTGAGTATTATCAATCAAAACAATATAATAATTAAATAAGAACAAGAAAATTCTAATTAATTTCTTAATTAGGAATGTCGGGTTGTATGCTTCGAGATCACCTCCATAGATTGAAGGGACTCTAAAGCTAACCCTTTTCGATTGGATTACACTACTCTAAAAGCTAAATTTAGAGGGACTGAGAAGAAGAATATGATAGTATAGGAGTTTACCTTGTGTTCTTGAATGATTTTAATGAATAACCTCGATAGAGGTTCGAGATCTTCGTAGGAAGATGATAAAAAAACGAATTTAGGGAGTTTTTGGTTTAGAACGTGGGTTCTTGTGTCTCCCCTTCTCCTCAAATACAAATGGGATCCTTGTATTTATAGCGAGAATACTTGATCACCAAGTTAGAAGTCTCAAGTAAGGAAGGAATCAAAGACTTCATTTGGAAGAGTTTTATTTAGGAATAAAACTCTTAGGAAGGTGCTAGGAGAGTCCAAGATAAGGTAAATCCTGTGACAGGAGAGTAGGAAGCGAGAAAAGAGATTGAGACGGAGAAGGAAAGTGAATCCGCATATCCCGTGTAGAGGAGATGTCTCAATGGAGACACGTATGAACCACAAGGACAACTAGTCAATCGACTATTATGTCCTTTTAAGTCATTCCGCTAGTCAGCTAGGTTCAAAACTAACAAAGTTAGTTAGAAATCCAATCAAACATGACGAAAACTAATATGCTTTCATCAAAACACAAAAGAGAGACGAAGAGTAGTGTAATCATGTAATTATTAGTTCGGGAATGGGATATCTACAGAGCCCTCGAAGTGATAAGACTTATGGAAGAAGTCATGTCGTCTATAGAAAAGACAACATTCCGAACATTGGGATGGCTCGTGCCGCACGGCTACCTACGTATCTCTATGAGAGAATCGACCAAACGTAGTTCGACTCCAAAACACTTAAAATACTATTTTAGGTATTTTGAAAAGTATATTTGAAAATCAAATTTGAAAGAAAAAGGTAAGATCAGACGAGGAAACAAGGACTTGACCCAATTCCGATGATATCCGATTTGTTGATGAAGTTGTTGAAGGGTGCTCGTTTGAGGTTATCGACGTTGGGTCGTTGTTGCTCAATGCTTTCGAACCATGTATAAATTCATACCGAGGAATCAAGGACTTTACCCAATTCTGAAAATATCCATTTTTGACGATGCGCCACCCGAGGTTACCTGACAAGGCCGTTGCTGCCGAGGTCACGGACTTTAAAGTCAGGGGTGAGATCACAAACTCAGCGACGTTGTCGAGGTCACGGATTTCTTGCCACGAGGTCGCAGACACTTTGCCGATGCTCCACCTTAGGTCACAAATGTTACCGTTTGCTTGCCGAGGTCACGACTTTGTTGTCGTTGCCGCCGCTCGCGTACTTTGAAGTTGTCGATTGAGGCGGGAGGCCCTACGGCTCCCGTAATGCAAAGGATATATGCATGCTGATCTCGTATGGACCCGAATGATTCTTACCTTCCGTACTGGGCAACACATAAAGATTCCAAACAGATTTTTCAAATTTTAGTTGTTTAACTGGACTTATGTGGGTGGGTGCCCACGTATGTCTCGTATAAATGGCCGGCTGGTCATTTTGGTGGTACGTTTATGTATGAGTATATGGTATATGGACATGTAGTGGACATTTATACGGATTTATACTTGAGACGGGCGAACTATATGAGTGAAATTGTGTTTGACAAGTCAAGACTAAATCAGGTTTATGCAGAATTTGTTCATAGTCACCGGGTTGTCTCGTGCGAGAGTACCTGCATCAAAGCTTCTTCATTGTTGTAGAATTTCGATGAGTAACTCCGCGTGAACACATCTAGGCCCGCTGCGAATCTTTCATTCTTAATTCTCCCTCGCATCGTGTCTCTGTGGAGGCAATCCACTAAGCAAATCTGCCGACCGTCGTAATGTGGATTTATGTCCAAGTCTCCCATGTCTCAAGCCCCAAGTTGCTTGAATGTGATAGATGACTTTGTGAAACAGCTTGTGAGGCCGCTTTCTTGATTTCAAGATAATCGAAGAAGGCTCTCCTTGTTGATTTCCGATTTTAAGAAAATCGAATGATGTTCGACGAAGAAGGTTCAAGAATAGCTTCCCTTCGTCCTTTGTTTTCATCTGACGCACTCTGCTTTTTTTTTACTAGACCGCCTTCTTTCGGGTTTTCAATCTAGCGGGTATCTCTTTTGCGTCTTTTTTTTGTTTGAAAATAGTATGTTAACTCGAATAGAACTCAAGGAGAAAATATTATTGAGGAGAGAGAAATGAGATCTCAAGTTAGCTGAGGAGAGACGGACTCTATTCTTTGGAAGGTGATCCAAGCATCAATTATTTCAAGAAGTGTATTCTCTAATGATGAGAGTGAGAAGCAAAGAGGAAAGCTTCCTAATGCAAACATTTGATTATTTTCTAAGAGTTAAAGTAGAGATTGATCTGGGAAGAAAGGCAGGAAGCCCCAGCTTTGATGCTTCGGATTTCAAGAGCGCCAGATGAGAGCCGCTAACAGAAGTCTCTTAGAATCAACAAGAATTACTACTTGGCTCAAAGATCTAGAAAAGTTGTTCTACCTTTTAAATTTAACCGTGCATCATCCGAAATTTCTAAATAAGCTCGAGAAGAAAGCCAACTATTAGTATGACTTAAGGGCAAACATTTTTCTTGGATATTCAAAGTCTTCTTCACTTGTTGTAGGAGGATGCTGAGCAATCTTCATTTCTTTTGCTGGTATCACTTGACTCCTCTTCTTTGTGAGAAAGTCCTTCATTTGAAGTTTCACCTCGGTTGTGGGGGTGATTAAAGCTCGAGAGTTTTTTTTTTACTCTCAAAGCTTTCAATTGAGTAGTCTCACTCTTTCTCGAATGAAGGTCATAGCAGCGACCTTTCGCTTTCTTCATTTG